>BLKM01000470.1:41147-127389 GCA_013340265.1 Coptotermes formosanus | reverse complement strand
ATGCCCCCGGCAGGATTCGAACTCGCAATCCCAGCAAGCGAAAGGACGCAGTCCCACGCCTTAGACCGCGTGGCTACTGGGATCGGCTTTTAAATATTATGTCTGTCTCATTTGCTGTTAACTTTTCTGTCTGTCTCTACCTTATTATTATTATTATTATTATTATTATTATTAAAATATAACTCTATGTTCATTCGCATCTTATTGGCTGATAAGAAGCCATGCTTAAAGACCTGGATCAAGAACAGGCCGATAGTTTCTGTTGGAAAATTTCTTAGTGGATAAATACGATCCTGAAAGCGCAGAGAATTTTGATTTATTTTTCAATAAAAAATATAACCTCGTAAATGTGGTTAAACTTATATATGGGGCAACGGGGACTTCTTGTATATGTTTGCTGTTAAGGAAAGTGAAACTAGTTGCTCTTTGAAGATGTCATAATGATGGAAGTGGAATGTTTTAACCTCTTTACCTCGCTGCTAGATAATCCTGAATTGAAAGGGCTTTAATCTCTTCCATATTCATCTACTGTTTAGTTAGAATACCACTTGTGGGTTCAGGTTCTTACCCAGGCCAATCCATGCGAGATTTGTGGTGCAAAAGTTGGTATTGACAGACTTTTCTTTCAGTCTGCGTCTTTTTACTCCTTATCAAAATCAGTACGCTACCACGAAAGCCTGAACAACTGAAAGCAGTTTACTTTCTAATCCAACGGGTTTAGGAGGCATTTGGCCTACTTATCAGCACTTCTTCCTGCTTGTTTGCTCATACTTGGATATCCTACTGTCAAGGTCAGATATGAAACTGACTGAATGACTAACTGACTGACTAACTAGCTAGCTAGCTAACTAACTAACTAACTAACTAACTAACTAACTAACTAACTAACTAACTAACTAACTAACTAACTAACTAACTAACTAACTAATTAACTAACTAACTAATTAACTAACTAACTAACTAACTAATTAACTAACTAGCTAACTAACTAACTAACTAACTAATTAACTAATTAACTAACTAACTAACTAACTAATTAACTAACTAATTAACTAACTAACTAACTAACTAACTAATTAACTAACTAACTAACTAATTAACTAACTAACTAACTAATTAACTAACTAACTAACTAACTACATGGAGCAGACGCCTTCTTGTGAAGCTAACAGTTTCTCAGCTAGTCAAGGAATTACCCGTATTTTATGGAACCCGGAGGTTCATCGCCGCATCCACAAGGGCCCACCACCTGTACCTATCCTGAACCAGCTTAATCCAGTCCATGCCCCATCCCACTTCTTGAAGATCCATTTTAATATTATCATCCCATCTACGCCGGGGTCTCCCAAGTGGCCGCCTTCCCTCAGATCTGCCCACCAAAATCCTGTATACACCTCTCTTTTCTCTCATACGTGCTACATGCCTCGCCCATCTCATTCTTCTTGATTTGATTACCCGGATAATATTTGGTGATGAGTACAGGTCATGAAGTTCCTCGTTATGTAGTCTTCTCCACTCCCCTGTCGCCTCGTCTCTCTTAGGCCCAAATATCCTCCTCAGCACCCAACTTAAAGTGCCAGTGTGTGACACACTCTATTGCACATCCCGGGAAAAGACGACGCATGAGTATGCAGCAAATTTGAAATCAGTGTTAGGTGGAGACAACTCGAAGAAATGTGAAGAAAATGTGCAGCAGTGTCATTACATCCAGTCAGAATGTCGCGTTGGGTCACAATGAGTTGAAGGCGTAAAGGCTGGCTTGTGACTGCCGAGATGCACTGAGGCCTAGACTACAAATATAAAGGACTGCGTTATGGACAACATGAAGACATAGGGTGACTGGAGGCAAAGCTCCATTCATTCTTAGCCTCGACAATACATGGAAGTTAGTACCTTTACGTTCGTGCTGCTTTACCTCCAGTGAAAGGGACCACGTTAGCCACTCAGTAGGAGTCTGAGGGATATCAGAGGGACTGGGGACATTTTTGAGAGTAAAACAGTCTCCCCTGGTTGGACTCTAACCAAAATTCCTTTATCATTCTTCCCATAGCCCAGTTATTGTACCAATTACTATCCCAGCTTTTCTAGAATGTAAGTAACACATGTCATTGTTACGTAGGCTTTTAACATGATAAATCAAAGTTTCCCTTTTTTAGACGCGTTTGAAAAATTGCAAAAAGCAACTTGTAGCTTCGTCATATCTGTCTCTGCGTCCGTCCGTCCGTCCGTCCGTCCGTCCGTCCGTCTGTCCGTCCGTCCGTCCGTCCGTCCGCATGGAGCAACTCGGCTGTCACTAGGAGTTTAATGAAATTTGACCTTTGATTGTTTTTAAAAAATGTTTTGAGAAAATTCAAGTTTCATTAAAATCTGACAAGAATAACGGGTGCTTTACATTAAGACCTGTGTACATTTATGATAATATTTCGCTGAATTCTTCTTGTAATGAGAAATGTTTCAGACGAAGGTTTTAGAGGAAATCAAAACACACATTTTATATTCAATATTTCTTTTTTTCGAAAATCGTGCCCTTTGTGAGATAATATGGAATAATACAGTACAGCCAGACAGGCCACAGATGACAATATAATACGGCGCATGCGCTTTGCATGCTGGGTAACTAAGGCTACAGACACACACTCAGAATATGTGATACCTACTGCTTTTCTACGTCAAAACTGGCTACGCGAAAGCCTCAATGTTACGTATTTACATTGACTCTCATGTTCTTTTGAATCTCACGGCGTTATTTTTTCGAGTAATACAAAAGAGTAGAATTCTATTCGGCGTTTCTTGACATCCGTATCTTTGTTCTTTGTGTATAAACGACGTGTAAATGGGTTGGGAGTTGCAATCCGGCTTGGCGCCCCTGCAATGTTTTATCACTTAGACGGATCCGTACTTAATTAACTGTGATAACAGATACTCGGTTATTCTTCTCACGAGGAGGCCCGAGTTTTCTAATCTGGATGCGGAATGGTTCTATATTGAACAAAGTAATGGGCAAGCCATTCTCGAATATTAGGTGCATCTAGCGAAGATGAAGGAAGCATCAACTATCTTTTCTTTAAATTGAAGTGAGACTCTCCACCGTGAGGCGCTGAGAACGTGTACAGTTGCTTGTGTTTTGTTTGTACGGGAAGTGACGTAACGGTTGCGTGGAAATGAAGTAGATTAGAACTGGCGGAAGGTACTTGGAATGATGGCTTCTTATCAGGTCACCGAGTTTTTGAGTGAAACTCATTTAAACAATGAAAATCTGTTGATACGTTTGACGAAGATAATTGTTCTTAATTTTATCTTAACTCATCAAATTTAGTTTAATTGTAACTGTATTTGTATTGTATTTGTGTGTGTATTGTATTTGTAATTGTATTGTATTTGTGTTGTCCTTATTAAATTTTATTGTACTGTGTCTGTATTATATTTATTTGTATTGTATTTTATTTGTATTTGTATTTGTGTGTATTGTATTTGTAATTGTATTTGTATTGTGCTGTTTTTGTATTTTTTGTATTTGTATTGTGTTCCTATTTGTATTGTATTTGTATTGTAACTCTTTTTATTGTGTGCAGTATGTGTCCCGTATTGTTTTTGTAATTTTGTGGGCTGTGTTTTGTCTGAGTGTGGTGTGTTATTTTGTGTGATGTGTGTTATTTTGTGTGTTGTGTCTTATTGTAGTACCGCTGCCACCGGGTACAAACCCATTTGCAGTCAAAATAAATAATATTAATAATAAGAATAACAATAAATACGCTTTGTGGGGATCACCCACAATCTCTGTTGCCACCCATGTAACTTCTTATCAGAAGCTTGTTGTATTACAGCATATTATATTCTTACATCCAGCCCTCAGTACATATTATAATGTATTTTAATATTTAGACTCAGATTATCCGGATGGTTACGAGAACGTTTTGTGAAGTTTTTGTGTTGTAGGTATTTGGAGAGTGAATGTTAAATATTGCGACTGCATGCCTAAAATAACTACACTACATTTTAGAACACATTCGAAAATTTCCGATACATTCCCTGCATATTAACGAATTAAATAATAGATTATTGTTATTAATGTTACAAATGAAACTCTGCAGGCCTGTTTACTGATTACTGCTATGATATTTTGTTGAGTGTCGGCTAATTTGTAAATAAATATTACAAAAAGCGGGCTTCCATTTCCATATATCAGCGTGTCTTATTTTTCGGAAGTGACGTCTGTTGATTCGAAGGGAATTACACAACAATAATCCTTAAAGAACTGAAATAATCATGCATATCTGAGCAGACTTGTGTCTTTTTGCATGAATTGAAAATATCAAAGCAAGCTCGCTAAAGCCTTGTAATTATACATAGCATTTAAATTAACCCTTTAAAGACGAAGCGTATCTGTTTTATATAAGGACTCAGTGCGTACCGCGCTGTAAACACTCTCCACTTCGGTTATAAAAACCAGTCTGTTAATGTTTTATAAGGCAAAAGTTGCTGTTTGTTCTGAGATCCGTACAAAACACATAAACGCAATGTGGGCACAACGTAGAATTCTTTAATGTTAAACCTGGTGGTATGTAAAGTTACCGCTAGTCTTAAAAAGTTAATAACCAAAAATTGTTTTTCCCCCTCTCACAGTTTGTTTAAGAATTCTTACGATAAGCAGTTATGTTTCCAGAAAACAGAATTAATCGGTTCGTTTGTGCGAAGAGAGACGCGGTGCCTTTATTGTTAGGGGTAGCATTAAGTTTTAGAAGATTATACATTAACTTCGGATTCTGTGGATATCTACTGAATTACGGACGTTACTGAGACGGTTGTTGCCTTTCTACACAACAAACATAATATCACTTTGTAGCATTTCAGAGAGCAGGCGACTTCTTTTAATTTTTGCTTTATTTAGGAAGGCCCTTAAGTTACGTATTTCAAATCATGGATAAGGTATCGGTTTTCTCAGAAGGACAAATTGAACTGAAGTAAAAATTAATTTCTCACAGACGGTTAGGTTTAACTTTTTAAATCTGTAAAGTTTTCGGTAAAGTAATTAGGAAAAGAGGAAAGAAATAACGTAAGATTTGTCGTTTTCAAGACATGCTTTTCGGCCCATTCCCCACTGTAATTAATTGCATCCATGTAATTACATGAAAAACTGTAAATACGTGACACGTATGAACTCTAATGTAAGACGTGTGCGACATTTCTGCCAACGAAGATACCAAAATTTCCCTTTTTCTAAGTTTTTAAACGTAGAATTTTCTCAAGGGGGACGAAAAGCACTCGTGTGAGGGAAAGAATTCCTTATAGAATTTTAAAGGGTAAACTAAAATTAGGAAACCACGCAGTATTGTTTAGTATATTTCGGAAGCTAATTTATGGCTACCGAAATTTGTTTTATAAATAACACTGAAACAGACCCGCCAAAATGGGTATCACTAGCATCATTAAAGGATAACAGGATGAAAATACAGAGAGACACGTAGGGCTGTCAATGAAGTCTGTTTGGCTGTACAGGAGACAAACTATAGCAAATTACGTTGGACGCGAAATATGTGTGCTATTATTCGCTGCAAATTTTATTCGATATGGTTTTAACTCACAGTCAAATATTTAGTGGGTTATGCTCGATTTGGATCCAGACCCACCCCTAAGCGAAGTGTTCGTTACCTGGTCCAATTCTATTAACAAAAGGAGTGATAACGTTCAATATAATACGTATAGGCATGTTTAGGTGCCTTAGGTGCCAGACTTGAAAACGGCGACATTAATATTGTCATGTCGGTCTGTCCGTCCGTCTTCATGCAACAACTCGGCTACCACTGGACGGATTTTAATTAAATTTGATATTTGAGTATTCTTCAAAACATTTGTCGAGAAAATTCAAGTTTTGTTAAAATCTGACAAGAATAACGGATACTTTACATGAAGACCTGTGTACATTTATGATAATATCTCGCTGAATTCTTCTTAGGATGAGAAATGTTTCAGACAAAAGTTGTAGAGAAAATCAAAACACACATTTTGTGCCCTGTAACTTTTCTTCGAAAATCACGCCGTTTCTTAGATAATGGGAAAAAATATGGTACAGTCAGAGAGCCCATGCGCTTTGCGTGCTGGTTATCTAAGGCTGCATACACACACTCACAATATTTAATATTTATTGCTGTTGCATTGCAAAGATGGTTACTCGAACACGCTTCAATACTACGTTATATATATATTGTCTCCGCCGTTGAGGTTATATGCCTTCCGTACACTAAATAAGTACAGATAGGTTTATTGCCCACTAATTGCATATCGGCTGGTTCTACATACGTATGATTACGAGTATTTACCCAACGTGTTTCGGCTGCTAATAATAATAATAATAATAATAATAATAATAATAAACACAGGTGACGCCAGTTATAATAGGGGCAACTGGAACCATTTCAAAATCCATCAGAAAATACTTGAACAGCGTACCGGGAAAGCACGATATCAAGGAACTGCAGAAAACAGCTGTACTGGGCACAGCGCACACACTGCGGGAAGTGCTAATGTAGAAGCACAAGAGAGTTTAATATTGCAGACAGCGCTATATGCACCATTAACAGTGCGCGCAGAATAGCCGTGGCACTGTGTACCCTAGAAACGTGGTTTGTTTCAGGCATATAAATGTGAATACCGTGCATAAAGGGGATGATGATGATGATGATGATGATGATGATGATGATGATAAGCATTCTCGGGCAGACTGTTGACACAAACAAACGTATAATAGTAATGCTTATCTCTTTTATTATACTTGGTAAGTGATACCTTACGAAGTCAAGTGGTTAAATATCAGTATTTGGTATTAAACAAGTATTAACGTTGTGTTAAACTGTACGTGTGTGTTTGTGTCTGCTGCTTTTGTTTCTTTGAATTTTTGTATCGGACAGACAGATATTGTGAGGATAAGGGGTTTATCTCTGTGAATGCAATGGACGGGGTATTACTGTAGTGGAAGCACACCTCCACTAACTAACTAACTAACTAACTAACTAACTAACTAACTAACTAACTAACCAACTAAATAACTAACTAACTAACTAACTAACTAACTAACTAACGAACTAACTAACTAACTAACTAACTAACTAACTAACTAAATAACTAACTAACCAACTAACTAACTAACTAACTAACTAACTAACCAACTAACTAACTAAATAACTAACTAACCAACTAACTAACTAAATAACCAACTAACTAACTAAATAACTAACTAACCAACTAACTAACTAACTCCATAACTCCAGGGAGCAGAGGCCTTCTTGAGAAGCTAACAGTTTCTCAGCTAGTCAAGAAATTCCCCGCATTTTATGGAACCCGGAAGTTCATTACCGCATTCAAAAGAGCCCGCCACCTGTCCCTATCCTGACCCAGCTCAATCTAGTCCATGCCTCATCCCACTTCTTGAAGATCCATTTCAATATTACCCTCCCATCTACGCCTGGGTCTCCCAAGTGGTCGCCTTCCCTCAGGTCTCCCCACCAAAATCCTGTATGCACTTCTGTTTTCCCCCATACGTGCTACATACCTCACCCATCTCATTCTTCTCGATTTGGTTACCCGAGTAATATTTGGAGATCAGTACAGGTGATTAAGTTAAAGTATAACTCAACACATTCGTAAACTAATAATTACTTCGGTGTGGTCAGTTTTAAGCCCCGGCCTCTTTGTCCCTCTTCGGTTAAATAGCTGTCTCGCTGGTTCCCAGACCAGATAGGCTGGTTTGGAGCAGAAAAAAATTTTTAACCTACCAAGACTCGAACTCTGGTTTCGCTGTCGTTATTCCTACGGCCTAGTATCTGTGCTCATTGTGCCACGCCAGCATGCTACAAGAGAATAACAACGCGCGTGAATAGGCAGAAACAAAAATGCCGACCGTTGCTACAGTGAAAGAATATATGCCATTTGTTGATTTTGAAACAGAAAAAATGGGGGATTTTGAATGATTTAAATTCTGTATCATATAAACAAGACGTACTTCTGTTTTCAAGCCTCCCTGGACAATGGCTATTCAAAATAAACAAGTAGGGATCTGTAAATAAATATGAAACAAATTACGTCGGACCACAAAGGCTTTGACTACGTGTAATTGATTTACGTTTCCTATCGTGGATTTAAAACGAATGCGTCTAATTATTGATTGATTGGGACGAATTATATGTTCGGCGGGTGGCCGACACAGTAGTTATATGGGTCGAATAAAGGGTTAGCACGAACTGAGCCCAAACATATAGAACTGGCCTGTCGCGGTGTGCGGAATTGCTTTCCTGTTTTATCGAGTCTGAGGAGATGCTGGATTTGACGCCATTTATCTATATCAAGTGTGAAGTTCAGCTTAATTAAATGCAAAGACTTATTTCTTGGGTGACAGTAAACAAACAGAGTTTCAATTACAAAAACTTTACTTTACTTACTGGTTCCTTCTTCTACCTACTTGTTCACAGCAAGTGTCGAATGTTTTGTGATTTCACTTGATCACACTCAAGCACACACCACAGTCGGTAGGATTCCTCTGGACGAGGGATCGGCCCGTCGCAGAGACCTCTGCCTGACAACACAAACACTGTACAAGAGAAAAAAATCCATGCCCCCGGTGGGATTCGAACCCACGATCCTAGCAAGCGCTCGGCCCCAGACCTACGCCTTAGACCGCGCGGCCACTGGGATCGGCCATTACAAAGACACAACGAATAATAATATCTAATTAAACAGCCGGTGTTTATTGTAAAATTCACACACAATGTGCACCCATATTTTCTCCTTGGCTTTACCGCCCTCTGACAGCTTTAGTTTCCTTACTTACAGACGTACACTCGGCTCTGTTTACTGCCTTCCGTCGCCATCTTTTAACCTGTATCTCCCATAGATACTTTTTAACATATTCCATCCATCTCAATCTAGGTCTTTCCATTCTTCTTCTTCCCTCCGATTTACTCGTAAATATTTTTTTAACTACCTTCCCGTGATTCATACTTACTAGATATCCTATCCAATCTTTTCTTTTTAATATCTGCTACTATGTCTTAATCTTAGTATAGCTCCGGCACGTCCTTTTTCATTATTATTGTCTGTGTTTCTTGTTCCGCCACTGGTCCATGTATCCTCCTTAAGACTTTCCTGTCGCATGTATTCAGTCTTTCCACATTCATCTCTGTCACACGCCGTGATTCACTTCCATACACTACAGTTCATTCCGTTACGGTTTTATATATTTTAATTTTAACTGATTTAAACCTAAATATACATATTTTTCTTAGACTATAGAAATATCTAATTCCTGAGGCAAATCTTCATTTATTTATTCACTTATTACGCTTTTGAATTTAATAATAATATTATTTTTATGCCCTGTGTAAAGGTAAAGGTCACCCTATAACAGGCCCTGAGGGCCCAAGAGGGGGAGTAGGTGTATAGCTGTACCCATTCTTGAGCCTCGGCACGAGGAGGGATGGGGTGGCTAGCCTCACGCCCTGGCGGCTTTACCCCAGGAAAGAGACCCGGTATCCATCGTACAGGAGGCTAGGTGGGCCCCAGGGCCAGTCTGAACGGGTGCGGAAAATCTCGCCCACACCGGGATTCTATCCCCGGACCGTCCAGCCCGTAGCGAGTCGCTATACCGACTGAGCTATCCCGGCCGACTGTTCCCTTTGTTATTTGGTAAATTATCTTTTTATAACTAACTAAATGCGGAATTTCAGCGCGTAACTTTATAATTAATATGTTACATGGCGTACATTAAAATTCTAATGTGCTTCATATTTTGCGATTATTGATTGGTACATGTGTCCGTGATGATCTACGAAAGATCGAAACACGTTGGAGATGTAACGTTTTAATTACAAGCCGGACATTGACGTTTCGCGTTAAGTTGCTTATAGTAAGACAGATAATAGTTTTCTAATTTATCAAGGACCTAAGTGTCAAAAATTCTGAACCCTTTGAAATACCTGTTTGTATATTTTTTAATTTATCAAGGTACCTAAGTGTCAAAAATTCTGAACCCTTTGAAATACCAGTTTATATTTTTTTAGTTTATCAGGGTACTTAAGTGTAAAAAATTCTGAACCCTTTGAAATACCAGTTTCTAGTTTTTTAATTTATCAAGGTACCTAAGTGTCAAAAATTTTGAACCCTTTGAAATACCAGTTTATAGCTTTTAATTTATCAAGGTACCTAAGTGTCAAAAGCTTTGAACCCTTTGAAATACTAATTTATATTTTTTTAAATTTATCAAGGTATCTAAGTGTAAAAAACTCTGAACCCTTTCAAATACCAGTTTATAGTTTTTTAATTGATAAAGGTACCTAAGTGTCAAAAATTTTGAACCCCTTGAAATACCAGTTTATATTCTTTTAATTTATCAAGGTACCTAACTGTTAAACGTTTTGAACCCTTTGAAATGCTAGTTTATATTCTTTTAATTTATCAAGGTACCTAACTCTTAAACGTTTTGAACCCTTTGAAATACCAGTTTATATTCTTTTAATTTATCAAGGTACCTAACTGTTAAACGTTTTGAACCCTTTGAAATACCAGTTTATATTCTTTTAATTTATCAAGGTACCTAAGTGTCAAAAATTTTGAACCCCTTGAAATACTAGTTTATATTCTTTTAATTTATCAAGGTACCTAAGTGTCAAAAATGCTGAACCCTTTCAAGTACCTGCCAGTATAATGCTCTAAATTTGTTATATTTCTCTTTATTTCCTTGTGTATATACGGAACATATGTATGCACATTGTGCGGAAATTACAGTCGGTTACTTTTGAAGCGTATGGTGCCTATAATAAACAGTGGGCGCCTGAAATGTTCTGGAGATGCAAATACCGTCTAATTCCCCTAAAAAGCAGTTACCCTACGTAAACCTTTAGAATCAGTCAGCATATGGCGTTCTTCTGTTCCAAGAGACTGTCGCTCTTCTTAAGTCATTCACTTGAAGATTCTGTCTCCTTGTCAAGAATTACTGTCGCTCTGTTGCTATACCGTGGTTTATTGCGTACTACCATGTGGTCGCTATGTTGTAACAGACACACTGATATGCCTTCCATTACATGCTCCGATGACCCAAGTGGTCTCTTCACTTCATGATTTGTGGC
Source organism: Coptotermes formosanus (assembly GCA_013340265.1). Classification (NCBI taxonomy): domain Eukaryota; kingdom Metazoa; phylum Arthropoda; class Insecta; order Blattodea; family Rhinotermitidae; genus Coptotermes; species Coptotermes formosanus. The sequence goes on along the minus strand of BLKM01000470.1, from coordinate 116,275 downwards.
TAGGATTCTGTAGCTATGAATTTATCATGTTCCTCTCTGCCTGCTAGATGCATCACCCATCCCATAATTTTTCTTGAGTGACAGTAAAATTGAGCCTGTGTTGTGAAGCTGAGAAATCAAAAGAACCCCAATATGCACCATTCTACACATTCCTTATGATTTTTTTTTCTTTGACCCAAACACATTTTTGAAAACCTTTTTCTCAAAAAGTCTTAATATGTATTATTTTAATAATGTGAAAGACCAATTTCACACCGATAAAAACAACAGGCAAATTGTAAGTTTTTAACTTTTAATATTTATATTTTTGTGTTTAAAATTGTAAGACGAACCGGAAATTTTTGTGAGCGAATTTTTTCCTCAAATGTCTGATTTTTTTTTACTCTTGAGTGTAAAGCAGGAATGTGAATTCTGCTGTCAAATTACGACAAATATCCATAGCTCTAACGACTTCTGTAAACTGTAATATTCATGTAACAATCATACAGTGATTAATTCTAAGTTTGTGGCACGTGTGTGTGCATGGTGAAACAAAATTGTAAAAAATGATTAAGTCGTTTATTCGTGGGGTGGGAGAACATTTGTAAGGCCAAGGCGCATACAGGAAAATAAGTTGTGAGGAAGTAGGTTGTGAATGGTTTTATTCGATTTGTCGGGGTCACGATGCTTTTGGCGACGGCTTGTCGGTGTTTCGGTTAATGGTTGATTCACATTACACGGCACGACACGACACGACACGACGAAATATTCTTTTATGGTTTTCACGTGCTCGAATTCACAGTAGTCCCTCGCCGACAGCTAATGACAAAGACAATGTCGCTGGGACTGAGAGAAGAGAATATTTCGCCTGTCTGTTAGCTGACGGCATATGTGAATGCAGCTGGTTTTTGTCATGTCGTGTTGTGCCGTGCCGTGCCGTGCCGTATAATGTGAATTGACTCTAAGGTTTGAATTCAGTGCAAGTGTAAAATATTTTGGTCAGAGGAACGAGAATTTGACTTTGATAGACGATATCTAATACCGCGAAAACTTTTGAATTTTTAGGTCCTTTCGCAAAATTTCGAAAAGCGACTACTAGCCTCGTCATACAAATCTGTCTCTCCGTCCGTGCACATGAAGAACTCGTCTGCCACGAAAGGATTTTCACGAAATTTGGTGTATAAATTTTTCAAAAATATTTCGATACATTGAAGGGTGGTTAAAATCTGACAAAAATAACGTGAACTTAACATGAAGACCAGTGTCCATTCTTGGTAATATCTCGCTCAATTCCTCTTAGAATTAGAAACGTTTTAGACAAAATTTGTAGAGAAAATCAAAACACATTTTATGTTGAATGCTTTTCCAAAAAAATCGTTCATTTTTTGAGATAATGTAGAAAATTATGGTACAGCCAGACAGGCCACAGAAAACAAAATAATACGGCGCATGTGCTTTGCATGCTGGATAACTAACGCTGAAGACACATTCTGAGAATAAATAATATTTATTGCTTTTCCACGGCAAAAATGGTTACGCGAACGCGTTTCAGTATCTTGTTATACGTACGTGGCCACACTTGGTATATTATTACCAAGCAGACCTTAGCTGTATATCATAAATCAAGAAGTCACTGTCATCAGCACAACATGTATATGCGTTGTGGAGAACATGACTACGGCAAATAATATACGGACTGTAAGTTGTAATAAGTTGAGGTGCCATTTTGTATTGAAACCCTAAGGTAATATTCAAAATCATTCAGACATTGTCCCGTTTTGACATATCTTAATGTGGTGAATATTTTGGCAGTTACTCTGAATATTAAATACAATCAGGGTATTTGCATTTGTAGACCCAAGGCTGGGGAGGGGCAGTTGTTTTGGTCGTATCACCAGCTTAGGTACGCTTAAATGACGTCACATCATTATCGATTGCAGAATCGAAAATGTTCACATCCAATCTCCATTACTACAGCCAATAAATTGGGAATATACGATTAACGCGATTTAAGGGGTTTATCGAAAGCGTTTAACCTTGAAGTTTTACCTGTACAAGTTAAACTTTTAAAGCCTAGCGGTAACTTTACATAACATTAAAAAATTCTATGTGGTGCCCACATTGCGTTTATGTGTTTTGTACGGATCTCAGAACAAACAGCAACTTTTGCCTTATAAAATATTAAGGGACTGGTTTTTATAACCGAAGTGGAGAGTGTTTACAGCGCGGTACGCACTGAGTCCTTATATAAAACAGATACGCTTCGTCTTTAAAGGGTTTTTATAACTGAAGTGGAGAGTGTTTACAGCACGGTACGCACTGAGTCCTTATGTAAAACAGATACGCTTCGTCTTTAAAGGGTTAAACAACCAGAATGAGAGTTGAGGGAAAGATTCGACTTGTAACGTGAGTACCAATTTTTATTTTTAAACTATTTGTTACATAAATTCTAAAATGTTTTTACCATGGTGTTTAATACTGTGTAGTGATGGTTTATGGACTTTGTCCTCTTCCGAAGAGTAAAATATTAAAATATTAAAAAAATAATTTGTGATATTAATTTTTTAATATTATAATATTTTACTCTTCGGACGATGGACAAAGTCCATAAAACCATCACAACACAGTATTTGTTGCATGTTTTTTAAACTATATACTCCTTAGATTTTAAATAAAGGCTTTCTTTTAAATTACCAACTAAGTGCACCTATCATATATATATGACATTACAGTCACTTCACTTCGACATGTTTCGGCATGACTGCTCTCTACATTGAGTATAATTTTGTCTTTCCAATGGCGCAACAGCCCTTAGTGGGCCAGGGCCTTCTCATTATTGAGGCTTCACGATCACACTCAGGCACACACCACATTCAGTAAGAGTCCTCTGGGCGAGTGATCGGCCCGACGAAGAGACCTGTACCTGAAAACACACAACATTTACAAGATATAGATAACCATGCCTCCGGCGAGATTCGAACCCGCAATCCCAGCAAACGAGAGGACGCAGACCCACGCCTTAGGCCGCGAGGCCACAGTACATATAAATATTAACCCTTTAAATACGAAGAATATCTGCTTTATATAAGGACTCAGTGCGTACCGCGCTGTAAACACTCTCCACTTCGGTTATAAAAACCAGTCTCTTAATGTTTTATAAGGCAAAAGTTGCTGTTTGTTCTGAGATCCGTACAAAACACGTAAACGCAATGTGGGCACCACGTAGAATTTTTTAATGTTAAACCTGGCGGTACGTAAAGTTACCGCTAGGCTTTAAAAGGTTAAACTTACCTTGATATTTACCATCCCAGTTGGCGTAACGGTACAATGTACAAATCTATGCTTCCTCTAATGGGCAGTTAGTCCCAGCCAACATTTTTCTTTGTTTTTATTATTTAGCGACAATTTTCGGCTTTACAAAGCCATCATAAGATTCTACATAAACATGAAATGGACAACTCTACATGGGTTGTGAAGGAAAACCCGAGAACCTAACGTACAACGTTGGAGAACAACACTGCAAAACATTCCTTTTTGCGAACAAAACTGATGCTGTCGTTTCTTACTCAACAATTATATATATTTTTATGGTCGACGATCCATATATTTAAATTTTACGCATCTTTTATTCTATATTCTTCTTTTTAAACTTTGTACACAAATGTTTACGTTGTGTAACCTCTGTGCTATGCTATAAAAGATGAAGGCCTTCAACTTCAACCCAGGTAGAGTTGTCAATTTCGTGTTTTTGTGGAGCCTGATGATTCCTCTGTAAAGCTGAAACTTGTCGCTCAATAATAAAAGCGAAATTGTTCGCTGCGACTGGTTGCCAATTAAAGGAAGCATAGATTAACCATTTAAATCCTAGCGGTAACTTTACAAACGGCCAGGTTTAACATTAAAAAATTCTACGTAGTGCCCACATTGCGTTTATGTGTTTTGTACGGATCTCAGAACAAACAGCAACTTTTGCCTTATAAAACATTAAGAGACTGGTTTTTATAACCGAAGTGGAGAGTGTTTACAGCGCGGTACGCACTGAGTCCTTATACAAAACAGATACGCTTCGTCTTTAAAACCATTTATTGTAAAATGAATTGCATCTATGGAATGTATATCGTCGATTAACTCTGCAATTAATACCAGTTTATGGATAAAATATGTGAATACCAAAAGAAAATTTACGTATTTCATCCATATAAACTGATATTAACTGCAGAGTTGATTGAAGGTTATGAATTCCAAAGATGTAATTTATTTTACTGTAAAAGAAATTAGGCTGGTCATGTCTTCCCTGAAGATGGCATTTTCATGCCGAAACATGTCGGAGTTAAGTGACCACAAAATATGTATATTATAAGTGCAGTAGTTTGTACATTACACTAAAATATTTACCACTGCTTATTGAAATATTGAAGGAGATGTAATCCTTTGAATGCGTGTTTGGGTTCAGTTACCCCCTTAAAGACGAAGCTTATCTGTTTTATATAAGGACTCAGTGCGTACCGCGCTGTAAACACTCTCCACTTCGGTTATAAAAACCAATCTCTTAATGTTTTATAAGGCAAAAGTTGCTGTTTGTTCTGAGATCCGTACAAAACACACAAAGGCAATGTGGGCACCACGTAGAATTTTTTAATGTTAAACCTGGTCGTATGTAAAGTTACCGCTAGTCTTTAAAAGGTTAATCTAAACCATTAAATAGTTTCGCAGATTGAACTAATAGTTTCGTTTCGATTCAATTCGATTCGTTTCGATTCGATTCGATTCGTTTCGTTTCGATTCGTTTCGATTCGTTTCGTTTCGTTTCGTTTCGTTTCGTTTCGTTTCGTAGTCCTTCCCTCTTCTACCTACCTGTTCACAGCAGGTATCGAGGTTGTTTATTTTCACTTGATCACACTCAGACACACACCACAGTCAGTAGGACTCCTCTGGACGAGGGATCGGCCCGTCGCAGAGACCTCTACCTGACAACACAAACACTGTACAAGAGAAACATCCATGCACCCGGTGGGATTCGAACCCACGATCCCAGCAAGCGCTCGGCCGCAGACCTACGCCTTAGACTGCGCGGCCACTGGGATCGGCTGATATAATTGTCTGGGGGTTTATCAGATGAAAAATAAGACAAATAATGCAGTTCTTCTATAAATATATTGTCTTGGAACCGCCTACTTGCCGACTAGAAATTTTTGTTGTGCTTATGTTTTCTCGTTCTTTGATGATGAATGAACACTCGAGGATCTGAGAAAACATCGTTACTCACAGCGGTTGTGTGTGATTGACGAAGAACGAACCTGCAGTTAAACACTGTTTTTGGCACTGGTTCAGTCTCACTGTTTGTATATTCATACATTTATAGCGACAGTGTTTTTCCACTCCATCAAATATGCTTTACTGGAAAGTTTAGCGAAGCCGGTAGGGTGTCCATAAACTGGCTTCCGCCCGATGATTTGTAAACCCAGTGCACTCCATCGGGGGTGGCGATAGGTTGTCCAGCTGGTATATAAATCACCACTCCAAGGTTATATATAACACTGTAAATCTATTCTGATGACGTAATGTTACGCTGTAAGGCAAACAAAACAATGTATGCTGGTTGTTAGGGGCAATATTTATCAGGGTTACGTGCTGATACTGAGTGAATTTGACTCTAAAAATTTTAGTATATAAACCGATATTTTTCTTTCGTAACTGCAGGGGTAAAATGTTGTGTTATAATAAAATCCACAGCATTTTAAACCCTATCTTTTTATTGAAGTCGATCCCGGTGGCCGCGCGATCTAGGGCGTGGGTCTGCGGCCGTCCGCTTTCTGGAATTGTGGGTTCGAATCCCGCCGGGGTGGGGATGTCTGTGTCTTGTGAATGTTGTGTGTTGTCAAGTAGATATCTCTGCGTCGGGCTGATCACTCGTCCAGAGGAATCCTAACGAATGTAGTGTGTTTGAGCGTGATAGTGAAGCCTCGATAGTGAGGAGGCCCTCGCCAACTAAGCGCTGTTGCGCCGTTGGATAAAGGAACCATTTTATTGGTGTAATTTAAGCGACTTTTGCTTTAGCCGCTACAACTTCCACTTCTGCCTTAGAATGTAAATACAGACACTAAACCTGCTGTTGCAGTTGTCAGAAGGAACTAGGACTGATATGATTCTACAAATAACAGTAACGTATTTAGATACGGAGTGTAGAATACAGCGGTTTCCCCATTAATCCTTTAAAGACGAAGTGTATCTGTTCTATATAAGGGCTCAGTGCGTACCGCGCTGTAAACACTCTCCACTTCGGTTATAAAAACCAATCTCTTAATGTTTTATAAGGCAAAAGTTGCTGTTTGTTCTGAGATCCGTACAAAACACATAAACGCAATGTGGGCACCACGTAGAATTTTTTAATGTTAAACCTGGCAGTATGTAAAGTTACCGCTAAGCTTTAAAAGGTTAATGATAAACTTTTAACATTTTATCAAAAATTACTAAAGATATATACATATATTATATTTGTGTATCACGTCATTTTCACTGTACAGTCTGACAGACAGTGAGTTATCACATTGTTTGAAATGTAATGATGTAAAAAAGAGTGAATTATCACAAACTGAGACACTGGAATATTCTTAAATGTAATATCACATGACTATTTGATGCAGAACGGAACTTATGACCTTTTGCGTGCCGCGATGATTGTGGCTTGACCGCCGAAATATGTAGAGGTAATATTTTACAAAGTATATGCTCATAAACGTGTGTGCATTTGTTGGTGTGTCGTAACAATAGAGAAAAATATTTGCCTTACGATTTTAATGTCAAAATAACTGTGTGTATTCACCACAGGGGGCAGCAGCAGTAATTTCACACGATTCCTAGAATTTTTCTCTAAATACTCCAAAATAATTTTGCAGGACACTGGCTCACAGTCCTTTAAAACGCATAAAACATGGACGAAAGGGATGCATAAATATATGATTGAATTTGATAGGGTAAAGGTACGCATGATGTAAATTTTGCTGTTCTCTGGATGGGAAATATAGAAAATTGTCAGTAAAGTAGAAATGGGAAATATAGAAAAATGTCAGTAAAGTAGAAAAGTACAACAAATTTTCGGTTATACCTACCACTGCCGTTTGTTGCTGCATCGTTGTGCGTCTATATAATGAGAGAAGAGAAGGAGTTAATCGTTTCGTTTCGCAGTCCTTCCCTCTTCTACCTACTTGTTTACAGCAGGTGTAGAGAGTTTTTATTTTCACCTGATGACACTCAGACACACACCACAGTCGGCAGGACTCCTCTGGAGGGGGGATCGGCCATTCACAGAGACCTCTAACTGATAATACAAACACTGTACAAGAGAAAAACATCCATGCCCCCGGTGGGTTTCGAACACACGATCCCAGCAAGCGCTCGGCCGCAGACCCACGCCTTATACCGCGCGGCCACTGGGATCGGCGAAAGCTCGAATATTAAAGCAAAACAGTGTCACTGTCGCATGAAGAAATTAAGAGCAGATTGAAGTCGGGGAATGCTTGCTTTCATTCGGTGCAGAATCTTTTGTGTTCCAGGTTGCTATCCAAAAACACAAAGATTAGGGTATACAGAACTGTGGTTTTACCTGTTGTTTTGTATTGGTGTGAAACTTGGTCTCTCACACTGAGGAAAGAACAAAGACTGAGGGTGTTCGAGAATAGGGTGCAGAGGAGGATATTTGGGCCTAAGGGGGACGAGGCGACAGGGGAGTGGAGAAGACTACATAACGAGGAACTTAATGACCTGTACTCATCACCAAATATTATTCGGGTAATCAAATCGAGAAGAATGAGATGGGCGGGGCATGTAGCACTTATGGGGGAAAAGAGAGATGCATACAGGGTTTTGGTGGGGAGACCTGAGGGAAGGCGACCACTTGGGAGACCCAGGCGTATATGGGAGGATAATATTAAAATGGATCTTCAAGAAGTGTTATGGGGCATGAACTGGATTGAGCTGGTTCAGGATAGGGACAGGTGGCGGGCTGTTGTGAATGCGGTAATGAACCTCCGGGTTCCATAAAATGCGGGGAATTTCTTGACTAGCTGAGAAACTGTTAGCTTCCCAAGAAGGCCTCTGCTCCTTGTAGTTAGTTAGTTAGTTAGTTAGTTAGTCAGTGAGTCAGTCAGTCAGTCAGTCAGTCAGTCAGTCAGTCAGTCAGTTAGTTAGTTAGTTAGTTAATTAGTATCAGTCGCAAATGTCATGACGCGCGCGAAGCGCGCCACTGTCCTCTAATTAACTGTTACGCCCTCAAATATGTGAAAGAGCATTTTGGTTATTGTTCATCCAGTTTTGCTAAGCTGACACCTTTCCTGTTCTTGAATCAGTCTTTATTGATGCGGCTTTGTGCTGTCGCTGCACAACTGCCTGTAACGACACAGTGCGAAATGAAAAGTCCATATCATGCCTCAGTGAGGCAATCTATACCCGAAAAAGTCGACGTTATTCTGCCGAAAGCGAGGAAACTCTTGGGAACGATTCAGTACAGGGGTGTTCTCTACGTGTTTAAGGGATCAGCATGCCACGAGGACGCATTGAGGGTGGAGGCAGAACTCCACCTGGGCACAAGGTGAATGTGGGTGATGAAGTTGCTTCACGCTCGCTTTGGTCCAGGCGAAGAACGTCCAATACAAATGTGCTAGGAGGTTCAGTGCCTCTGCCGTTACTCTCCCAGCTCCTGCAAAATCATGGGTTAATTGACTCTGTGCAGGAGATTTGCTGTTAAGGAACTAAACCAAACTATTGACCAATAATGGCGGTTCGATATTGTGTTTACAACAGCCGTAAATGGTTCTTGTTCAAAGCAGTATTGGTACAGTTCACACCGTCCCACGCGATGCAAGTTGATACTGTTCTAACTAACTAACTAACTAACTAACTAACTAACTAACTAACTAACTAACTAACTAACTAACTAACTAACTAACTAACTAACTAACTAACTAACTAACTAACTAACTAACTAACTAACTAAGTAAGTAACTAACTAACTAACTAACTAACTGACTGACTGACTGACTGACTGACTAACTAACTAACTAACTAACTAACTAACTAACTCCATGGAACAGAGGCCTTCTTGAGAAGCTAACAGTTTCTCAGCTAGTCAAGAAATTCCCCGTATTTTGTGGAACCCGGAGGTTCATTACCGCATTCACAATAGCCAACCACCTGTCCCTATCCTGAGCCAGTTGAATCCAGTTCATGGCCCCATCCCACTTCTTGAAGATTTATTTTAATATTATCCTCCCATCTACGCCTGGGTTTCCCAAGTGGCCGCCTTCCCTCAGATCTCCCCACCAAAATCCTGTGTGCACCTCTCTTCTCCCCCATACATGCTACATGCCACGCCCAGCTCATTCTTCTCGATTTGATTACCCGAATAATATTTGGTGTTGATACTGTACTGCCATGTGTATTATGTATGACCTTTGAACAAATCTGTCACATTTACATTTCCATACTAACAGCGTGTGGTCATATACTGTAGCGAAAACCTACTCTTTTCGTGAAAAAAGGCTTGTCCGTAAATTTTCCACAAACTTGGATGTTCTTGTAGCGGTTCCTCACGGATGGCTCCATAACGTAATTTTTTTTCACTTGGGTCTCAGTTTTAGTGCGGGATGTTTGAACATTCAAAACAACAAATTATTTGGTCCAGTTTTGAAGCCTTTCTTTCCAGCCTACCTATAGCAATTCTGTAGCAAAATCAGTAGGCATTAACCTTTTGAAGCCTAGCGGTAACTTTACGTACCACCAGGTTTAATATTAAAAAATTCTACGTGGTGCCCACATTGCGTTTATGTGTTTTGTACGGATCTCAGAACAAACAGAAACTTTTGCCTTATAAAACATTAAGAGACTGGTTTTTATAACCGAAGTGGAGAGTGTTTACAGCGCGGTACGTACTGAGTTCTTATATAAAACAGATACGCTTCGTCTTTAAAGGGTTAATTGTACAAAGGGCCTTGCGACAGGTCCACACCCTCTTCCAAAGCAACTTATCCAGAACGTACGATGTAGTGTTTCTTCTTTAAAAATCCAATATTTTCTCTTTTCCTTCAAGCCGTCGAGTAACTGCCTACATCCTTTTCCTCGTCTTCTCTTTTCTTCTGTATTTCCTTAAATAACGCGTTTTAGAACGCACTTCCCACTCAAAGTTTGACAAATCCAGTTATCTTATTGGTTTTATTTTATTCATTAATTTATATTCTTTCACGAATGAAAAGTCATTATAAGTATTAAATGTGTGTGTCTAACCGACATGTGAATGAAGAATCTTAACCATGTGCCAGTCGCTCCAATTCTGTTACACACGCCAGGTAGCAGTTCGTTGTTGATTCTATAAGTAGTTTGTCGAATTACAGAATGATTAGTGGAAAATAGAGTGATGTCGAAGGAAGAGTTTGTGCCATATTACAACATACCCTAATACAGAATTTGCTTTATGGGATTATAGAAAATTAAAAAGGACATCACTCAAGAACTTCCGCTTTACCGGGTCTGTGACTTTCTGAATAATAAGCTACACGTTCAACAGCGTCGTCGTCGTAGTCCTCCCCTTTTCTACCAACTTGTTCATAGTTGGTGTAAACGTTTTTATATTTCACTTGATCGCACTCAGACACACACCAGAGTTGGTAGGACTCCCCTGGACGAGGGATCGGCCCGCCGCAGAGACCTCTACCTAACAACCCAAAACACTCTACAAGAGACAGACATCCATGCCTCCGTTGGGATTCGAACCCACGATCCCAGCAAGCGCTCGGCCGCAGACCTACGCCTTAGACCGCGCGGCCACTGGGATCGGCCATTCGACAGCGTGTGGTGATAAAAACCGTAAAGTAATATTAAATAAATGTACGGCATCTGGAACAGTGGCCCTGGTTAAACTTTCCGTGTAAACTTTTTAGACAGGTACGTAAATAAACATACCAGCTTAATACATTAAATGACTCTGGGTTATACTTTTAATTAAAGAATTTTCATTAGCGGTGAGCGGTCAGTTACATTTTGGGGTGACGGCAGTGAAATTTATTTGGAAACACACACTACCGTTGTGAGTTTTAGAGGAATGAAACAGTTTTAATAATTTGTAATCTTTTTTTTTTTTAGTTGAGCATAAAGAAGGAAACTCTGTCACTGTAAAGGTAATTTAATTTCTAGGAACCTAAACTGTGTAATGTTATTAATATCAGCCTCCTTTGCAGCGGGTTCCTACCCTTTGCTTCCGCCTTTATATTTCGCAGCAAGTGTGTTCAATTGTCCAAAAGAGGCAGAAAACAGTGTGGGACAAAACTTGTCCCAGTTATGAGAAAGTATTGCGAATGCGGACTTTTGGAAAAAGAGGAAAGGTCTGATCAAACGTCGAGGGAGTTACCTTCAGGTGCCATTATCCCTTTTCAAAACACAACACTTCTCGTATGTACAAACTGCTTTAATTTAAGGAAATTCTATATTTGGCACACACACTGTATTTCTTTTCATATACTTCTAAAAGTAAACAGCATTAACCTTTTAAAGCCTAGCGGTAACTTTACGTACCACCAGGTTTAACATTAAAAAATTCTACGTGGTGCCCACATTGCTTTTATGTGTTTTGTACGGATCTCAGAACAAACAGCAACTTTTGCCTTATAAAACATTAAGAGACTGGTTTTTATAACCGAAGTGGAGAGTGTTTACAGCGCGGTACGGACTGAGTCCTTATATAAAACAGATACGCTTCGTCTTGAAAGGGTTTATCCGTTGAATTTTGTAACTTTACATACCACCAGGTTTAACATTAAAAAATTCTACGTGGTGCCCACATTGCGTTTATGTGTTTTGTACGGATCTCAGAATAAACAGCAACTTTTGCCTTATAAAACATTAAGAGATTGGTTTTCATAACCGAAGTGGAGAATGTTTATAGCACGGTACGAACTGATTCCGTATATAAAACCGATACGCTTCCGCTTTAAAGGGTTAATCCGTTGAATTTTGTAACGTAGCTAATTTGTCTCTTTCTGTGTAGGAATTTAATATTTAAATCTTACTTATATTCAGCCGGTCGTGGAGGAAGTTATATAACGTAGCGTGCAGTGAAGAAACGAATAAGTTTTGTACGGCAGTTTTTCCTGTACGAATAATTCGCACGCAGAAAAATATTTAATCAACAAAAATTGCAGTATCTTAACCCTTTAAAGACGAAGCGTGTCTGTTTTATGTAAGGACTCAGTGCGTACCGCGCTGTAAACACTCTCCACTTCGGTTATAAAAACCAGTCTCTTAATATTTTATAAGGCAAAAGTTGCTGTTTATTCTGAGATCCGTACAAAACACATAAAAGCAATGTGGGCACCATGTAGAATTTTTTAATGTTAAATCTGGTGGTACGTAAAGTTACCGCTAGGCTTTAAAATGTTAATTTTAGTAAACAGTACTAATTGTACTCGCTAATGCTTGATTCTGGGTAATTTCTTGCTGAGATGAACGGATCATAAGCAGCGTGTAATTAAGAAACAAAACAATATATTAACACAAACTCGTTTACAGTGTTATGTTATATGCAGGTACTCGGTATGGACAATATTAAATTCGACAATGCTAAGAAACAAAACGTTGAAATTGAAAGTGCTGTCTCAAGCGGAGGCCCAGGGAAGTACATGAAATTTGTTAGTTTCCCTTAGCCTACTCTTGAGTCAGCACTGTCAATTATTAACTACAGAATGTTTTCTTAAAAAACAGTTCCTTTTAGAAGGGGTTAATAAAAAAAAATGAGTTTGCCATCAGTGCGGAATATTAAGCTTTCTAAATATATCTGGTTTGGGAAGATCGTTTCCTTAGTTTAGTTGGTCGAATGGGCCGAACAGATGTAGGAAAATGATTACAATTTTTCTTACATAAATATAACAGTTTTTTATTCTTCGAACATGAAACCGTGTGAATTCGTACTTGTATACGCTTTAGACGGTGTTCTTCCAGCGAAACTACATCTCATTGAATCACAGGACTTTCATCAAAAATTTGATTGGAAGAGAAGAGCCTTTGATGCAAATGTCAAAACCGAACCATATATGTATTTTACCTACAAAATTTTCTACACTTCTACATACATACAGGGTGATCCAGGAGGAAAAGTATTTTGGAAGAAGACAGTATCGATCACTATGAGAAGAAAAGATCATACGAACATATGTCTAATTCTGAATTGTTACCGAGATACAGCTGTTTGAATCTACAGACCAAAACTCCGTTAGATTCTTGTTTGTGGGGTTTGATGAAGAGCGAAGTTTACAAAAGAAAGGTGGATACACGAGACGAATTGCTCGCTCGCATTTTGGATGCTGCTGCCTGCATAAAGGCACGTGAAGATCAAATCAGACGAATAACACGCGATCTTCGCACACGAGTTGCAAAGTACATTGAGGCTGGAGGTGGGATTTTCGAATATTTATTTTGAACTGTAACAAATTTGTCATTTTAACATTACATATAAATTAAAATTAAATTAACAGTAAGTAATTTATCTTTCTCTATTACCATTCAGAACGATTCTGTATTTATAGATTCAAACAGCTGTATCTCGGTAACCATTCAGAATTAGACACACTTCGTATCAACTTTTTTTTTACAGTGACCGGTATTATCACCTCCCAAGATATTGACTTTTCCTCTGAATCACCCTGTATATTGTACTCTTCAATTTGTATTTCAATATTTATCGAAAAGCTTTTGTATGTTTTAACTCTATGTATGACTTTTGTATCGCATTTACTCCGTGAAGATGGCCACAGAATATGGCCGAAACATGTAGGAGTTACTAGTGCAGTAATTTGGAAATACACTTACTTACACAGACCCTGGTGTCTCGGAGTGCCGTAATGTTGGTACCCACAACCAGCCTGGTGGAGCTAAACTCCCATAATTACGTCGCTGTGTTTCCCTTACGTGCTTGGCGCTTCCTTTGCCCTTTCCAACTAACAACGTTCTTAGAACACGTACGTTATTAAGTTCTTGCCGCGCGGCCACTTTTACGTTATCTTTGCTGCAGGTTATTAATCGCGTAACTGTCCACAGTGTGGTGCTATCGTCGCGCTACTGTGTGTTGACTCCGGTCACGCGTCTGTTTCCTCAGCGCATATGCTTCCGGCTTTAGGGTCCGAATTCGAGGACAAAGTTCTATGTCCGTTAGGAGTATTAGGCAATATTTTTCTCCCGTTAAGTACAAGAGGGAAGGGTAATGTTGACGGCGATATGTTGCAGTTAGGTGTGAATACGGAAACATGGAATTTGTTTCCGAAAAAGTGTGTAATGTCTTTATCATTTGAATTAATTTTATTTTGACTAAAATTAATTTTGTACAAGGACGATTCCTTCGTACTGAATGTTGAGGTACTTCCTAACCGGTAAAACCAAAAACGTAGGCCAAAATTTTTAACCATTTTAGATATAAAGTTAAAAATGCGCGTCTAGGTGAAGCTTCCGGAAATATAAAAGTGTGAAATTTCTAGTAATTTGGGAACATTGACGTCATTGTAGCCGATCCCAGTTGCCGCGCGGTCTAAGGCGTAGGTCTGCGGCCGAGCGCTTGCTGGGATCGTGGGTTCGAATCCCACTGGGGGCATGAATTTTTTTTCTCTTGTACAGTGTTTGTGTTGTCAGGTAGAGGTCTCTGCGACGGGCCGATCCCTCGTCCAGAGGAGTCCTACCGACTGTGGTGTGTGTCTGAGTGTGATCACGTGACAATATACAACCTCGACACCTACTGTGAGTAGGCAGAAGATGGAAGGAGTACGAAACGGTACGATACAACGTGATTGTATTTTAATTGATTGCAAAAATTACATTTACAAAGGGATAAGAAATTCCATGCAAATTCTTATATTTTTCGTAAGCTTGTAATTTTCAGGTACCCAGCCTCCGTCTTATCGTAACTACGGGCTATTCCGAGTACTGCCTGATGTTTCGAGGCAAATGCCGAAGTAGTAATTTAAAGTATGTCACGAACTCTTCCTTAATTTTCTTAGCTAAATGACATTTCATTAAACTCACCGTCTTAAGGAAGGGGACGTATTGTGTAGTCGGACCCAAATATCGCCCCTGCCTTCAGTTTAACCTTGTAAAGCCTAGCAGTAACTTTACATACGACCAGGTTTAACATTAAAAAATTCTACGTGGTGCCCACATTGCGTTTATGTGTTTTGTACGGATCTCAGAACAAACAGCAACTTTTGCCTTATAAAACATTAAGAGACTGGTTTTTATAACCGAAGTGGTGAGTGTTTACAGCGCGGTACGCACTGAATCCTTATATAAAACAGATACGCTTCGCCTTTAAAGGGTAAAAGTGACTGTCGTAAATAGACATCTTTAGAGCAATGAGCCTGTATTTTTGGATGGAAATAAGAGATTGGTTAAATAATTTAACAAATAAAGGAATGTATGACTATTAGAATATAAATACCTTGGGCCGGGATAGCTCAGTCGGTATAGCAACTCGCTACGGGTTGGACGGTCCGGGGATCGAATCCCGGTGGGGGCGAGATTTCCGCAGCCGTCCAGACGGGCCCTGGGGCCCACCCAGCCTCCTGTACAATGGGTACCGGGTCTCTTTCCCGGGGTAAAGCGGCCGGGGCGTGAGGCTAGCCACCCCATTCCCTTCTAGTGCCGAGGCTAACGAAAGGGTATAGCTATAACTCTACTCCCCTCTTGGGCCCTCAGGGCCTCTTATAGAGTGAACCTTTACCTTTACCTAGAATATAAATTCTAACGCATTATTAATGTTATACTTTTAATGAGAAAAAATTTAAGCCAGATCTTCGAAATGTGCTGTGTAAGAATTCAGTTTATAACCCAACTAGACGGAGGAGCCTTGTTTACAGTGATTAACCGGTAAATGTCACTGGGGGGAATATTGTCTGTGTGGTGTGAGACTTCTACAGAACACATGGAACAAAATGCAGAAATGTAAATTTTAATGTGCGTGTTTGAAAGATGTGAAGGTGGAATAGAGTAGTCGGTATATTGTTTAACCCTTTGTAGACGAAGCGTATCTGTTTTATATAAGGACTCAGTGCGTACCGCGCTGTAAACACTCTCCACTTCGGTTATAAAAACCGGTCTCTTAATGTTTTATAAGGCAAAAGTTGCTGTTTGTTCTGAGATCCGTACATAAACACATAAACGCAATGTGGGCACCACGTAGTATTTTTTTAATGTTAAACCTGGTCGTATATAAAGTTACCGCTAGGCTTTAAAACGTTAAAGACGAAGCGTATCTGTTTTATATAAGGACTCAGTGCGTACCGCGCTGTAAACACTCTCCACTTCGGTTATAAAAACCAGTCTCTTAATGTTTTATAAGGCAAAAGTTGCTGTTTGTTCTGAGATCCGTACAATACACATAAACGCAATGTGGGCACCACGTAGAATTTTTTAATTTTAAACCCGGTGGTACGTAAAGTTACCGCTAGGCTTTAAAAGGTTAAAGACGAAGCGTATCTGTTTTATATAAGGACTCAGAGCGTACCGCTCTGTAAACACTCTCCACTTCGGTTATAAAACCCAATCTCTTAATGTTTTATAAGGCAAAAGTTGCTGTTTGTTCTGAGATCCGTACAAAACACATAAACGCAATGTGGGCACCACGTAGAATTTTTTAATTTTAAACCTGGTGGTACGTAAAGTTACCGCTAGGCTTTAAAAGGTTAAGCTATGGGATGGACGAAAAGGGTTTTGAATCCCGGCAGGGGCAAATATTTTTCTTCTTTGTCTCCTAAACATCTCGACCTTCTTTGGAGCCCACCTATTCTTTTATTCAATAAGTATCGAGGGCTCTTGAACGGGGAGGAAATCGGCCTGTGGCGAGGCTGGCCAGTCACCATCTAGTTCTGGCGTTTAGAATTAGAGGAGGTAGATCTCTACGGGGAGAAATTTGCCTTTTACGAATAATTATCAAGAGGTGTACATGGTTAAGAGTGTGGAATTACGTATCTCTTTATAACAGGACAATTGAGGAATTTTTTCTTTGAAATGTAGTAATTACAAGTGTTTTGAATTAATGTAATTTTTACATTTGAGTTTTGACCACTTTCTGCCTCATGGAAAAATTTTATTCCAATTTTTTATTATGTTACTCGTATGTGAATGGGAAAGGAGCAGAATGCTGGGTAGTTTCCCCCGGAAATTCTGAAGGAAGACGACTACTTGAAAGATCAAATTGTAGATGGAAGGGCGGTTTAGAAATTAAGGTAATGGAAATGGGTTTTTGCATGCGGACTGTGGGTGTTCCGCTGCAAACAAGAGGCAACAATGCACTGTCCGTTTCTATGAATGGTACACAATTTTTTGATTGTCTGGTCTTTTCAGGAATTATTCTGACGTAGCACTTTAATTATTTCGACTCATAACAGAGGAGTCGGTTGGGTTGTTGCTCTAACAGGAGTAGCTGTCCTCACTGCTGTAATAGTTTCATGAGCAACGCGCACACTTCTTGAAAATGAAATACATGGAACTAGAATATTCAGCTGTGTTACCCACTTTATCTCGCTCTGCGCGAGACAGATGCACGTTTCTGGCGAGATACGTCCGCTCCGTATCAACTCTGCAGCAGTGCTCACTTCATGTCTGCAGACAGCGTGGAAAATGGGTTCAGCCTTTTTATGGAGTGTAGCAACCCACTGAAGTTTTTCTGGCAGGAGACAAATAATAAAAAAACACGAGGTTTTAATTATGTAACGTGGGGAATAATGAATGTGGCGGATTGTGAGTGAAGGGGAAGATTCGCCTGTTAGTAATGTTTCAAACAGCTGCAGTTGCCGATTGTAAAGCGGACAGGACCAGTAATGATTCATCATACGGCACCCAATAGTTTGCGGGCAACGAGAGCACTCTAGCGTCAGTTTGTAGAATCAGATGTTTTGTTCCACCGTAACTCTGCGTGTAATTATCTGCAGCCGAGAATTTTTTATGTTATTGTATAAAATAAAGCAGACAGAGTAAAAAAGTGCACTTGGAATTAATTGGCACTTCAAAGAAGATGTAAATTAAGACTCACGTGTTATAGGAATTTTTATGGAAGTTGAAATTTTTGTTGATTGGATTTTAACGAGGTACTAAATTTGGTAGTTCGAAATTGATGTCACAAATTCTTGTATGTATTTAAGGTAGAGATACTAAAGTGGAAATTATAAATATTGTATGAGCGGTAGATATAGATACCTACTGTGGAGTTTACAGTTCACCTTGACAGAGGTTCTGTTCCCGGGAAAGGACACCGTCTCTTGTTTGTTACCAATAATAGAAGAATTCCAGGTAAAAATGAACTTGCCTGAAATGCAGTTGTGTTTTGTGTTTGTGAGATAATACAGTTAATTTCTGCAGTATTCCATGTGGTTAGAGCTGTGCATAAATTTGACTGGCTCTTGTTATAACCGAAACACAAACAAATGGCGACCAGTGGAGAGAAGGCCCGGTAGTGACATAGAATAATGTTTTTGACAGGCTGTACGTGCTTTCCCCTGACTGCCGTCACAAGTTTTAAGGGACTGTACCCACGCTCTGAAGGTCAGCTGCACTCTCTTGAGTGAGGGACATTACTTGTGTGAGATTTTACTATATAAGGAAGATGAATGTTCATACTGCAGTCTTGTAGAATGTGACGTGTACTTTGGTCCATAAATAGCAAGCATTCCCAGTGTGACGTGTTCTTCCCGAGTTAGGCTGTCCGTGTTGCTTTGTTATGCAACATGAAGGCATATGTCTCAATATATCTAGACGATCATATTCTGAGATAATTCAATTCAGTAACTCCTAAGATCTATTTAAATAATGTTTTCTTACGAAATCATCCGATTATTCAGTGTATGTCTTCGCATGGTGTTTACAAACGTGTTAGGCGTATAAATAACCACAATTTTTTTCACTTTGTTTATTCTGTGAATTTTCGTGAATCAGTCATAATATCACTGTGCCTCACCAACTAAATGCACTTCACAACACACCCAAAATCTATGTACTACTCCGACGTGTTTCGACGCTATAGCGCCATTTTCAGGGGGTACACCACTGTGACGTCATCTGCCTGTGGGTCCGTCGCCTTCAATCGTTGTTCAGGTTCAATATGGTTGCGTGGTGCTATGTAGGGCTTTCGCGTTGGTGTAAGTGAAACTTTACACACTGGACAGTGGTCACATTAAAATATTGGAATATTAAAAATCAATAGGATATGGTTAAAAGCTTCTTGTAAGACGGTCACCTGTCCTTCGCAGTTTTGTGCCGATTTTTATTCACGTGGCATTATAAAGATATGTCTGAAATGCTATCCCTATTATGTATTTTGTGTGCGTATTTTACTGTTGTTGTCAGCCGACTGTGTGTGCGTAGTGTACTGCTGTTGTCATCCGACTGTGTGTGCGTAGTGTACTGCTGTTGTCAGCCGACTGTGTGTGCGTAGTGTACTGCTGTTGGCAGCCGACTGTGTCTGCGTAGTGTACTGCTGTTGGCAGCCGACTGTGTCTGCGTAGTGTACTGCTGTTGGCAGCCGACTGTTTGCGCGTAGTGCACTGCTGTTGGCAGCCGACTGTGTGCGCGTAGTGTACTGCTGTTGGCAGCTGAAGAAAATATAAGATAAGTTGTTTGCCTGATACAAATTTTCCTTAAGCTAAGCAAATTTTCCTAAGCCAAAAATGCTGTGCCATTCTTAACAATTTTTAAATTTTTAATCAAGCACTTGCCTAGCATCACAGGGACAGTTGGCTCCTACTGATAGCGAGGATTATGCCTGACAATTTTATCATCAGACCATGTATCTCACAATGCAGAAACAAACGAGAGTTTCTATACTGGGTACACACAAATGTGTATCATTATCCATGTAACTTTGTCTACAAGTGTACCCGCTGTGTCTACACCCACGAATTTCACTAAATACGCGTTTGTCTCCTTTCCTTTATCATGTAGGTACATCATGTCGTTTTATAACTTACTTTTATAAAGCACGTATGACACAAAATGTGTTTGTTGCAGTTTACATATATACGTTTGTCTACCTTGGTTTCCATTTTATACACATCTTTGTAAGTTTGAAATCTCAACGTCTCTCGACATGCTTTTTGATTGTACAGGACAATCTTTCTGTGAGTATTTCGAATGATCTATGATGGCTTTTTAGAAGAAGCCGAAACATGCACCATCAGATAACGTTATAATAACAGCATAACCTAGTTGTGATTGACACAGTTTTGATTTTCGTAACCAGAGGTTTAGTTTAAACACGCAGTAGATCTACTCATCTTAATTATTTATTCGGTTCAGCTAGTTGTTTCTTTGTTTGTTAGTCAGGAAGACAAATCTGACAGTGTAGGTGAAAAGTGTGCTCCAATTAAGAATAGCTAATTTACGTGATCCTAGCGCAGGGATACGATACGATACCCAGAGTTAGCAGCATTTCTGGGCTGGTGAGTTTGTATACCTGCCTGTGTGAGGTGGCCAGCATATATCGACCGGTGGGGGCTGAGTGTAAAGGGTAGAAGGCAACTCACATAAAATTACCATAAGACAAGCCTTGTGTGTTTTACTGGATATTAGAGGTGTAGCTATATGCTACACTGCAGAATACAACGTGCAGTACATAATTAACGTTGAGAAACTGCTGTGCTAAAGGAAATTCTTTTTTTCCCCCCGCTTTAACTTTTTCACAGTTCTTCCGTGAATAACATAGACTGTTCCTTACAGACGTTTGAGGAGTGGTTGAATCTATGTACCAGAAGCACTAACGTTAAGTAAGCATATGCTTCGTGCAATTGTCAAGATAAGCACGTATTATTTCAATTAAAGATACAATTGGTCTTTGTAATGAACAATCGGTGAGTTGACTGTGAGGTACACAATGGATATCTAATATTATCGAGATAAGGTGCGAACGTTTTATGCTTATCCATTGAATTTAATTTTTGTATTGAGATAGGAAGACCAGGCGAATAATACAGTATTT
Source organism: Coptotermes formosanus (assembly GCA_013340265.1). NCBI lineage: Eukaryota > Metazoa > Arthropoda > Insecta > Blattodea > Rhinotermitidae > Coptotermes > Coptotermes formosanus. Next base: position 95,301 of record BLKM01000470.1, on the reverse strand, counting down.
AAATAATTAATTACTAATTAAATGCACTGATACAAAATGAAGCAATTTATTAATAAAACCAACTAATGCGCAGTTACATTTGTATGCTCTCCGACATGTTTCGGCTGTCACAATTCGGCCATCTTCAGGGAGAATGTTTTTTCTTGACAAAGCAGCAAGTGGTACACTAATGCTTATTAATATTTGTTTACAGTCACTGTCATATTTTAAAACCTCATGTTAAAATTGTTAATATACACAAAAACGGTTACCATCTATTAACCTTTTAAAGCCTAGCGGTAACTTTACATACCACCAGGTTTAACATTAAAAAATTCTACGTTGTGCCCACATTGCGTTTATGTGTTTTGTACGGATCTCAGAACAAACAGTAACTTTTGCCTTATAAAACATTAAGAGACTGGTTTTTATAACCGAAGTGGAGAGTGTTTACAGCGCGGTACGCACTGAGTCCTTATATAAAACAGATACGCTTCGTCTTTAAAGGGTTAAAATGTGTTTCCAAACATCTTGTCGTCAGTATATGGGGTGAACCCAGACTGTATCCACGTTGTGTATATCACAAATGCCAACTCTGAACTGTGCAGAGTACCTCTACAGATAGATTTATGTAGAGATGACAAAACTTCATATAATTTCTCTCAGATGGCCGTATATTTTGTTGCGTCCATGTTACGGAATTTTTGGGTTTCTTTTTCTGTGTGAACGTCCTACATACAATAAAAGGAGAGAATGCTATCTCTATTGGTTACATCTTGAATAGGAACTGCCTTCTAGAACACATTATTGAAGAAGAAAGGATGCGAAGACGAGGAATAAGACGTAAGCAGCTGGTAGATGACCTTGAGGAAAAGAGAATTCTAGGAACTGAAACAGAAAGCACTGGATCGCATTCTGTAGAGAACTATCTTTTGAAGAAGCTATTTACCTGTAGAAAGACAGACTACGTGAATCGATTAGACTCAGTTTTCATGCTTCTGTTTCACAGAACATGTTGATCGAATGATGTAGTTTGTTTCCTCTTCGTCAGATGTCGCCACCTGCGACCATGACTGGCGCTTCTGTCGTCTCCCTCTAGTCCATCAGTTAGTGCTAATTCAGTAACGTAAATCACGCCTTTATGGCGTCCTTCCACATCTATTCCCGTACAATACTCACTGCTTACCCATTTTTCGATCCTTTATACCCTCAGTTGATGACAGCATAGCTAAATACACTATAAATAACTTTGAAGCTGAAAATGGTAAAGTTGTAGCTGTCACGACATTAAGTCAGCTACGGATAGCGCGGTGTAGCCATACTTTTTTCAGACTCGGCACTAGATGGAGGTGTCATTTGATGCTGTATACTATCTAAATTTTAAACAGCGCCGTGAAAGTACTTAGAAATCAATACCCCAGATTTTTGTGTGTAACGGATATATGTGCATGGCAAGTGCTGTGACGTCAGGGTAATTTCATTTCCCAGGAAACTGCCAAAAATAATTGGACATTTACATATGAATAGCAACAACTCACAGCGCCTAACATACAAAGTTTGTGCAGTTGGAAGCAGATTTACCTACCTGACAGTCTCGGAAATTTGCAGCTTCAGCTACGGTACGTAAATTTCTATGACAGTTTTAATACCAGACGTCTTTACTATGGATATAAAGCAGATTTTAAATTGTACTAAATCCATCTTTTGTTGGGCTGTATATCAATGCGTTAATCACCTAACGAGCGAGGGTCTGTACATCCTTCGCTTGCGTTACCCTCATAATTTCGGTCTCAAAAACAAAAGTACATTCCATTCCAAATGTACACTTCACTTTTGTGACATTCAATTTTGAATAATAAAAATTTTAAAATATATTTGATTTTTTTTATTATCTAGTCTTTTGTGCGTGTATTGGGGCCGCGGTGGCGCAGTTGAGGCACTGAGCTACAAACCGACAGGTCGCGGGTTCGATTCCCGATGGTGTCAGTGGATTTTTTCATTGACATAATCCTGTCGGCCGCACTATGGCCCTGGGGTCGACTCAGCCTCTAACAGAAATGAGTACCAGGAATATTTCCTGGGGGGTAAAGGCGGCCGGTGAGTAGGGCTGACAACCTTACCACCTTAATGTGCCAATTGTCTAGAAATCTGGAAGCCTCAAACTCCTGGAACCCTCTGGGCCTGTACAGGCCTGTAATAGGACTGTTTTACCTTTTATTTGTGCGTGTATTACCATCACTTGCTTGTGGTAGTCTCTGCCTAATTTTCAATGCTTCCTTCTCTCATGTGTTAGAAAAGTCTTTGTTGCTTTCACCCGCTTCACTTCTAAGTTTACATTTCTGCTTACTTGGATTATGTATATTTATATAATGTGTCTGTGTTTCCTGTTTTGATTCTTAGCGATTCTCGTCTATTTGTTTTAATCATAAAACTTTAGGCAATATGTTCCTCCGAAAGGTCTGTAGCCACCTACCAGACTTCACGGTGGTACAACTCAGGAAATACAAATATGTGCCTTACCATATAAATGAAAAATGGCGTAAGAATCATTATTGTAATATCTCATGCATTTCAAATTACACCAAGAGATTTTGATAGGCAGTTGGTAAGGGATAATGCTGGATGAAAAATAAACATTATATTGTGGAGATAGATTACTTAAATGTGGAATTTAATTTGTAAGTTCTTTTTGTTTCATAAAGTAATTAAAGCTGGGCTTTTATGTTCATCATATGATGGAGATAAACTGCGCAAGATCAAAATGGGGAAATCAGTTGAATGTCACTAGATTTGAAGGCGTAGGATAATGCAGGTGTGTTCTTTTGGAAAGAGCTTTCGAGGGTGGTAGGTGAATTAAGTTTCACGTTTGCCGTATTCAGTTGGCATGCCTGATTTTTTAGTTACGTTCTGCCGTAGTGGAAAGGGCCGCAAAATCATAGAGGTTTTACGGAAAATTTGATGGATGAAAAGTGTACTGATTTTACCTCAATATTCAAACGTAAACAATATTACAAATATATAAAACAGAATAAAGGAATGTAGTTTGGAGACAGAATTAAAATTTATGACATTTATGTTTGTGAATCCTTGCGTTGCATTTTTAATAATTATTTAATTTTGTTGTGCCTAAGATTCTTTTATTCAAAACAGGGAACTTTCAGAATAAAAAGATTTGTAACGTGAAAGTTACAAATTACTACAAAAACACTAATCACCACCAAATGCACAAAGAGAGGCGTATCATCAATTGTAACACACTCCTACATGTTTCGACCCTGCTGGGTCATCTTCAGGGAGAACTTTTATGTTATCGTTACACTAAGGTTGCACTTTACAGTTGAGTGAGAATGTGCTGTTGAGTGTGCACTCCTCATTAACCACGAGTGACTGCCTTTAAATAACTGGATTCTGGTGACAAGTTACACAGACTACTGCTTACTGGACAGAACTATGAGTTTTTTTAATATTAAAACCCTTTGAAGGATGTGGGAAAATTCATGTATTTACTACCTTTCTTACAGCGTTAAATGGTTGTATCCCGTAATGCATTCAGTTAGACAATAATTGTTAATAAGTCGAAAAATATTCAATAAATTTTCATCATTACTAAATATTTTCCTGCGAGATATTTCCCTTAATATTTATGTTGTTAAATTTAAATTAAAACTCAATGGGAAGACCTGCCCAGGAATTCGGTCTGACGATATAACCTTTAAGTATCGGCAGTTAGCATAATGAACCTTCAACACGAATGCAATATTGAAACATATTTTTGAGTATCACAATCAAAAGAGTGCTGCTTTCTCCTAGTCGTCAGGTGCAGGCGTAGATGCGGGTGGCATAGACCCCTGATATCTGGCAACTCATAAGAAATTTTGTGAAATGTTTACTTACAGCGTGTTAAATAGTTGTGACAGGACAATTATAAACAACTAGTTACATGTTTCGATAATCCGGCTATACAGCCAAATCCTAGCTGTAGCAATGTCCCAGTCCACGTACAGCGCTATATAAAGCAAACATAGTTGTTAAACTCAAGACCGTGCATCCCCATTGTGTTTAAAATATCACAAGAATACTTTACATAAGGCCATCCCGTTTTGCTAGTTAACCCTTTAAAGACGAAGCGTATCTGTTTTATATAAGGACTCAGTGCGTACCGCGCTGTAAACACTCTCCACTTCGGTTATAAAGACCAATCTCTTAATGTTTTATAAGGCAAAAGTTGCTGTTTGTTCTGAGATCCGTACAAAACACATAAACGCAAAGTGGGCACCACGTAGAATTTTTTAATATTAAACCTGGCGGTACGTAAAGTTACCGCTAGGCTTTAAAAGGTTAATCAATATCGATATATTACACATACAAACACAATACTTAAACAATGTACGTCCATTTATTTACTCTTCTACAACATGTTTCGGCCGTTTTATTCGACTATAAGAGAATCTCCTCCGTCATATTTAGCGTGATAAAATACGTAAAATTAGCTGCTATTGGGAATAATAGGTAATTGTGTGTATGTACTTGTGCCGAAACGTGTTGTACAAAAGTATATAAAAGAATGTGCAGTGTTCAAGTGTTGTGTTTGTCTGGACAATAAATCGATAGTGAATATGTTCCGTTTAAACACAACTTTATTCTATAAATTGTAATGAAAAGCCGCAACATGTTTCGGCTAGCTAGGTAGCCCTCATCAGTTTGAATATAGGAACGTAGAAGGCGGAATATTTACTACTGTACTTTTTTAGTGGTGAAGGGCCCCGCAGCAGAAGCTACGGACACACCGTAGCCTTGAGGCTTCTTGTGCAACCCTGTGATGAAGATGACGATGATGATGACTATTTTTGTCCTTTTCCTAGTGATGGAGCACTGGTGGAATGAAATTCACAAGGGAAAACCGAAATTCTCGGAGAAAAACCTGTCCCAGTGCCACTTTGTCCACCACAAATCCCACATGGACTGACCCGGGATCGAACCCGGGCCTGCGCGGTGGGAGGCCGGCGGCTAACCGCCTGAGCCACGGCACGGCCCTACTGCTGCATTTACTGGTGTGAGGTCTCAAATTTACAAAGTGCTGATATACGTAATATACATAAAAGTATGAAATGTACGCAGTTTCAGGTATAATAAGTTATAAAGTTTAAAAGAAATACACAGAAAGACGTCTGTGTTTAAAGTTGCCTGCGTTACCCCACCTTTAATTTGTCTGAGGCACTACGCTTTATTTTAACACCGAACTAAAATCAACCAATAAAATAAATGTAAATTCATAACTTACTACTCCTAAAGCTGCGTATGATCTTCTATATGCTTTTATATACAGGGTGTACACAAAAGAATGGTGCGGCTTCAAAAGTTAACAAGAAATTTATTTCTCACCTTACACGGGCACAACGTACACCGTCGGCAGCGGCAACTGTCCAAGTTTCTCGTGCGCTACCAGCAGTTCGCTTTTCATGCTTACTGCGGGGCCGCGGGGCCAGTTTCCAAAATGGCGTCGCAGCAGGAGAAGGCGTTCTGTGTTCTCCGTTTGGCCACCCCGTTCGCCGGATCTAACACCATGCGATTTCTTTCTTTGGGGGTTCGTTAAAGACAGCGTTTACGTACCACCATTGCCCATGTCCGTCAAGGAACTTCGTGATCGGATAACGCATGCACTGCAGACCATTACAGCGGACATGCTACACCGAGTCTGGGATGAATTTGATTACCGTGTGGATGTGTGTCGTGTGACCCAGGGTGCACACATTGAAGGATTGTGATTAACGCATGAGAAACTTGGACAGTTGCCGCTGCTGACGGTGTAAGTTGTGCCCGTGTAAGGTGAGAAATATATTTCTTGTTAACTTCCGAAACCGCACCATTCTTTTGTGTATACCCTGTATATATATACATATATATATAAAACAATACTCCTGTAAGTTTCAGATATCAAATCAGCAACGGCAGCTGTAAATATACCGCGTTTTACGTTCTTTGTATTGGGCCTGATAGTGGCTACCTAGCTAGCCGAAACATTGGTTTTAATTTTAATTTGCAAAAATGAAGTTGTTTTTAGGCGTATAATGTTTACATAATTTGTGTGACGCAGTTGTTAGACTGCACTGTGTAGAATTGTGGGGTACTGTAAAATCAACAAGACAATTTGTATTACTTAAAGGCACGTAATTTCTTGAATAGTTTGAGGGGTTTTAACTTGCCATGACAGACTCAAGTAAAATTAGTTAATTAGTCGTGTATAGTTGGTTACTCACCCGTGTTGTTGCCATATTATTCTCCAACCAATGTAGTCAGGTTTCTTAAAAGGGGAGACTTTCGATACACTGTGTCCTCAATATGTGCTCTGAATTCGCTGAATTTTATCAAATACAATAGAAACATTTTGAGAGATTTTTCTGTTTCCAATTTTTCATACACACACACACACAAACACACATGCACTTACGCACACACAAACACAGCTTCTGTGTATGCTTTAACAAGTTCCTCTTTCGGCGTGCTTGCTTTAGTTCCAACATCTGTTGTGAACTTAACCTTTTAAAGCCTAGCGGTAACTTTACGTACCGCCAGGTTTAACATTAAAAAATTCTACGTGGTGCCCACATTGCGTTTATGTGTTTTGTACGGATCTCAGAACAAGCAGCAACTTTTGCCTCATAAAACATTAAGAGATTGGTTTTTATAACCGAAGTGGAGAGTGTTTACAGCGCGGTATGCACTGAGTGCTTATATAAGACAGATACGCTTCCTCTTTAACCTTCTAAAGCCTAGCGGTGACTTTACACACGACCAGGTTTAACATTAAAAAATTCTGCGTGGTGTCCACATTGCGTTTATGTGTTTTGTACGGATCTCAGAACAAACAACAACTTTTGCCTTATAAAACATGAAGAGACTGGTTTTTATAACCGAAGTGGAGATTGTTTACGGCGCGGTACGCGCTGAATCCTTATATAAAAACGAACAAAATTCGTCTTTAAAGGGTTGCAGTTATTAAAGACATGTATTGTGTATACAAGAAACAGTCCTTCAAAATATCGCTCGTGATACGGCGCCGTTAATCTGACGTTTATCCCTATGTACCCCCATAACCAGAGTCAGAATACCCCGCAGGGTGAGACAGTTGACACGTTCAGCACATTGTGAAATATCACAAGCAGTCTGAACACGTTGCACTGTATTTAGACTGTGGTGACACCCTTGGCAGGAGTGCTGAACTAATGAAAAGTGAGCGGTTGTAGTTTCGTAAAGGATGGCATGTTATGATCTCCAAAGGTCAAAGGGAATGTAGAAGATGGACTGTAGGTGTTCTTAAACTTTTAAAGCCTAGCGGTAACTTTACATACGACCAGGTTTAACATTAAAAAATTCTACGTGGTGCCCACATTGCGTTTATGTGTTTTCTACGGATCTCAGAACAAACAGCAACTTTTGCCTCATAAAACATTAAGAGACTGGTTTTTATAACCGAAGTGGAGAGCGTTTACAGCGCGGTACGCACTGAGTCCTTATATAAAACAAATACGCTTCGTCTTTAAACGGTTAATTTTTTTTCAAACCCGAGCTTCTCTAAGTAAAGTTTAACAAGGCAGGTAATGGGAATACAGGCGTAATAGCGACGCGCGTTGGCGTAACCATTTTTTCCGTGGTAAAGCAATAAGTATTACATATTGTGAGTGTGTGTCTGTAGCCTTAGTTATCCAGCATCTGTGGCCTGTCTGGCTGTACCATATTTTTCCACATTATCTCATAAACGACAGGATTTACGAAAAAAATGTTATTGAACAAAAAATGTGTGCTTTGAATTTCTCTCCGAATTTTGTCTGAAATGTTTTCCATTCTAAAAAAATCAGCATGATATAATCAAAAATGTAGATAGATCTTCATGCAAAGTACCTTTATTCTTGTCAGATTTCAATTAAATTTGATTTTTTTGACATATTTCGATAAATCTTCAAATACAAAATTTCATAAAAATCCGTCCTGTGGGTGTAGAGTTTTTCCATGCGAGCAGACAGACAGACAGACATACATGACGAACCTAAGAGTCGCTTTTCGCAATTCTGCGAACGCTTCTAAAAATTCAGTACTTACCTCAAAGAAAACACGTGCTTCCTCCATTAGAAATAACAACTTGCTAATGCTGAAAGGTAAATAACTGTTGATTTTTTGTGAAAGCAATTCAACGCACATATTCATAAATACGCTGTTGTTAAAATGCAGATTTGGTTAACGTTAAAATAGATGGCACCAGTGTGCTTTAAATTCTCAAAAATATGGCTATTTATTTATGACTCTCTTGTGATAATCGAAACGGAAATTTTTGCAGATTCATGCTGAATTTTAAAATATGATCTTTGAAATTTTGACAGCAGGCGGGAGAGGAGAGTTAAAATACGAATTGTTTAAGTGGCTTAGTAGACATCTAGAATAGAGTGGTTTGCATTTGCGGGGGCCGGGGCTGTGGCGGGAGGGGGGGGGGTGAATTCCCGGGTTGTATAAAACAAAGATTTCATTCACTGTGCGCATCTGGCACTACATCCTGTAGCCTGCAAGTGAGTTAATTACGCTGGCGTGTGAGGAGCTTTGTCTGATGTATGAAAAATGGACACTCTAACCTGACAACCTGTGTTATATTTATAGAAATACTCGTGTAATTTTGGTGAACATGAAGGCAAGAGATTTCACTCTGTCAAAAACATTTGTTTTTCGATGGGTTGTCGGTGATAGGTCAATAAAAATTCTCATTTCTTTTGTTTAGAATTTTCGTAAGCTTGAAAAGAAAGGGCTGGGCATTGTGTCACAGTGTGTTGTTTCCTTTTTGTGTCTGTGTCAGATGTGACATTTGCCGACTTGAATAAAGCAATTTAAATATTTATCTTCCATTTAATCACTGATGTACCGTTTCAATAACAGTCCCAGGGTGCCGTGCTCTAATTATCTACGGAATCCAGCTCTCTATTGTTTTTGCAGCCGCCAAATTAACGTGGTTGCTGCTGCAGCCCGCTGTTACACGCAGTATAATTGGATTGGAGAAGTCTCGTCTTCTGCTGAAGCACTCTGGCTGAAGAAACGTTGTTTATACCCGCAGTGTTCAGTGGCGGCTTCTGCAGCAATGTGACGTCATTCTGTTAAATTTACTAAGGCTGAAGTTGCTTTTGTTTAACCTTTTAAAGCCTAGCGGTGACTTCACGTAGCACCAGGTTTAATATTAAAAAATTCTACGTGGTGTCCACATTGCGTTTATGTGTTTTGTACGGATCTCAGAACAAACAGCAACTTTTGCGTTATAAAACATTAAGAAACTGGTTTGTATAACCGAAGTGGAGAGTGTTTACAGCGCGGTACGCACTGAGTCCTTATATAAAACAGATGCGCTTCGTCTTTAAAGGGTTAATATCCCCTTACTCAGTGCATTATATTCCTGTGTTTACCCTAACCATATGTTTCATTTTCCGATGAAAGTTGATATAATATCCCATAGTGAAGTGGCGGCTGGTGCCCGAAAGAATAAACTAGTGTTTTAAACATTTTGTCTCAAAAAATTTTGTTTAGTGCCTCCGGCAGATGACCCCAGTTGTTAGAGGAAGATTATGTAGTAATTTTACGTCGTTTCGGTAAAATAACTTGCCTGAATCATTTATGTAGAATATTTCGTTGTTGCTTCTGTAAAACCTTTATGTTCACCTTTTAAATTACTGTGCACTATGAAGTAATATTTAATATCTCGAGGTTCAGTAACTTCTGCATAGAAAGAGAAATATTTCAGACAGAAGTTTAAACAAAATCAGAACACATATTTTACGTTCAATAACTTTTTTCCAAAAATTATGTCGTTTTTGAGGTAATAAGAAAAATGTGGTACAGCCAGACAGGCCACAGAAGACAATATAATACGGCGCATGCGCTTTGCGTGCTGGGTAACTAAGTATACAGACACACACTCAGAATATGTAATACTTACTGGTTTTAGAAGCAACAGTGGTTACGCGAACGCGCCGCCTCAGTGATACGTTATACGTATATTGGCTGTCCCGTTGACAATCCTTGCATGTTTTCTATGTAGTCTAATGTTACAATTACATGAACTGTAGTGTTATATTTGTATATTGGAATGTTACAGATACATGTATGTAATATATTGTTCCAGATTTGATTAATAAATAACAGGCGCCCTGTATCTTCAGGGTATTTACTGTTTCTTTGCCGTAAACGACTGTGGGTTTTTTATGAAAAGTGTCGCTGTGTTTCAGCGAGCTACCATTAATAAAATGAGTCCAAATCATAAACGTTAGCATGTGCAGATGTGGAGTGGTAAATGTGAAGCCGCTGTGTGCACGCTGGTCCCTACAGACTGTGTTGAGTTTTGACATGAAACATGGTACCTGTCATGGCCGTTCACACCGAGACACACATGTAACTCGCCATGCCTGTCCGACCTTCTGTTTGTGTGCAGGCGTGCAAATATTACGGATCTGTCAACGGATTTTCATGTTTATTATATTAAGGGTGTTTTTAAAATGTATTTAAATATTAGAATTAGTTTGATAATTATAAAAAATAACGAACATTTTGTAACAAACGTCGTGAAAAGGGTATTTTATTATTTAGCATGTGATTTAAATTAAAGGTAGAAAATCAATTGTCTTATTTGGTATTTAAGTCTAATTAATAAGACGCAAGTAGGGGGATGTTAGATAAACGTTAGACGAATGCCAGATGTAACATTTTACCACTTTGGCCGTATGTTTTGTGAACAATCATCGCATATTTTAACCCTTTAAAGATGAAGTGTGTCTGTTTTATATAAGGACTCAGTGCGTACCGCGCTGTAAGCACTCTCCACTTCGGTTATAAAAACCAGTCTCTTAATGTTTTATAAGGCAAAAGTTGATGTTTCTTCTGAGATCCGTACAGAACACATAAACGCAGTGTGGGCACCACGTAGAATTTTTTAATTTTAAACCTGGTCGTATGTAAAGTTACCGCTAGGCTTTAAAAGGTTAATGCGTTAAATTTTGTTTGCGACATTATGTGCTACTCAACTACCGAATGGATCTGTTCAAAGCAGATATTTTTAGAGAGCTTATGGTTTAGCCTACATAACGAGGAACTTAATGACCTGTACTCATCACCAAATATTATTCGGGTAATCAAATTGAGAAGAATGATATGAGCGGAGCATGTAGCACGTATGGGGGAAAAGACAAGTGCATACAGGATTTTGGTTGGGAGACCTGAGAGAAGGCGACCATTTGAGAGACCCAGGGGTAGATGGGAGGATAATAATAAAATGGACCTTCAAGCAGTAGGATTGGGGTATTGACTGGATTTAGCTGTCTCAGGATCGGGACAGGTGACAGACTCTTGTGAATGCGGTAATGAACCTTTGGGTTCGATAAAATGGGGGTGATTTCTTGACTAGCTGAGAAACTGTTAGCTTCTCAAGAAAGCCTCTGCTCCATGGAGTTAGTTAGTTAGTTAGTTAGTTAGTTAGTTAGTTAGTTAGTTAGTTATGATTTAGCATTGATGGAAATAGCATTTGTTTTTATTCATTTCTTCTCAGGAGATTGTTGTTGGAAAGAAATAAGCTGACGTTAGTAACTGACAGTGCTGCCCCAAGCGGAGGTTAAGACAAGCTAACTTATTTCGTGTGTATCCGTTGTTCTCCGCTTGAGGCACGACTGTCAATTTAAATTCTTTCTTTCTTATTTACACGTTCCTTATAGCCCGCTGATCTCGGAAAGAAATTACCCAACATCAAACATTAGTTAAGTACTATTTTTGGTGTGTATTAAGGTTAAGATGCTGTAGATCTTGGTGATTAATTATTTTACTGTTTCTGCGTGTGAGTTATTCCCAGCGGTACGACAACTAATGCCAATCCCAGTGGCCGCGCGGTCTAAGGTGTAGGTCTGCGACCGAGCGTTTGCTGGGATCGTGGGTTCGAATCCAACCGAGAGCATGGATTTTTTTCTCTTGTACAGTGTCTGTGTTGTCAGGTAGAGGTCTCTGCGACGGGCCGATTCCTCGTCCAGAGGAGTCCTACCGACTGTGGTGTGTGTCTGAGTGTGATCAAGTGGAAATAAACAACCTCGACACTTACTGTGAGTAGGTAGAAGAGGGAAGGACTGCGAAAGAAAGAAGAAAACCATTAATTATAATTTTATTTTACTACTCAGAGAAACACTAGGTCTACTTTCCTTTTAAACACCTATCAATTAATTTTTGTTAGATATGGAATTAATTTCATAAAGGAGAATCGGTTGAAACACATTAATATAAGCCTACTTTGTGTAGCGAAAATGCAGGCTTTAGTAGTGTTAACTCCGTGTTATGTGGGTCCCTGTCACCACGGCATGGCGCGTCCTCAGGTTGCGGTTGGAGGAACGGCCTCCAGTTATGGAGGGTAGCTGCGAATATATTGAATAAGCAGTCGCGGACTGCTGACAAGGGGTGGTCCTCCAGCTTGGGGTTTGGGCGAAGCTCTAACAACTCCTCACCGTAAAAAATTACTATGTTACGAACCATTACACAATGCCTCGGACCTGGACCGATTCTTTGGTACGACCCTAACTACGGAAAAGGGACATGAGTTTTGGAACATGGAATGTTAGGGGCATGTATAGGTCAGGGTCACTTATGACAGTGGCCAGGGAATTAGCTAAGTATAAGTTAGATTTAGTAGGTGTACAGAAGGTTAGGTGGGACAAAGAAGGGACTGTAAGGGCCGGGGAGTATAGTTTTTTCTATGGCAAAGGGCAAAAAAATCACCAATTGGGAACAGGCTTTTTTGTGCACCAGAGAATAGTATCAGCAATCAAGAGAGTGGAGTTTGTTAGTGCTAGGATGTCATACATAGTGCTGAGAGGCCGCTGGTATAATATCATTGTTCTGAAAGCGCATGCACCAACGGAAGAGAAGGGTGATGATTCGAAGGACAGCTTCTATGAGGAATAAGAAGTTTTTTTAAATCATTTTCCTAAGTACCATATGAAAATTCTGTTAGGAGATTTTAATGCAAAAGTAGGAGGAGAGGATATTTTCAAACCGACTATTGGGAATGAGAGTTTACATCAGGATAGCAATGATAATGATATTAGAGTAGTAAACTTTGCCACATCAAAGAATCTACTTGTTAAGAGCACTATGTTTCCGCACCGAAACATTCATAAATACACCTGGACCTCTCCTGATGGGAAGACTCACAATCAGATCGATCACATATTGATATATAGGAGACGGCATTCCAGTATACTCGATGTGCGATCTTTCAGGGGAGCTGACTGTGATACTGATCACTATCTGGTGGTTGCGAAAGTTAGGGAAAGACTGGCAGTAAGTAAACAAGCAACACAGAAGTTTGATGCAGAGAGATTTAATCTCAAGAAGCTAAGTGAACTAGAGGTTAGGAAACAGTATCAGCTTAAGATCTCAAACAGGTTTGCAGCTTTGGAAAACTTAAATGTTAGTGGGGACATAAATAGGGCTTGGGAAAACCTTAAAGAGAATATCAAAATCTCAGCTCAAGAGAGTCTAAGTCTGCATGAACGGAAGCAGCATAAACCATGGTTTGATGCAGAATGTGCAGAATTTTTAGATAAAAGGAAGCAGGCTAAAATTCAGAGGTTAGAGAATCCAAACCAAAATAATGGAGATAATCTGAACAATGTAAGACGTGAAGCCAGTAGACATTTCAGGAACAAAACGAAGGAATATCTGAAAGCTAAAATTAATGAACTTGAAACAAACAGCAAGAACAAGAATATAAGAGACCTGTATAGGGGTATCAATGAGTTTAAGAGGGGGTACCAACCCAGAATTAATATAGTAAAGGATGAGAAGGGTGACCTGGTTGCAGACTCCCGCAGTATTTTGGCTAGGTGGAGGAATCATTTCTCCCAGCTGTTGAATATACACGGGGTTAATGATGTTAGGCAGATTGAAGTACACACAGCAGAGCCACTAGTGCCTGAGCCCAGTGCCTTTGAGGTTGAGATGGCTATTGGAAAGCTAAAAAGCCACAAATCACCAGGTATTGATCAGATTCCAGCAGAATTGATTAAAGCAGGGGGTAGGATTATTCGGTCTGAGATCCATAAGCTTATTATTTCTATTTGGAATAAGGAGGAATTGCCTGAGGAATGGAAGGAGTCGGTCATTGTGCCTATTTATAAGAAGGGTGATAAGACAGATTGCAGTAACTATCGAGGCATATCACTTTTGTTGACTACGTACAAAATTCTATCCAAACATTCCTTTGTCAAGGTTCACTCCATATGCAGAAGAAATTATTGGGGATCATCAGTGTGGATTTCGACGTAACAGGTCAACTACTGATCATATATTCAGCATTCGTCAAATACTTGAGAAAAAATGGGAATACAATGAGGCAGTGCATCAGCTATTTATAGACTTCATGAAAGCCTATGATTCAGTTAGGAGGGATGTCTTGTATAATATTCTCATTGAGTTCGGTATCCCCATGAAACTAGTAAGGTTAATCAAAATGTGCCTAAGTGAAACATATAGCAGAGTTCGGGTAGGCAAACATCTGTCTGACACGTTTCCTATTAAGAATGGCTTGAAACAAGGAGATGCTCTGTCGCCATTGCTTTTCAACTTTGCTTTAGAATATGCCATTAGGAGGGTTCAGGCAAACCAGGAGGGCTTGAAATTGAATGGTACACATCAGCTTCTGGTTTATGCTGATGATGTTAATATATTGGGCGGAAGCGTACATAGCATAAAGAAAAACGCAGAAGATTTATTGATTGCTAGTAAGGAGATTGGTCTAGCAGTAAATGCTGAGAAAACTAAGTACATGATCATGTCTCGAAATCAGAATGCAGGACACAATCACAACATAAATATAGATAATAAATCCTTTGACAGATTGGAAGAATTCAAATACTTGGGAACAGCCCTAACGAATCGAAACTCCATTCATGAAGAAGTTAAGAGCAGATTGAAGATGCGGAATGCTTGCTATCATTTGGTGCAAAATCTTTTGTTTTCCAGGTTGCTATCCAAAAACACAAAGATTAGGGTATACAGAACTATAATTTTACCTGTTGTTCTGTATGGATGCGAAACTTGGTCTCTCACACTGAGGGAGGAACAAAGACTGAGGGTGTACGAGAATAGGGTGCTGAGGAGGATATTTGGGCCTAAGAGGGACGAGGCGACAGGGGAGTGGAGAAGACTACATAAAGAGGAACTTAATGACCTGTACTCATCATCAAATATTATTCGGGTAATCAAATCGAGAAGACTGAGATGGGAGGGGCATGTAGCGCGTATGGGGGAGAAGAGAGGTGCATACAGGATTTTGGTGAGGAAACCTGAGAGAAGGCGACTACTTGGGAGACCCAGGCATAGATGGAGGATAATATTATAATGGATCTTCTGGAAGCGGAATAGGGGCATGAACTGGATTGAGCTGGCTCAGGATAGGGAGAGGTGGCGGGCTGTTGTGAATGCGGTATGAACCTTCGGGTTCCATAAAATGCGGGAGATTTCTTGACTAGCTGAGAAACTGTTAGCTTCTCAAGAAGGCCTCAGTTCCATGGAGTTAGTTAGTTAGTTAGTTAGTTAGTTAGTTAGTTAGTTAGTTAGTTAGTTGGTTAGTGTTAACTAAAGCAGGAGTTGCAAATAGGCATATAACCACTGTGCCTCAAATGGTTTCAACTTTATAACACTGCTACAATCTGTTTGTGGTAGAAAGAACGAAACTGGTTTAAAAATTAACCCTTTAAAGACGAAACATATCTGTTTTATATAGGACTCAGTGCGTACCGCGCTGTAAACACTCTCCACTTCGGTTATAAAACCAGTCTCTTAATGTGTTATAAAGCAAAAGTTGCTGTTATGTTCTGAGATCCGTACAAAACACATAAACGCAATGTGCGCACCACGTAGGATTCTTTATGTTAAACCTGGTGGTACGTAAATTTACCGCTATGCTTTAGAAGGTTAACTACAAATTCTCTTTATGTTCTTGCAGATTTGCTACAATTTACGATAATTTTACACTTGCCGGTGGGAGATCGTATTTAAAATGAGTTTTCTCTCAATTGAACTTGCATTCGATGCCCGTTGATGTCACTTCTCCTGCGCTGTTACGGATTTCAAAATGCAAATTTCGTTTTTTAGCTGAAGGACTTAGCGCGACACGATCCTTTCGTACTCAAGAATATTTATAGCTGGTTTCTCCATCTACTGCTATGTCTACTCACGTGTTTCAGTTATTTTCAGTTATAAAAATGTATTAAGTTTGATAGTTTATTCTGGTTTATCCTAATTACATAGCTTTCAAATGCATTTTGCAAAAGCTCTGTACCTTTCTATTTGATTTCCGTCTTGCAATATTACTGCTAACAGTGGAGTAAGAAATGTCATGTGCAACGTTACTTCTGCGCATGATCCAAGTTGAAAGCTAAATAAGCAAATAAGTATAGGTATATGATGCCAAACGTGTCTTCTTATGACCGAATACATCAGTCCTTCTGACGGTAGGCATTTCTGTGTATATGTGTATGCGCGCGTGTGTGTGTGTGTGTGTGTGTGTGTGTGTGTGTGTGTGTGTGTGTGTGTGTGTGTGCGTGTGTGTGAAAGAGAGTGAAATTGCAGTTTGAAACCTGTCGTACAGATTCCGTTTTGTAATGTTTAAAAAAGGCTTTACTAGAGTGCAGGACGATTTTGAATTCATTTTAGATTATGTTATTTAATGACAGAATACAGCCTTGAGAGTCAGAGCCCCCCCCCCCCAAGGAAATTACAGCCTTCACCACTTCCGGACAGGTTCTTGAAAGTATCCGGTTTTCGGCTCAGGGATATTTACTCACTTTAAAACTGCTGGATGTAGAAAATTTTCACTCTTTGGTGTGAGTTCGGAGTGAGGAATAAATTGATTGTGGATCTAATTTTAAATCACATGGTACCTAGATTAGGCATTTTGGAATTTCATTTTTAAAATTTACTAACTGCAACATCATTGTCACTAATAGTATAGAGTTGGCTGAAATTGTGTTCCATAAGACTTGACAAAACTTTCATCTTTCGTACCCAACTGAAAAGATTCTATATTGTATAGAAACAATAATTTCCAATCATAAAACAAAACTACTTAAAGAACAGACGTACTTATTTTCATGATAATAACAGCTACGTGTTTCGGCCCCATTTTCATTAAACCACCATTAGGCTGTAATATCAATCATGCATTCAGACGAACCAAGTATCGCAGTGTCATTTAACTTTAAATAATAATTTAAGTCTTCAATTTTAAAATTATACAAAACGTCACCGTGAAATGTTCACAAATGTGGTTAATATTATTATAACTTTAAATAACGAAATAATTTCTAATTTTACTCATTTTAATAACAAATGGGAGCAATTTAGAACGACAAATCATAATACAGTAACAAAATAGATGACCAGAGGACACCACCTACGCAACACACAACACAAGAGATAAATATCCATGCCCTCAACGGATTTCGAACCCGCAATCCCAGCAATCGACTGACCGCAGACCTACGACTTAGACCTCATGTCCACCAGAATCGAATATAATTCCATATAATTCTTATAAACTGCAGCATGAAGCTTCGTCCCTTGTACATGAAAAGAAAGGCAGTCATAAGACTTGTGTTCGTCACATCGCCACTGCTGAGTGGTCCTTACCGCATCTTTAGTGCCTGGACGTCATCCTCATCACTTGAACTCAAAAAGTACGCAGACGTTTTCTTCTATTGACGTTTCTACCGCATTGAAATACGGCCACTCTCTAGCGTGTTTAGACTGCGCTGTTCACCACAGATTTCTCAATTTGCTATATATTCTCAACATTCTTCCACCCCCCAAGTTGATATGGTCTACTGGGAGAACGAAGAAGTCTTCAAGCAATAACAGAGGTGGCTTAAAAGCTCCTATTTTCTTATAGTCTTGTAAAATAAAGATCACAGCAACAAATATCACCCACGGGTTCAATACTTCTAAAAGAAACACGACATTCTGATCCCTTGTAAGTAAGCTAACGCGATTGAAAGCAGCGAAAAAAGGAAGTTTCTATGAAATAAAGAAAAGTTTCCCTGTGTCACAAAAGAGGCATTGAAAAATACGGAAAAGAAATAGAATAATAATACGCGAACGTAAATATCAACTGTTTAATTCTACAAGTGAAGTCCTGTTCATTAATAAGTAACAAATTTGAAAGTTATCATTGTTCAATATTGAAGGCAACGCCACCATTTGTACACAATGTTACACTCGTGTTTATGCACATACTTGTATACCTTTAGGCTTTTTTTTAAGTGGTGAAGGGCCCCGCAGCAGACGCTACGGACGCACTGCAGCCTTGAGGCTTCTTGTGCAACCCTGTGATGAAGATGATGATGATTATTATTTTTTGTCCTTTTCCTAGTAATGGAGCACCGGTGGAATGAAATTGACAGGGGAAAACCGAAGTACTCGGGGAAAAACCTGTCTCAGTGCCACAAATCCCATATAGACTGACCCGGGATTGAACCCGGGACTCCGCGGTGGGAGGCCGGTGGCTAACCGCCTGAGCCATGGCACGGCCTATGTCTTTAGGCTGTCACGGTGACAAAATTATATGGACTGTTCTCGGGCTTATAGCCGTGTCAATTGATTAAAAACGTCCGACGTTTCAGAGACACACTCCGTCTGCATCTCCAGGGAAAGTGATCACTTTCTTTGAGGATGCAGACGGAATGTGTCTCTGAAACGTCGGAGGTTTTTAATCAATTGACACGGCTATCTGCCCCAAAAGAGTTGATACTCCTCACGTACTTGCTACACGTGGCGGCCGAACTCCACCTTCTCCACTGAATACTACTACTACGTGTCATGGAAGACACTACCGTTCCAAAAGGATATTTTTTGCGCGTTTTCATATCACTAGTTATTTCCGGGTAGCGAACTCAGTGTATCACCTATAGTACTTGCTGAACGGTATGGAATTCGAATCCCGACAGGAGCAATAAATTTTTCTCCAAAATTTCCAGACCATTTCTGGGTCCCACACAGCCTCATAGGCACCGGTTCTTTGCTGGAGGTAAAACGGTCAGGGCGTGACTTTAACCACTCACCTCCACATAGTGTCGAGGTTTAGAATGAGTGGAGCTATACGTCTCCTCCCCCTATATGCGTTAATGACGTGGATAAGGAAAACTTTACATTTCAGCTTCTTGCCATCAGTTATTTCTTGACGCCATCGATTGTGGTATATGCCTTACCTGACACCATGAAGTGGGTAGGTTGAATGATACTCCTGTAATTGGTTCGCTATGTTAAGCGTGTATCTTCCTGACTTATGTCTTCTCTTCAGCTGTATAGCTAAAACACTTTAACATATCAGTGAAATGTGATAGATGTTACAAATGTCAAATAGATTCGAACTCGGATATAACGTAATGAAAGGGACAGAATATTTTGTGTCGTTATAAACGAGTGTTGTTATAACCGAGGACTATAATGTTATGGTTAAGAGTCAGGAATTAATCGGTACCACATAATATCTGGCGCTATAGATGAGGTGTCGTATAAACCGATGTCGTTTTAACCGGGTTCCACTGTAATAAATGTGCAGGGATACGTTTGTGCAGGTATATTGTGGCCGTCACCATACATCTGTGTATTGATACACACCAAGGGTTTTAACTCCCGTTTTACGCCTTCTTTTGCTTACCGCTTCTTACCCATTTACACCACTTCTTAATATACGCCCTCCCATTTTTGGTTTAACGCTATTTGCCTGATTTGTTTCCATTTATTGGTTTTACTTTATGGGTATATCATTTTTTATCTATGCCCACTTTTTCAAGAACGCAACTATGGAATATAAAACGGTCTTCGTGTATTTATAACGTACTTGCCTTCTTTACACATGTATAGATGTAATGTTAACAAGCCAGCAGTAATGGCTTCCATGTTACATAAATGTTCCCAGATGAGGATGGAGTTCGGCCGAAACATGTGGCAAGTGTTACGTGAAAGAGCTTTGCTTGTCAACGTTCGTTTGTGTACTGATATTAGTACTGACTGATAAAGTTCTCTCTGTCCGTGTCATGAAGGCATATAAAGCGCTAGAGGTTTAGCTCCACTTATTCTTAATCTCTTCACTAGATGGATTTGAGTGGTTTATTTTCCTCTCTGGCCGTTTTAAGCATGGGAAGTAACTCTGGTACCTATTAAGCAAGAGTTGGGTGGGCCCCAGATTCTGTAATAGGTTTGAACCCTGGACCGTCGGGTACGTAGCTTAGCCACTATGCCGACTGAGCTACTCCGGCCCCCTTTACTATTGATAACAGTTTGTAGGCGGGGAATAAGGGCTACATTTAGAAATGTAGTGTACTTGATGTGGCGCATTTGGTTGAGGCGCTACGCTACAAGTCCGAAGGCGGCAGGTTCCATTGCTGATGGGGTAACTGGAATTTTTCATTGACTTAACCCTTGCCTCCGCACTATGGCCCTGGGATTGACTCAGCCCATAACAGGAATGAGTACCAGATGTATCTTCTGGGGGGTAAATGCGGCCGGTGCGTAGGGCTGACTACCTTATCACTTTCATGTGCTGAGAGCCTAAACTTTCCGGATATCCTCAGGGCCTTCCCAGGTCTGTACAGGGATTGATTTATTTTTTAATAATATCTTTAAATTTTTAGACAAAAAGCCCTATATTGACATATTTAATTAAGTCACTCACTTCCTGCAACGCCGATCCCAGTGGCCGCGCGGTCTAAGGCGTAGGTCTGCGGTCGATCGCTTGCTGGGATCGTGGGTTCGAAACCCACCGGGGGCATGGATGTGTGTCTCTTGTGTGTGTTTGTGTTGTCAGGTAGAGGTCTCTGCGACGGGCCGATCCCTCGCCCAGGGGAATCCTACCGGCTGTGGTGTGTGTCTGAGTGTGATCAGGTGAAAATAAACAACCTCGACACCTGCTGTGAACAAGTAGGTAGAAGAGGGAAGGACTGCGAAATTGCCTGCAACAGAGTTCCTCTTGGAAAGTGAATGCTGCTGATGTCTACATATTTATGACACGTACTGTACCTGTAACATTATTGCCGTGTTTACAATTGCCCGCACTTACCCTATCCTGGGCCAGACATGACCACTGCATGCTTTTCTATCCCTTTTACTTAAGATCCATACCAGTGGTATCCATTTATTTTCTTCTATTCACACCAACCAAAAGAGTTGCCTGCATTTCTTTTCTATCCAAATATGCGTGAGGAAATTATGAAATTGTAGGAAACTGAGTTTAGCACACAAGAAGATGTGTTGTTCTTAAAATCACGTGTAAATGAAAAAATGAGTTGATGTATAAATGGGCTTTGTAGATATGGAGCCATTTTTATGGTCTGGAACACAGTTGATCTGAAACGGAACCGAAAATTTACACAGGCTTAGTCATTTGTATTATCCGTCTAAATATTATACTTGAAATAACAGCTGAAATGGAGGGGTATACCTTCTGTGTACGCCTACGTACAAAAGGCATGAGGTGTTTAAATAGCCTATTAACCAAATTTAGAATTGTCCATACCGTATACATATGAATTTCGCAGTCCTTCCCTCTTCTACCTACTCACAGTAGGTATCGAGGTTGTTTATTTTCACTTGATCATACTCAGACACACACCACAGTCGGTAGGACTCCTCTGGACGAGGGATCGGCCCGTCGCAGAGACCTCTACCTGACAACACAAACACTGTACAAGAGAAAAAAATCCATGCCCCCGGTGGGATTCGAACCCACGATCCCAGCAGGCGCTCGGCCGCAGACCTACGCCTTATACCGCGCGGCCACTGGGATCACGTATGAATTTAATTTGTATTATTAGAACCAACTCGTACACTAAGAAAACACAATATATCAGGTTTTATATAATTCCCGACGTGTTTCCCTGAGAATGGTACAAATTCACACCGAAACATGTCGGGAATTTTGTAAAACCTGATATATTGTGTTTTCTTAGTGTACTAGTTGTGTCAAGTAATACAAATTAAGCTTATTGCCCCTCTAAAGCCCAGTGGTTACTATATGTACCGCCAGGTTTAACATTCACAAATTCTACGTTCTGCCCACACAGTGCATTTATGTGTTTTGTGTGGATCTCAGAACAAACAGCGATTATTTCCCTATACAACATTAACTGACTGGTTTTATAACCGAGACGGAGTGTGTTTACTGCGCGGTACGGACTGAGTCCTTAAGTAAAACGGACACGTTTCGTCTTTAAAGTGTTTATATTCTACGTGACATGTCGTAAATATCACAACCACAATATTTAGGAGGCAATTTGTTTTGACTAAAACGAGGAGAGTTGAATGAAATTGGGTTCTTCTTGGAGAGGAAAATTACTGATTTATTTTAACACTGCACGTAAAACGGCGAATTTTCTATCAAGAAATTAGTCTTTAAGTTTAACGTAAATAATAACTGCAAGTGGGTGTGAAAACTTTACGTTGGCTTAAGAATGTGAACTGAGAAAAGAACCACGGTCAAAAATTTCTCCTAAATTGGCAGGAAAAGTTTACTTCCTCATCTATGAAGATTAATTTCATTGAATGAATTAGATAAACTGAAGCGGCTGTGTAATTACCGAAAGTGAAGTGTTGTTACTACTCTAGAGAAAAGGGGCTTTAAGGTTTCTTTGATGAAGGTGATTGCAGTGTGTTGCTGCATGCGCGAAACTGATGGGGAGAGGAGAAGCATGAAGAACAAAGAAGTTAAGTTAAAATTGCCACGTGGAAAACATGGAAAATTCTTGTCTTAGAACTCAAGAAATACTACAGACACGGACTCTTTGAGCAAACAGCTTAAAATGTATTATTTGTGCCAAAAGGGTAACGGGTATACCAGGGGTTTCTTTTACTCCTAATGAGATTAGACACCGAATTGCACGTATTTATATTGTTTAAATTTCTAGGCGCATTCACGAAATTATGAAAAGCGACTATTAGTTTCATCATGTCTGTCTATATGTCTCTCTAGTCTTTCCGTCCGTTCGTCGATATGGAACAACTCGGCTCTCACTGGACGGATTTTCATTAAATTTGATATTTGAGAATTTTTCGAAAATCTTCCGAGAAAATTCAAGTTTCATTAAATTCTGACAAGAATAACGGTTATTTTACATTGCGACCTACGTAAATTTATGATAATATCTCGCTTAATTCTTCTTAGAAAAAAATGCTTCAGACAAAATTTGTAGAGAAAATCAAAATACACTTTTCATGTTCAATAACTTTTTCCCGTAAATCATGCCGTTTATGACATAATGTGGAAAAATATGGTAGAACCAAGTAGGCCACAATATAATATGGCGCATGCGCGTGGCGTGCTGTATAACTAACGCTACAGATTATGTAACACTTAATGCTTTTCCACTGCAACAATATTAACGCGAACGCGCCTCAGCCTTACATTACACGTGCATTGCCTATGTCTTTCCTCTTAGCGTCCACACTTCCAAATTTGATCTTGGTTTGCCTGATTCAGGATCATATCTAACTGAATGGATTTAAACATAGGAATTTCATTTTTAAAGGGTTCCATGTCCGTGCAGTATATTATACAAAAACACTAATCACCAATAAAGGCACAGAAGCCGGGACCGCGGAGAGTTCACGCCTCCAAAAACAACGCAGTACACAGTCAACAGCGCATTCTCACTCAACTGTAAAGTGCAACCCCAGTGTAACGATAACAAAAAGTTCTCCCTGAAGATGACCCAGCAGGGTTGAAACATGTAGGAGTGTGTTACAATTGATGATAAAACTCTGTTTGTGCATTTTTGGTGATTAGTGTTTTTGTATAAGAATTTCGTATTCGTCGTAACGTTATGTACAGATGCGTGCTGTTTACTGTCAGTTTAATGAAATCAGATTATATATTGGTGTTTGAGAAAAGAAACCTGGGAAATACACTTATCTCTGAGAGGGAAAGGCGGAAAGAATTTAGATAAAACTGAGTAATGAGAAGGTTCTTACTTGGTATTTTTCACCAGCACTAACTGGTATCACAAAATGAAAGAGGGTGGGAAGCAGAATTTGTTGATAAGTCATAGAAAATAACAAATGCATACATAATTTAGGTGGTGGCAAGTCTTAATCTAGAGACCACTTCGGCGTTCTAGATTTAGGTTCGAAGACAGTATTAAAATGGAAGCTACGGAAAATACTGCTATCTTATGGACTTGATTAACGTAACTGAAGATTTTTTTCTTTAAAATTTGTGAAGCACAGTTCCTATACTCGCGTCTTAAGGAAGGCTGTATTTCCACGGAGTTAATGACGTCAGAGGAGTTGATAAGGTTATAGCAGCGTAAATGCTGGCGGCCGTCATCTTTGCCAAATCACGGGGGGCAACACAGTGTTGAAAGTTGCTAGGGACATCAAGTGTAATGCAGGCACATTGTGTTTTGCAAAGCAGCCAGAGAGAGGGGTAGAGAGAGAGAGAGAGAGAGAGAGAGAGAGAGATGTACGTTTATTACAGTGTGGGGGACTAGCACGAGGGGACAATAAATACGTCATCCCCTCTGAACAACTGTGCACTGGGGAAATTACCAGCAACCCGTTTCCTGACATGTTGTAACTTGGCGTTCTTCACTTCAATCAACACCGCCACATTAATACACACGATCTGTTGTCTGTGTGTACACAAGGACACGTAGGGCTCAAGTATGAAATACAAGCATCACGGGTCGTGCATTAAGTATGCGACTTGTAATCGAAGTGAGGCCGTGGAAACTTCCGTCTGCGTCTCAATAACTTGATAGTTCTTTTCTTTGCCAAAAGAGGGTGTCAGTTTCGCAGGTTTTAATGCATCTATTGTTTGGGGGATTTTAAAGGCGATTTTATAACATTGTAACAGCGACATGTGACCCTTATTACAGGTATTGTGTTCGGTAATTTTATTATATCGTATTAGTCGTAATTACGTTGGTATTTACTGCTTCTATAAAATATCTCTCTGCTATTTCCGACGAATGTTATGTGATGATATGCGACTTTACGGATGACTGTTGTATTTTTGGCTAGTTCGAATTCAACCGAAGGAAAGCGCATTTTCTGTGCTTATGGCTAGTTCTAATTCAACTGAAGGAAAGCGCATTTTCTGTGCTTATGGCTAGTTCAAATTCAACTGAAGGAAAGCGAATTTTCTGTGCTTATGGCTAGTTCTAACTCAACTGAAGGAAAGCGCATTTTCTGTGTTTATGGCTAGTTCTAATCCAACAGAAGGAAAGCGCATTTTTTGTGCTTATGGCTAGTTCTAATTCAACTGAAGGAAAACGCGTTTTCTGTGCTTATGGCTAGTTCCAATTCAACTGAAAGAAAGCGCATTTTCTGTGTTTATGACTAGTTTTAATTGAACTGAAGGAAAAATATTTTCCGAAATGTTATCCCGTGTCTATTGCGATAATAGCAAACGTTATAATAAACGTAAATGATATAATTAGAGATATCTTCAGCTTTTCGATGCAGTTCAGTTGCTCCGAATTTTTTGTCGTGCAACCGAAGCGAAGGAAAGGAGTGCAGGACTTTCTGAAGCCAAGAAAGGAAAGTGTCTCTTTCCTATTCTCCAGTCACCAGACTGAATCCTTTGTCAGGAAGGAGACAGCTTTGTGAATGTTGTATTGTATGACATTGTACATAAAACGTACCCAGTCGTTCTTTACCTTCAGAATGTCATATGATTTCATTGTACGCGCCTAAATTAAATTTTATTTAGGCGCGTATCTTAACCTTTTAAAGCCTAGCGGTAACTTTACGTACCACCAGGTTTAACATTAAAAAATTCTACGTGGTGCCCACATTGCGTTTATGTGTTTTGTACGGATCTCAGAACAAACAGCAACTTTTGCCTTATAAAAAAATTAAGAGATTGGTTTTTATAACCGAAGTGGAGAGTGTTTACAGCGCGGTACGCACTGAGTCCTTATATAAAACAGATACGCTTCGTCTTTAAGTGATACTTTCCCTGAGACGGTTTATATGAAGCTTACAAATACACACAACAGTATTATCTGCAGGTGTCTTATATTAAATTTCTTTCAGATCAGAGAGTAAATAAGGAAATTATTGATAGAAATTACTTTATACCTCAAACCTGAGTACGGTTTTCACCTCTTTCGATTTTTAAGAAACTCACTGCGACGAAACAAATTATTTCGATATTTCAAGTATCGAATTTTATAGGAATCGGAAGGAAATTTTATGAAGCATTGATAAAGCCTTTTTATTCTTTTGTGTGACGTGAGACTTTGGTGTAAATATTCTCAGGAAAGTGCGAATTGCTTGACGACTGATACGTTGAGGGCTGCTATAGGAAATTGAAAGAGAAAATAGTTCTGTTAGTAGTGTAAAAAACGTGGAAGCTTTCAGTTACGCCTTTGTACAAAATATCACGACGACTGAGAAAATTTTTGATGAAGCTCATATTTGCTTGACAAATTTTAGGAACAAATTTTATTTAGTCATACTGTACATATTCTTGTCATTAATAATGATTATTTTATGATTATTAACTTTGTGTATTTTGGAATATTAATTATTTTAAAAAGGGAGACACGATACCTACATAACTGTTGGCCTTGTCTCCTCTGTTCAGAATAACTCCCTGTCGATGGCACCCCGGTGCCGAAACATGTAGAAGTTTTATACTTGTTACTGAATGTATTCTATTAAGTGCAAAAGTTGGTTGGTGTATTGAATTAATAAGAAAATGTTAAACTGAATATTACTATCTAAATACCTAACTAACTAACTAACTAACTAACTAACGACTAACAACTAAATAACTAACTAACTAACCAATAACTAACTAACAACTAACTTACTCTATGGAGCAGAGTCCTTCTTGCGGAGCTAACAGGTCCTCAGCTACTCAAGAAATTCCCCGCATTTTATGGAACCCGGAGGTTCATTACTGCATTCACAACAGCCTGCCACCTGTCCCTATCCTGAGCCAGCTCAATCCAGTCCATGCCCCATCCCACTTCTTGAAGATCCATTTTAATATTACCCTCCCATCTACGCCTGGGTCTCCCAAGTGGTCGCCTTCCCTCAGGTCTCCCCACCAAAGTCCTGTATCACCTCTCTTTTCCCCATACGTGCTACATGCCCCACCCATCTTAACTGAATATTGATGAAACCGGAAAAAGAGTTTAGTCGCTGATACCAACTCAAAAACAGACAGACAGATAGGCAGACAGACAGACAGAAGTTTTTTCACTTAAGCCCTTCTTTATTAGTTTGTGAAACACACGTAAATCCAGGTTTTTCTCAGTCCTGTTTCCTTCTTACCGGATACTGTCATAATAAATACAGGCAGCCACACTGCCCGCGTTACCTTCGTGAAGGTCATATTGCTATGGGTTTATCTACAATATTGCTATGGGTTTATCTACAATATTGCTATGGGTTTATCTACAATATTGCTATGGGTTTATCTACAATATTGCTATGGGTCTATCTACAATATTACCATGACTCAAGTTTCCAAAGAAATTCTTCGCCACGCCGACAGTGCTATCGGCTCCTTTAGTGAAACCCTTCCCTTTATGGGGTACAATAATATTAATTTCTTTTGTACTTAGAATTCTGAAATTAATGGTTGCATATTTATACCGAAAAATGCGAAAATTTTGGAAATATTCGAAATAAAGTAAAGGACACGTAAGGACATTTGTAAAAGTACCGCGCCGTTATTTCTGTTTATAATTGATACAAATTTTGTTCGGTGTAAAGGGATGAGGCCGAAGAAATAACTGATACATAACTGACATCAATCGAGCGTGATCGATTTTAAATCTTCCCGTTTTTTTATCTCGGTGCTTGTGAGAATATCGTTTTATGATCGACTGTAAATCTGTAACTGATGTATGTAGAAATCTCACAGTATTCTTTTATTGTATAACGTGGAACAACACATTTAAAATACTCCCATTTTCAGCACTGCTCTTGATTATTAACGAATTAAAATCTAGGAACCGTAACGTGGGGAACGTATGAGAAGTGTTTCGGTCCGTGGAAACCTAAGCTTTCGTACATTAAACGAAATCAATTCAAAACTTTCGTAAATGCAGATTACATAAAATGTAATGCAATTCCTGCCTTCATTTGCTTTCATTTAATACTTAAGTATTCTTTATCTAAAAAAATTCTAAAAAAAATATCATTCCATTGTATTACTTGTAACAGAATCGAGACAAAACTCGCCTAAACACAAAGACGTTCCATTTATGTACAGAACAACGTGTTTCGATCTATTTAGGCTGTATTCATTTTCACAATTCTTATTTTTTCAAAACATGGAGGAATGTGTAAAAAACGATAAAATGCCATCATATTTTAAATATGTTTTTACAAATCATAAAATTCTCCACACATTTTATTTTATGGTTTTGACTCTAACATATTTAAGATTTTATCGCATTTTATAGTTTTTATCCATTGATAAATATATTTTGAAGAAATAAGATGTGAAAATGAAGATGACCTAAGCGGTCGAAACATTCCAAATTCTTACGTCATTTCTCTTTAATTATCGGCATCTTATCCATTTAACACACAGACTAGAAGCTATTAAATGTTAAATAACAATTATCACTGGAAACAAATTATCGAGGAGAACGTTAAAAGTGAATAAGACAGGTAAAACCTTTTTAAATTTCCTTGTTACTTTTTCCTAACGACCGGGGGGGGGGGGCGGGGGGACACCGCAGCAAACAACACTCAAAATAAAAGCTTTCTTTTCAGGTGATTACCTTTAGCACTCTCTCGTGGAGATGTTTTAAATGAGGGTTCTTTAAGTTATTGTCGTTCCTCTTTCCTTACATTTTAAAACCTAACTAAATAAAACTCTGCAGCATGATTTTTGACAAAGGTTTCTGTGCATTTGGACAGTGACTTTGAATAATATTGCAGGCTGTGACTTTTGGCGCGAATTGTGAATTACGTATGTATTGGCAGGGGACTGGTAATTGTATATATCACCTCCCTTGAAGTTAAGAACTCTAAATATTTAATACACACTAAATTTACTGGTTTTACGTAAATGTCAGATTAGAGGGTGACTGTTTTCTGAAATGCCTTAACAGTTTGTTCTTTGTATTGTTTTCTCTGAAATTAAGAGCAGATTGCGGTCGGGGAATGCTTGCTGTCATTCGGTGCAGAATTTTTTGTCTTCCAGGTTGCTATCCAAAAGCACAAACATTAGGGTATACAGAACTGTAGTTTTACCTGTTGTTTTGTATGGGTGTGAAACTTGGTCTCTCACACTGAGGGAGGAACAAAGACTGAGGGTGTTCGAGAATAGGGTGCTGAGGAGGATATTTGGGCCTAAGAGGGACGAGGCGACAGGGGGAGTGGAGAAGACTACATAACGAGGAACTTAATGACCTGTACCCAACACCAAGTATTATTCGGGTGATCAAATCGAGAAGAATGAGATGGGCGGGGCATGTAACACGTATGGGGTAAAAGAGATGTGCATACAGGGATTTGGTGAGGAGACCTGAGAGAAGGCGACCACTTGGAAGACCCAGGCGTAGATGGAGGATAATATTAAAATGGATCTTCGGGAAGTGGGATGGGGCATGGACTGGATTGAACTAGCTCAGGATAGGGACAGGTGGTGGGCTGTTGTGAATGCGGTAATGAACCTCCGGTTTCCATAAAATGCGGGGAATTTCTTGACTAGCTGAGAAACTGTTAGCTTTTCAAAATGGCCTCTGCTTCATGGAGTTATTGTTTTCTGTGACCTAGGAGCCGCATATTCAAGAATGAATTACATTAACCTGAGGCTTGCGGGACCGATGTCGTTGTCCGTGCGGTCCAAAGCATTGGTCCAGAGCTACTTGATTTTTTGGGTAGTGGGTTCGAATCCCATTCAGGGCATGAATGTTCATCTGTGGTGTTTGTTGTGTGTTACGCAGGTAACGGCCTTTGCCACCACATGTTCACTCATTCAGAAGAGTCCAACCAGGTGTGTTTGTGTGTGATTTGGACACCTCAAAACAGGGGTGGCCAAATCCTCCTACGGTCGGTTGGGTTATGGAAACGAGTATCAGCTAATTTAAGGCTTGAATGCGTTGCCCGAATGTTAAGTCTGTTTCTTGTTGTGGGACACCAGAATAAGGTACTTCTCACACCGTTTCCCTCTGACTCGTGTATAAATTTAATTTTAACCCTTTAAAGACGAAGCGTATCTGTTTTATATAAGGACTCAATACGTACCGCGCTGTAAACACTCTCCACTTCGGTTATAAAAACCAATCTCTTAATGTTTTATAAGGCAAAAGTTGCTGTTTGTTCTGAGATCCGTACAAAACACATAAACGCAATGTGGGCACCACGTAGAATTTTTTAATGTTAAACCTGGTGGTATGTAAAGTTACCGCTAGGCTTTAAAAGGTTAAATGTTGCTGTACTTTACCTGTAATAAAAAAAATGGTTTGTAGTACTATACAGTTAATTCTTGAGTATATAATTGCTTTTAAATTACCCCTAACTCCCATTTGGAACACAATTTTAAATAAACCAAAAAATTTTTACATTAGGACGTGTGTTCCTCCTCTTCGTTCTAAGTACGTCAATTCAACAGATATACTGGCTGTGAAACGTGTAGGGTAAACGTAGTATATTAGTATGTTCAAAGACACGACAACTCTGAGTGTGGGAAGTATTTTCTATTTGCAATGTGGTTAGATTTACCATTCAGTAATGTTGTCAAGGTGAGAGAGAAGTCTCAGTGTAGGAGACAAAACTGTCGGAGCTTGAAGGTAGCCACTGACCAAAATCTAGTACCCGGATCCAGAGTAGGTGATGTTATATTACGTAAGATCACCTACACGACTTCATGTGTCGGAATAAGTGGAGTCATACTACATGCAACCACCTACACCACTTCATGTGTGCTGGTTTAATTAACTTTCATCCTTTGCAACAAAACTGAAAGTTAAAGCTCACATCTGGCGTAACAATTTAAATGGTTTATAGTTTTGTGTTTGTCCGTCTGTAGCTTTTTGCTACCATCCAATGTCACATCTTCCTGTTAAGCGGAACACCAATGTCTTTGCCTACTTTGAGCAAGGCAGACAGTATATAAGGTGCCGCGGTGGCGCAGTTGGTTGAGGCACTGCGCTACAAACCGGCAGGTCGCGGGTTCGATTCCCGATGGTGTCATTGGAATTCTTCATTTACATAATCCTTCCGGCCGCGCTGTGGCTCTGGGGTCGACTCAGCCTCTAACATAAATGAGTACCAGGAATATTTCCTGGGGGTAAAGGCGGCCGGTGAGTATGGCTGACAGCCTTACCATCTTCATGTGCCGACTGTCTAGAGATGTGGGAGCCTCAACCTGCTGGAACCCTCAGGGCCTGTCCAGGCCTGTAATGGGACTGCTTTTTTAGGCAGTATATAAAATTACGGTGCCACTCATCTTCAGGGAGGTAAAATAGAAAGACGGTTACATGATTGGCCGAAACATTTAATTAATACAAATTAATTTCAGTACAATTTTGTGCGTCTTATCGGTTGTGTTTTTGTGAATATTCCGTTAATGCGTGTGTTATGGATCACGTAAAGATAGACAGTGTTCATGCAAATGTAACGTAACGTTGTCGCCTTCGGATTTTTGCCTTCCTTAACCTTTTAAAGCCTAGCGGTAACTTTACGTACCACCAGGTTTAACATTACAAAATTCTACGTGGTGCCCACATTGCGTTTATGTGTTTTGTACGGATCTCAGAACAAACAGCAACTTTTGCCTTATAAAACATTAAGAGATCGGTTTTTATAACCGAAGTGGAGAGTGTTTACAGTGCGGTACGCACTGAGTCCTTATATAAAACAGATACGCTTCGTCTTTAACCTTTTAAAGCCTAGCGGTAACTTTACGTACCACCAGGTTTAACATTAAAAAATTCTACGTGGTGCCCACATTGCGTTTATGTGTTTTATACGGATCTCAGAACAAACAGCAACTTTTACCATATAGAACATTAAGAGACTGGTTTTTATAACCGAAGTGGAGAGTGTTTACAGCGCGGTACGCACTGAGTCCTTATATAAAACAGATACGCTTCGTCTTTAACCTTTTAAAGCCTAGCGGTAAATTTACGTACGACCAGGTTTAACATTAAAAAATTCTACGTGGTGCCCACATTGCGTTTATGTGTTTTGTACGGATCTCAGAACAAACAGCAAATTTGCCTTATAAAACATTAAGAGATTGGTTTTTATAACCGAAGTGGAGAGTGTTTACAGCGCGGTACGCAGTGAGTCCTTATATAAAACAGATACGCTTCGTCTTTAAAGGGTTAATGTGTCCATCAGTCGAGGAATTTCACTTGGAACAATTTTTGCACGAAAACCGGAAGTCCGGCCACGGACACACAACATCGGAATTGATTTTGCATTGTTCAGGTACACATTTCACTTTTCACAATGTAAAATATTAAATCTGCCTCCAAGGAATTGCAACACTGAGGTCTCTTTTGGTTTGTTCAGCTACATATGTTGCTGTTAACGGTACAAAACGTACTTAAATCCGGATATTTTTGTCAAAATTTAATCACAATTGAATTTTCTCTGCAGTTATTAATAGAATTTCCCAATTTAAAATTTTATGAAAATCCTTCCAGTGAGAGTCGCTTTGATGCTTGTAAACAGACGGACGGACGGACGGATTTGACGAAGCTAATAGGCCCTTTTTGCGGCTTTGTGAAAGTTCCTAAAAATCATGGATAAATACTAGTAACTTATCCGTGACGTGCGACTAGGTTCGCTGGGAAACCCAAGGTGATGACTTAATCTCTTTGGACATACAACAGCGGAAAGAGGGGGGGGGGCGGTGGGGGTCGGGGAGAGAAAGCAGCCTTAATGCAAGGATCAGCTGCGCCAGATTGGATGCTGTTTTTATCGCAAGATTTTATGTATACGAGGTCTGACAATAAAGCAATGAGATTAATTTTCTCCTAGTTGTACTGGCAATACTGCAGCCCGCTAACACAGACAGCCTTTGACCTTGGTTCTTCCTCCATCCCCGCTTGCTGTGGCATGGCTTTGCAGTTCCTCAGTGTGGAGTAGGTGCTTGGCGTGTCAGGACGTGTTTGTGAACCTTGTCGTGCAAATGGAAGCACGGAATATCGCGCAGGGGTATGCCATCTTTTCTTGTGTTAAACTCGGTCACAATGCCACCAAAACACATGGAAAACTTAAGCAGGCCTTTGGAGATGACGCAGTGTCAAGACCACAGGCCTTTCGCTGGCGCAAAATGTTTTCTGAATGCAGAACCTTTGCTGAAGATGAACAGGGCAGCGGGCGACCATCAGCAACACGGACAGGTGACAACACAGCACGGGTAAAAGAATTTGTTCGATCCGATCGAAGATTAACAGTCAAAATGATTGCTGATGAAGTGAACATGAACCGGGAAACCGTTCGTTTGATACTGACTGAAGAATTGGGGATGAAAAAAATTTGTGCTAAAATGGTGCCCAGTAATCTCACACAGCAGCAGCGGGATGCACGGTTAAGTGTTTGTGTTGATTTGCTGGAACAACTGAAAGCCGACCCACAGTTATTGGACCGAGTTGTCACTGGGGATGAGGATTTGTTTTTCCAATATGATCCAGAGACCAAACCTCAAATTTTGGAATGGCGTTCAAAGTGATCCCCAAGGCCAAAGAAAGCACGCATGTCCAAGTCAAAAGTGAAATGCATGCTTTTGTGATTTTTTTGATTCCGTGGGTATTTTTCACAAAGAGTGGATTCCTGCTGGACAGGCAGCCAATCAATATTACTACACAGAGATTCTTGAAAGACTGAGAAAAAGGGTAATACGGGTTCGTCCAATCATTCATAAAAACTAGATCCTTCATCACGACAAGGCGTCAGCCCATGCAGCACCCCCTGTAGTGAAGTTTTTGACATCCAAATGCCTTAGGGTGATGCCGCAGCCACCTTAATCACCTGATCTCGCACCTTGCGACTTCATTTTACTTCAAAAAGTAAAATCGGCAGTGAAAGGACACCATTTTGAGTCAACAGAAGGCATCCAGAGGGCTGTAATGCAAGCCTTAAACGACATTCCACGAACTGCGTTCCAGGAATGCTACAAACAATGGCAGCACCGCTGGAAAAGGTGTGTGCAGGCACAAGCGATGTACTTTGAAGGTGATCGCGTTGCAGTTGATAAATAAATAAAATACAATGTATTTTGAAACCAGTCTCCTTACTTTATTATCAGAGCTCATAGGTCATATTTTTTTCGCGCAAATACCCCTACAAAATATGTGTTGTTACATATTCAACTCTATTTCGAAGGTTATATGCGACGCTTTGGCGAGGTTTTGGTAACATTCTGATGTAAAACATGGTTGTTGAATTTAACTCTAGACAAGCACTGTCATTTGTAGAAACCCATATATCAGAATAATTCTTTTTCTTTAATGATCACTGTTTTTTAAAAAAAACTGTAATTGTTGTATTGGACCCCGTTAATGCCGAATAAACTCTGTGTCATTCATATTCCTTTTCACAATGTCGTCTTGTTATTTACAGAAAATGAAACGAACATCATAAAACAAATTTTTAATTGTTTATATCTTAATGAGACTTGCACCAAACACACGCTAATTAGTCCAGCTTTATAAATGACGTCAGAATATTCCATAAAATAAGAATAGAGTCCGGATGCTGTACCAAGGCGGTGAGACAATTTAAATGCTCGTGTGCTGTTTCTATAATATGGTTTTTAACGCGGGACGATGACAGTACGTGTAAATACGCACAGTGTGTTTTATTGACCTTTATTTTTAATTCTTTTATTGTTACGGTTTCTCTGTATAACACACCATTTGCTTTTAATCCGTGAAAACATATATCTTACCTTTGAAAAGAAGTAATTTTTCCTGAGGGTTAAAAATCTGATTTTTTAAACATATTGTGAGTGTGGCGTGAATCTGCTTAGTACGCACTGACTGACTAACTAACTAACTAGATATATAAATAACTAAATAAATAAATAAATACGTAATAATTTAACTTACTAAACAATTAAAAACTAATTAATAAATAACAAATTAACTAAATAACAAACAAACTAACTAAAGAAATAATAAACTGTAAGGAGCAGAGTCCTTGAAAAGCTGCTGGTTCCTCACCTAGTCCAAATATTACCTGCATTTAATGCAAACAAAGGGTTCATTGCCGTATTCATAAGTGTCCGACACCTGTCTTATTTTCAGCCAGATTAATCCGTCAACGTTCTCTCAACGGATTTTTTCTGAGGTATATTTTAATATCACATTTCTGTTAACACCTACATTCTCCAAGCGGTCTCTCTGTTTCAACTTTTCGTACCAAAACCCTGCGGGCACTTTTCTTTTCCGCCGTACATGCGGCATGCCCCGACCATTTTATCCTCTTTGACTTCATGACGCGAATTATATTCGGTGGGAATTACAATTCATGAAGCGCCCCATTATGCAGTATTCTCCCGTCTCTTGTTACTCCTTTTAAGGTCCAGATGTCTCCTTCAACAACCTCAGCTTGTGTTCTTACCCTAACATGCGACACAAAACTTACAGCCCATTAAAAAAAGGTACACGTTTTATAGTGTTAATTTAATTTAATATAACACTAATAAATCACCAACACAGTGGGGTTGATGGTGTTAATAAACACCAAAACATGTCGGGGTATATAAATAAATAGTAAATGACTTTATCATAATATAGTGCTTTGTGTTGGTGATTCATTAGTGTTATGTGAAAATACACGATGAAAACAAAGTGAAAAAAATTAATTTAATATATTCTGTATCGCTATACGCTCCTGTTCGGTGGACAATAACATCTCAAATTAAATCAGCATCATTAAAATAGCATAAGCCATGAAGTGGCTTAGGTGCTATACCTTTCGTCTGTTTCCGCGAAAAGTCTATTTCGATCCAGGGCAATCGACGTGGGATTTATAATCGATAAAGTGACACTGCGATAGTTTTCTTTAGAAAACCTGTGTTTTCTTAGACATTTTTTATTCTGCCAGTGCTCCATACATACATTTCTTTCTTCTAACACCAACGATCTATAAACTTAGACATTTACCGTGTCTTTAATGGGAACACTGAACAAAATAAAATTCCAACAGGAGTAATTTCTTGGAGGTATATTTCACGTAGTGTGAAGGTACTCGAGTTACGCACAGGGGAGTTTCTTTTGTTCGAATTGTCGCAGGGCTTGGTTTCTAGACGGTTTGTCATTTCTAAACTTCATCAGTTCCTGTCTTTATGTTGCTGTTATTTATGCACGAAGTGGTTCATTTAGACGCGGTTGTAGTTGAGACTGCAGCTCAGACCGTTCCGTTGTTCCTCTACCGTCCTATTATGACCCGCGAATACACAGTCCATTGAGTTCGGTGTAAGGAGGTAATCTGATCAATCAGGCCGATAACGATTTCCTGTCTACGCACTTCATTATTCATCCGAGAACACCTGCTGGTTTGGACAGCTGCCTCTCTTATTAGTACCCACTCTCGTTTGGATAAATAATATATTCAGTCGAAATATACAGAGTGTTTTAATTGCGAAGGATTTATGAGTATGTATCGCATTGTTATTTCGAGAACACTACTAGCTTACAGGACTGTCTTTTCTAGCCCCTAACATTTTGATATATAGCATATCCGGTCGCAATATACAGGGTGATTTTGATTCTAGAAAACACTGGGCACAGTGTATCGTTACACAATTGAGAGCATCTTTTGGGTAAAGAATTCATCGAGTATTATCAGCCACGTCTATTCGAATCACCGGCATATCCACTCGCAAAATACAGGGTGTTTGATTCTGGAAAACACTGGGCACAATGTATCGTTACACAATTGAGAGCATCTTTTGGATAAATAATTCATCGAGTATTATCAGCCACGTCTATTCGAATCACCAGCATATCCACTCGCAAAATACAGGGTGTTTGATTCTGGAAAACACTGGGCACAGTGTATAGTTACTCGATTGAGAGGATGTTTTGTTGTAAAGAATTTCTCGGAAATTATCGGCCACTTGTGTTCGCATCACCAGCACATTCAGTGGTAAAGTACGTAATATTTCCTTCATGAGAAAGGCTGGAGGCTTGTCTCATTGTTCATCTCAGAGTGTCTGGCGGATCCAACATCCGCCAATAATTGGAAGACACTGTCGGTTCGAGCACCAACATATCAAATTCCCTTACAGTGTTATAAGCTTTTTCTATTATAGTGAAACGCAAGGAATCTTTGCCTAAATTTTTCTTTTTCTAGGACTTTGTGGCTTGGCCTCTCGAGGTTTTCAAACTGCCGTAACTTTGTGTTGGGTACTGGCGTGTTTTTTATTAGTGTGCATTGAATTTACATTAGGACAAAATCCTAGAAACCTGTCTCAGTACTCACCCGAAAGTACGTGCTAATACTAAAGTTATTTTTATTTGCTGCCACTATCACGTGACACAACAGCACATCCAGTTGCAACCTCTACCTCATTTCTGTTACAAAGGAAATGCTGAACACGTCTGGACGTGCAATGTTGGACGGTCGCATCTCTTGTTTTTCACGCGCATTCGTTTGTATCATTAGCCTATCCGATCGCAATATAGAGAATGCTTTGATACTGGACTGACAATGAGCCAGTGTCTCATTACTCATGCGAGAGAGGTTGTTGCCTTGGACTTGCCCGTGTTCAGCCACAGCTGTGTAGACCTGCAGCATATTCAAACACAGTAAATGAATGGTTTATTACGAAAAAAAATACAAAGTGTATATTTTGTTACTTCTACTTGTAAAAGAGTAGGATTGGGTTCTGTTGTTACTCTGATTAACAGGTAATATCGTTCAATTCATTATCACGATTGGTCAAAATGTGTAGGGATTTCTCATTTCAGTCAAATGAAAAAAAGGAAAGGCGTTGGCTTGTTACGCTAACCATAACATTTCTTAGCCTGTGCAGCAATATCTATTACGCTACCCAGAACACCTGTTAGCCTGTACAGTAACATCTCTTATTACGCTACCCAGAACACCTGTTAGACTCTACTGTAACATCTTATTACGCTACCCAGAACACCTGTTATCCTGTACAGTAATATCACTTATTACGCTACCAAGAACACCTGTTAGCCTCTACAGCAACATCTCTTATTGTGCTAACCAGAACACTTATTAGCCTATACAGAAACATCTCTTATTACGCCACCCGGAACACCTACTGCCTCTACAGTAACATATTACGCTAACCAGAACACCTATTAGCCTCTAGAGTAACATCTCTTAATACGTTAACCAGAACATCTATTAGCCTCTACAGTAACATCTCTTATTACGCCACCCGGAACACTTGTTAGTCTGTACAGTAACATTTCTTATTACGCTACCCAGAACACCTATTAGCCTCTACAGTAACATCTCTTATTACGTTAACCAGAACACCTGTTAGCCTCTACAGTAACATCTCTTATTACGCTAACCAGAACACCTGTTAGCCTCTACAGTAACATCTCTTATTACGCTAACCAGAACACCTGTTAGCCTCTACAGTAACATCTCTTACTACGCTAGCGTGAATACCTCTTAGACTGTACTGTAATATCTCTTATTAAGTTACAGAGAACACCTCTTTGCTTGTACACCAATATCCGTTATGATGCTACCGAAAACACCTGTTAACCTTTGCAGTAACAGTCTCATTACCAGCTGCTTTTGTGTGGCTGTTGGGCTGTAATAATCACCCTAAATGTGTGGTTTACATTTAATTTAAAGTGGCTATTAAGAAGTCGTCTCTCATTAGCAGTGAAACTCATTTTAGTGTGGAGTTTTTCTCTCTATGTAGACTTTGTAGCAGCGTTTGAAATTTTTAGTGGAAATACATAAAATAACAACAAATATTTTACACATTTACGAAAGTTGTTTCAGCTGCAAAGAACACTAATTCTGTGGGTAATGCAATAACTACACGTTACAATGGAGAAATAATGTGAACTTTGCGTGAGACTTCAAGCGAAACGGCTGGGAATCATAGACAAATATGGACTGCTTACAATTTGTGCGCACTTGTGTACATACAGGAAGGACACAGACAGACAGACACACACACACGTGTATATGCACCTATATGTGTATATATAGGCCTATATACCGAGTATGTGCATTTCGGATATTTGCACCATCTCTGAAGCTTTGCTTATTGCGTTTTAAACTGGTTGTGTGAGCCCTTTATAGCTGTTTTTGGGATTCCTAGTGCAAAGTTATTGATTGAGCCCTAATTTAGAGAGGGTTAAAATTATACATACGCAGAATAATTCGTTTAAAAGTAGTATCCAAATAGAGTGCGCTATATTTTGTTTGTAACCATACGCAAAGCATACATGAGTGGTCATAAAACAGGCTGGAGTGTCTTTCATTGTTCTGAACATACAGAGACTCTCTTGGCTATATTTTGAGAGATACGGTTAAGGGGTTTTGGACCCACTGCCATTAGGGTGTGTTTTCATATGCATCATTCTATATATTTCAGTTGAGGCAAAAATATTCGTTTAATATTTCGGACTGTTGCATATTTGACAGTGAATACCTGATACGTCTGCATAGTCGTTGCGCATCGAACTTTTAGATAAATTTATACGTTTCACGCTTTTGCACTTTTGAATTGCGTCTGTTATTTTGCAGCCAGGTTTTGGTGTTTAGTTTGCTGATGTTGTTTCTCATAACAATACAGGCAATGTGCGTATAAAAGTAACATTGAGGTGCGTTCGCTTAACCATTGTTGCCGTGGAAAAGCAGTAAGTGTTATATATTCTGGGTGTGTGTCTGTAGCCGTAGTTATTCAGCAGGCAAAGCGCATGCGACGTATTATATTGTCATCTGTGGCCTGTGGTGCTGTACCGTATTTTTTCACATAATCTAATAAACGGCACCATATAAGGAAAAAAGATTTTTGAAAATAAAATATGTTTTGATTTTCTTTACGAATTCGTCTGAAATATTTCTTGTTTTAAGAAGAATTCGGCGAGATATTATCATAAATATACGTTGGTTTTCATGTAAAGTACCCGTTATTCTTGTCAGATTTAAATGAAACTTGTATTTTCTCCACTAGTTTTCGCGAAGATACTCAAATAACAAATTTCATAAAAATCCTTCCAGTGGGAACTGAGTTGTTTCATGCGGACGGAGAGATATGGCGAAGCTGAGAATTACTATTCGCAATTTTGGGAAGGCGTTTAACGAAACTGATTTGAAACTGCAGAGGGTTTATGTAATTTAAGTACTTAACGAAGGCTAAGACAGTAACGTGCCTTCGTTGGATACGTAGGCTGCTTCCGAGATACTTGGTAACAGGACCTGCTACACTTATAGTGATATACTAAAAAGAAGTAAATACATTCGAACTCTTTTAGCTTTTTCACATCTTTCTACTGTATGCAAATGTTGTTAGTATTTTGTGCGGTGTTACTTTGACTTGATTCCCTGATTATGATGCCCTGGGGGATCGAAACAGGTAGGAATGTTCAGCGACAATTTTAATATAAATATATAACGACAGTATTGTGGATTTTGTTCGTCTAGTGTTGTGACTTAGCTATCAAAGAATTAAAAATTTTTATTACTTTCTAGAAACAAGTATTTCACACAGTAAATTAAATATCTGTCCATATGCGGTTGCATCTAGAAACCGCAAAAGAAGGAAATGGACAAAATATTATTCGCTAAATATTAGCTTTATATTCTTCGACTTTTCATTTTTATTTTCCACTGCAAGTGATGAACTTCCCAGGGACTGTACCATTACAGTGTCATGCAGTAACTGTGTGCAGTGCCCTGTGACCAGTGTCTACCGTCACAATGTGATGCAGTAACTGTGTGCAGTGTCCTGTGACCAGTGTCTACCGTCACAATGTGATGCAGTAACTGTGTGCAGTGTCTTGTGACCAGTTTCTACCATCACCTGCTGATCTGTAATGAGTGCAACTCCGCGTAACGTGCCTGTGCCACTATACTGCCATTCCAGTAACCTTTTTCATTGACACGTGACTTGTTTCTGCCATCACAATGCCAGCCAGTAACAGCCTTCATTGCACAACATGTGCCTGCCACTACCTTGCGAGGTACTGACAGATTTACCATGTAACCTGTCTATACTGCTGTACTTCCCAGTGAGTGACCCTTCAATACACCTACACCTTAACTCATAGCGCAACGAAACATAAACTGAGTAAATGTGTTAGTGTCCCATTGCATGTATGTATAATGATACCTACAGTAACTGTATTCGGGGCTTTGTCACCTTCTCATGTCGCAAGAAAACTCAATGACCGTGTTCAGCTAACAACCATGTCTTTCTACCAATGAAATTGACACCAGTGTCCGTCCAGTTCGCTCGTCCTACTGGATCATCACTCTGTCATTCAAGGATTGTGTTGTGTGTTCAGTGTCCTCCCACCTGTCCGTCCAACCACGCTTCCAGACGCTAAGCTTGCCACTGCATATGCCAGTCACTAACAGTGTTTGTGCCCACGTTATCTAATCCTATCACCACCACACGGAGAGTTGAAATACTTGCTTTTCGCTGACCTTGGAAATCTAACGGCTCGCTACCGCCTGGTGATTTGATTTCCAATTACGTTCTGCAGCGATTTAATTGAGTTTATGATGTGGAATGATGAGGACCCATGGTAATATTCTGGGCTGTTTGTGCGCTTTATTTAAACGGGCATTCAAAATTAATAGACGGTGCTTGTGGGTGCTCGTTGCAAGCACTGTGCAAGGAGTTGCTTCTCCACTGTAGGTCAGAATTGCAATGTAAGCCCTTTGGTTTATATGTTATTTTTAGTTGACCATTGTTGATTTACTCTGTAAAAATGATGTATCAAGTGCCAAGTATGAAACTTATTCATTACAATAACAGAGTCTTATGGAAGCTTTTTATACCTGTCTTAGCACTTCTTTTGGCGTGTTTTGTTTCTTAAATGTAGGCCCAATAATAATAATAATAATAATAATAATTTTTATATCACATTTATGGACTGAAGAAAACGATAATATTATTAAGCCTTATATATATTTAATACATTCATTACTGCTTAAAGCACAAGTATATTACGTCTTGTTAACCTTTTAAAGCCTAGCGGTAACTTTACGTACCACCAGGTTTAACATTAAGAAATTCTACGTGGTGCCCACATTGCGTTTATGTGTTTTGTAAGGATCGCAGAACAAACAGCAACTTTTGCCCTATAAAACATTAAGAGACTGGTTTTTATAACCGAAGTGGAGAGTGTTTACAGCGCGGTACGTACTGAGTCCTTATATAAAACAGATACGCTTCGTCTTTAAAGGGTTATAGATGCATATTTCGACACTGACTTTGAATCACCTTTAGGGTTACATTCATTAACCTCGACCCTCATTAAAGCTAAGTGATCAGCTTAAAATTCACCTCCTCCCCACCCCCATGACGCGACAGCCCCCAGTGGGGCCAGGGCCTCTTCATTATCGAGGCTTCACGATCACACTCAGACACACCGCACTCGGTAGGACTCCTCTGGACGTGTGATCAGCCCGACGCAGAGACCTCTACCTGACAACACACAACACACACAACAGACAGACATCCATGCCCCCGGCGGAATTCGAACCCGCAATCCCAGCAAGCGAACGGCCACAGACCTCCGCCTTAGACGGCTCGACGAATGAAGACCCCAAATTTAATAACAAAAATATATTGAGAGATACATTTTTTTATATATTTTATTCATGAAGACTTCAGTAAGTATATTAGAAAAGACAAAATAATAAATTAAATGAGCTTATGTTTTCTGTTTAATTTTAATATAAATCCAAGAGAACAGAAAGGGTGAGGTTAAAAAACATAATTTCTTAAGAACGACACTTTTCATTTGTTGTATGCAACAGGTCTTGGTATTTGTTTTCGGCAAGAGATGCTAGTTCTAATATCGTTGTTTCCTTGCAGGTAAGTGTCTCCCCCATGCGGATCAGCCACTGAATAACGTGCGCAATTGACCTGTTCCTTCGCAGGCAAGTGATTGGTTACCATGGCAACCGCAGTTCGCCCTTTCACTGTCAGTTCTTTGAGGTAGGAGACGTTACAACTCCATTGTGCATCTCTGTCTGTTGCACCTCACGCCTGAATCTATTATAAACACCACCCAGTCATCAGGAACGAACGGCATATAAAGCACTAAAATGTCAAGAAGCTGTAGGGTCCCCGAAATATTCGTTATTTCATTTCCGTATTTATTTGTTTCATTACATTTACTTAAATATCATTGACGGATTTTCGTTAAATCCTATCCACATTTTATACACTTATCTCGCAATATGCATAAATGAAATACCACTAGCATAACAGAGCATTTCTTGATTCAATCACAGGACATACCATTGTAACATGGAATCTAAGTTTAGTATTTTTGTATTAGAAATTCTTTAATTGTATAATTCCTGTTTAGGAAATACGTTAGTAGTTTAGGAGCGGATATTATAATAGAAATCCTAGCCTAGCAGACCGACACATAAAGCAAAGGTAGGCGTAGATAGAGGGTTCTCAACTTTCTTTTCTTCGTGTACCATTCTCACTAAAGAAACATTTAAGCGTACCAGCAGTTACTGGTTCCATTAATACCAGCAGTTACTGGTTCCATTAATACCAGCAGTTACTGGTTCCATTAATACCAGCAGTTACTGGTTCCATTAATACCAGCAGTTACTGGTTCCATTAATAACAAACATTTTGTACTTTTGTTGTTTAACTTTATATATACATATGTGTGTATATATACATATCTATACTTTATATGTACATATATATTGCTTCTTTACATTTAAATATATAATACTAAAAACAATTTTATTAGTGAGATTAGCATATTTAAAATCGAAATGTTAAGAATATGATAATTCCCACATAACTTCGAGTATCACCAGATGACCTTCTGCCTACCAACAGTGGTACGCGTTCCACCGGTTGAGAAGCACTGACGTAAATTATAAAGTAGTAGAGAAGAGAAAAAGCGTATTTTATATATGAAGAGATAAGTTTAGTGTTCACGCTGTATCGTGAGGGCATGTATTTTGGTAGGACTGTACCAGTTCTGGGAGGAACGCACTGCCGCCATCTTGAGGACAAGTAAGCTAGTTGGAAAGGATGCTGCTTGTACAGATATCAGAGAAGAAAGACTTACGGAAAATAGAAGCGGCCACACAGACGCTGCATAGAACATTTGACGCTGCCCTAAAGGGTCAATGCAAACGCTGAAACATAACAGAAGGGACGAGCAAAGTGGAACTAGTTACAGTTGCTGCCAACTGACTTGTGTGCAGTACACATTATCGGTCTTCCCCATTCACGCTTTAGACCTCGAATGGTGAAGCTTTTACGAGCATTCCCAACAAGTTGCTTGCCGAAAGGTGGAATAGGGGTCTTCTCCTCGCACTTCAGTGCCGCCTGGTGGCCTCAGTGAGACTTGCACGTTTGCTGCAGAGGCCTTCAGTTGGTAGCCTCTATGTAGGTTTAAGAACGACAGGCGCTGCACTTCTTAACTTCCTGAGACGGCGTCTTTAATATTAACCCTTTAAATACGAAGCGTATCTGTTTTATATAAGGACTCAGTGCGTACTGCGCTGTAAACATCCTCCACCTCGGTTATAAAAACCAATCTCTTAATGTTTTATAAGGCAAAAGTTGCTGTTTGTTCTGAGATCCGTACAAAACACATATATGCAACGTGAGCACCACGTAGAA
Source organism: Coptotermes formosanus (assembly GCA_013340265.1). Lineage (NCBI taxonomy): Eukaryota > Metazoa > Arthropoda > Insecta > Blattodea > Rhinotermitidae > Coptotermes > Coptotermes formosanus. The sequence goes on along the minus strand of BLKM01000470.1, from coordinate 50,486 downwards.
TTTTTAAATGTTAAACCTGGTGGTACGTAAAGTTACCGCTAGGCTTTAACATTTTAAAGCCTAGCGGTAACTTTACATACGACCAAGTTTAACATTAAAAAATTCTACGTGGTGCCCACATTGCGTTTATGTGTTTTGTACAGATCTCAGAACAAACAGCAACTTTTGCCTTATAAAACATTAAGAGACTGGTTTTTATAACCGAAGTGGAGAGTGTTTACAGCGCGGTACGCACTGAGTCCTTATATAAAACAGATACGCTTCGCCTTTAAAGGGTTAATATTAAATAACACATAAACGTGCACTGAAGAGTTAGATATGGTGACTGAAACCAACAAGTGCACACAAGTTTATGCAAATATATTATAAACGTAGTAATATTTGCTACGTGTTTCGGTCACTCATGTGACCATCCTCAGGGAGGTGCGTTACGTGGAATAAATACATTGAAATGTTATAAGAGTTATGTGAACCAATGGATACATAAGCGTAACTTGGCTAATAACATTTGGGGCGGGGGGGGGGGTGGCGGCAAAACCGACCGTGGAAATTAGGAACTTTATTTCACAACGGATTCAAATTTGAAAGAGGGGGAAAGCTGGTCCCATACAACGCAAGTTTTTCATTTTCTTTTCTCTGCCAATTATTTAACTGCCATTATTCAATTCAGTGACCAAAAAAATTATTCCTAAGTTGAAAAAATATTTGGGGGAATTTTCCCCCCTGTCCCCCAAGTTGCGCCTATTAATGCACATGTAAAGTATTGAATAACCATGTAATTTTAATATTTAATATTTTATATGTGTATTGGTTCACATAACTTTTGTAACACCTCAGTGTATTTATTATTCGTAACGCACCTCCCTGAGGATGGCCACATGAGTGGCCGAAACATGTAGCAGGTACTACTGCGTTTATAAGACATTTTCATAAATTGTGTGCATTTGTTGGTTTCAGTTACATATCTAAAAGCGTTTTTAATTTGAATTCGTGTATAAATCGCTTTACAAATTACTCCGCAAGATTATAGGAAGAATACCACTGTCTTGTGAAATATGACGCCGTGTAGTTTGGAAAAATTATACCGAAATTTTTGTCCCTGTCTACATAAAAGAAGTCATACGGAAGGCGTGTGATAGAGACCGCATGCCGCTCTGAAAAGTCGTTACATTTATTCTGGATAACGCTTTGCAACACTGTGTCATGTCTCAAAAGACAGCAGCAGCCTTTGTAGCCACCACTGTGAAAACCTCAAATTTTGCAAGGTATATTAACCCTTTAAAGACGAAGCGTATCTGTTTTATATAAGGACTCATTGCGTACCGCGCTGTAAACACTCTCCACTTCGGTTATAAAAACCAATCTCTTAATGTTTTATAAGACAAAAGTTGCTGTTTGTTCTGAGATCCGCACAAAACACATAAACGCGATGTGGGCACAACGAAGAAATTTTTAATGTTAAACCTGGTAGTACGTAAAGTTACCGCTAGGCTTTAAAAGGTTAAATTGTTTTTTTGTAACTATCTGTAACCCACGCTTCTCGACACCAAAGTTGATAGGAAGAAAGAACGAGGTACATACCTGTGTGAAGAAAAATGTACGTGAATTCCGGAATTATCGACTTACCAAGTGCCAGCGAAAAACGGTGCCATAACTGGTGCCACGAACCGTCACACCGCGCGCCAGACTTGTCACATGGGTTAGGACTTTGCCACTGTTCCTGTGGCAGTCGCTGGAGTCATCCTGTCAACCCTGAACTCATTATTGTGATAGCATTCACAAATTTGTTGACACGGAATTATTTTAGATGTTAATTTCTTGGGTTAGTCGATCTCAGCGGCCGCGCGGTCTAAGGCGTGGGTCTGCGGCCGCTCACTTCATGGAATTGTGGGTTCGAATCCCGCCGGTGACATGTCTGTATGTCTCTTGTGAGTGTTGTGTGTTGTCAGGTAGAGGTCTCTGCGTCGGGCCGATCACTCGCCCAGAGGAGTTCTACCGAGTGTGGTGTGTCTGAGTGTGATCGTGAAGCGTCGATAATGAGGAGACCCTGGCCTGCTGGGGGCTGTTGCGCCCTTGGAAGAAGAAGAAGAAGAAGAAGAAGAAGAAGAAGAAGAAGAAGAAGACAAGAGAAGAAGAAGAGAGAAGAAAAAGAAGAGAGGAGAAGGAGAAAAACAAGGAGAATAAGAGAGGAGAAGAAGACAAGAGAAGAAGAAGNGCGGGCGCCCCCCCCCCACAATAAAACTAAACGTGTAGAAACACAGTGTTGGAATTAAATCTCTTACCCAGCTAACAGAAAACAAATTGTGTCGCTTTAACAGCATAAACTTCTGCCTGGTTTCAGGCGTAACTTTATATGTCATGTCGAGAAAGTATACTGTCTAGGGACGTGGTGACGTCAGATGTCAGAAAGAAATTTCCATGCGTAATGATTCATAAATTTCTGTCACGTAATTTCGTTAAGTCATTAAAGGATTTAATTGTCAGTTTCACTTGAATTTAAGTAATAAAAATTCTTTACACAATTAAGTAAGTCAAATTGTCTGAGACTGCTGCTGCTGACAGTTTTATTGTGTATTAATTGTGTCTCAGAGCACAAAGTGTATTTGTGTGACTTTAATATCCATTTGAGGTTTCACTGCCGTCCTTTAACCTTTTAAAGCCTAGCTGTAACTTTACGTACCACCAGGTTTAACATTAAAAAATTCTGCTTGGTGCCCACATTGCCTTTATATGTTTTGTACGGATCTCAGAACAAACAGCAACTTTTGCCTTATAAAACATTAAGAGACTGGTTTTTATAACAGAGGTGGAGAGTGTTTACAACGCGGTACGCACTGAGTCCTTATATAAAACAGATACGCCTCGTCTTTAAAGGGTTAAATTCCTTATGCCTTCTATTTGACGTCCAAAACATTTCAATTTCTGATTTTTAGTGAATCTCGCTTTAAATGAAGCCAACTGCGTGTTTAAAATGGAAGACTAGGGCTGTCATTTGAACCAGCGTTTGTAGCGTGAATAAATATCGAAATCGAAGTGCAAGCAGCTGCCAATTATAACACCGTTCAAGGTTGGAATTGGAATAGATTTGCAACAATACATTTTGTTAACAACATTACACTTGACGTCTAATAAGCTGAAGAGGTTTAAGTTAATAGACTTGTGACACGTTGCTAATAACACATCTTCAATATGTATGCACATATATCTACATAGACTGTGCGGACACACATGTCTGTGTACCCGATGAACGAACTGTCCTGCTGTGAGATCCTACTATACTCTATAGTGCCTAGCTGTTCATGTTGAATTCAGCCTGTCAAATACGCACGTTGTAATGGAAATAAAAGGAGTCAGGCATATGTCTTTTTCATATACGGTCTTCTGTGTAGTCCGACAGACATCTACCGACGTTTTGGAGAAATCAATTGCCTGGTTTTGTTCCCTGAAATGAGAGCTAACAAACGTCCCCGGAATGTGTGTAAATTTGTACTGAGCTACTGTATATGGTGTTATCACATAAAATAGGGTAATTTATGTGAAAAAATGTTTTCTGAGGCTGAAATTACATCTAGATGCCGCAAGTGATGTAGAAAAAAATACGTGTGTATGAGCGTGCTTAAAAGAGTCTTTGGTGCTTTCAGTGTTCCCTCTAAGCTGCGCTGTTGCGCGGCCACGCAGTAACTGAAATGCTGCCGCGCACACTGAATTGTTGCCGCGCAGCTGGAGTGTTTCAACTTTCATTATAAATATTCTTATTTTGAACATGAGAAAAAAACTTTCAAAGTACCGCGCAGTCATCAGGCCATGTAAAAATTTTCTATTCAGAGCAGCAGCAAGTCCGCGCAGCTGTAAAAAAAAAAAATTAGAGGCAACGTTGAGTGCTTCTGTAAGTTTGGTACTATAGACATACAAAAGAATGGTGCAGTTTCAAATGTTAACAAGAAATTTATTTCTCACCTTACACGGGCACAACCTACACCGTCAGCAGCGGCAACTGTCCAAGTTTCTCATGCGTTAATCACAATCCTTCAATGTGTGAACCCTGGGTCACACGACACACATCCACACGGTAATCAAATTCATCCCAGACTCGGTGTAGCATGTCCGCTGTAACGGTCTGCAGTGCATGCGTTATCCGATCACGAAGTTCCTTGAGGGACGTGGGCAATGGTGGTACGTAAACGCTGTCTTTAACGAACCCCCAAACAAAGAAATCGCATGGTGTTAGATCCGGCGAACGGGGTGGCCAAACGGAGAACGCAGAACGCCTTCTCCTGCTGCGACGCCATCTTGGAAACTGGCCCCGCGGCCCCGCAGTAAGCATGAGAAGCGAACTGCTGGTAGCGCATGAGAAACTTGGACAGTTGCCGCTGCTGACGGTGTACGTTGTGCCCGTGTAAGGTGAGAAATAAATTTCTTGTTAACTTTTGAAACCGCACCATTCTTTTGTGTACACCCTGTATATTGGGGTTCTGTGAAAGCTGGAGAAATTCTGCTTTAAATATTTGACTGTCAGACCCTTGTGGAGAACTGTCCGCTACACGCCTACTAATTTTGGCCAAATATTGCATAAGTTAGGCCTACGAAACACATCCCATTATATTCTGTAGCCAGTAGCACCCTATTGGTCACTGAGAAGCAGCTGTACCAGTAGGGATAACACCCAACAGATGACGCAATAGTCAGTCAGTTGCTGTTTAGAGTGAAAGATGACGTCCATGGCAAAGACATTAGAAACATGGTTTCCCGAAAAATTTCGTGGTATATTTAGCTTTTTATTTAAAGCAAGCACACCCTGTACACGCCTCGACAGACCCTGAAGGTTCCAGGAGGTTGAGGCTCCCAGATTTCTAGACAATCGGCACATGAAGGTTGTAAGGTTGTCAGCCTTACGCACCGGCCGCCTTTACCCCCAGGAAATATTCCTGGTACTCATTTCTGTTAGAGGCTGAGTCGACCCCAGGGCCATAGTGCGGCCGGAAGGTCAGTAGTCCATAAATCGGTCAAAGCGAAATAACAGACTTTCTAAGCGAAACATCCAAATGGTCTGAGTTCTTGCAATACAATCGGTTATAAACAGGCAAAATTCGAGAATATCAGATGGTTTATCTCCAGTTAGGTGTAGACAGAGATGGACAGAAAAATATCTGCCTTCCAAGTACTGCCAACATAAAATTTCAGAATATTTTCCCTTTCACAGGCTAAGGTGTTTTGGAGTAGAAGCAATATTTGGCCAAACTTTTACCTTTTGTCTTCTACCTAATTTCTCAGCAGGGCAGCTGTGGCGGAAGCTTCTTCACCTACGAAGTCTGCATCAGCCAGGAATTCACATTCCGTTTTACCATGCAGTTCATCGCACCTTATTTCATAGAAAAATCTTGAGAAGCTGACTTTCAACCTCTCAGCAAGCCTAATCTCCTGAACATTTTCCCTGCACAACACCTAATAGGGACGAGGGGACAGGGGAGTGGAGAAGACTACATAACGAGGAACTTAATGACCTGTACTCATCACCAAATATTATTCGGGTAATCATATCGAGAAGAATGAGATGGGCGGGGCATGTAGCACGTACGGGGGAAAAGAGAGGTGCACACAGGATTTTGGTGGGGAGAGCAGAGGGAAGGCGACAATTTGGGAGACCCAGGCATAGATGTGAGGATAATTTTAAAACGGATATTCAAGAAGTTGGTTGGGGCATGGACTGGATTGACCTGGCTCAGGATAGGGAGAGGTGGCGGGCTATTGTGAGTGCGGTAATGAACCTCCGGGTTCCATAAAATGCGGGGAATTTCTTGACTAGCTGACAAACTGTTAGCTTCTCAAGAAGGCCTCTGCCCCATGGAGTTAGTCAGTCAGTCATTCAGTCATTCAGTCAGTAAGTCAGTCAGTCAGTCAGTCAGTCAGTTGGTTGGTTGGTTCGTTCGTTGGTTGGTTTGTTGGTTGGTTGGTTAGTTAGTTAGTTAGTTAGTTAGTTAGTTAGTTAGTTAGTTAGTTAGTTAGTTAGTTAGTTAGTTAGTTAGTTAGTTAGTTAGTTAAGACCGAACTCTTCTGCTTAAATTTTGCAACTTTTGCTCCAATAATATTTTTCAGTTCTTATAACAATTTTTACATAAACTCTATGTACGAATGTCCTCCACAAATAACACTCACGTGGATTCAAATCTGCAGATTTGGGAGACCAAAACCGTGTGAAGATGGTGCCAGAATTAGTGGAACTTAGCGCTAGGAACTTACATTTTCTTTCAAGGAAAGAGCAATCTGACTTTGCTTGCATCCGTTTCGCACGGAACCAGAAATTTACGGTTATGCAAATGCATATCATGACGTACACGGACATACTGGGTGGCGCAGTTGGTTGAGGCACTGCACTACATACCGAAAGGTCGCGGGTTCGATTCCCGATGGTGTCATTGGAGTTTTTCATTGGCATAATCCTTCCGGCTGCGCTATGGCCCTGGCGTCGACTCAGCCTCTAACAGAAATGAGTACCAGGAATATTTCCTGGGGCGTAAAGGCGGCTGGTGTGTATGGCTGAAAACCTTGCCACTTTCATGTGCTAATTGTCTTGAAATCTGGGAGCCTCAACCTCCTGGAACCCTCAGGGTCTGTCCAGGCCTGTAATGGGATAACATTGAATGAATTCAGAGAGTTATCAACCTTTTAAAGCCTAGCGGTAACTTTACGTACCACCAGGTTTAACATTAAAAAATTCTACGTGGTGTCCACATTGCGTTTATGTGTTTTGTACGGATCTCAGAACAAACAGCAACTTTTGCCTTATAAAATATTAAGAGATTGGTTTTTATAACCGAGGTGGAGAGTGTTTACAGCGCGGTACGCACTGAGTGCTTATATAAAACAGATACGCTTCGTCTTTAAAGGGTTAATCAACCAAAACTAACTTTCGAAGAAAATAAAAAGGAAACTGCATTCACTGAGTTATGGAATGAAGGTTTGCAATATTTCTGTACAAAATTTGCCTTCCTAATGTGAACTGCATCGTTAATGTGTTATTCAAATATAAGGTAGCCCTAAAAATTTTGCCATCTCTCTTTCCTCAGATCCTGTCAGAATGTGCCGCTTTCGTTCACACGCAGTCATGTGGAAAGTATTATTAACATTCGGTGTTTTATGCTCTACTTCTCTTTTACCTGTGCCGGTTTCTATACTTCGAATAAAATCTGTGGGCTTTACAGGTCGTTTGACGCAATCTCTGGTTTATGCTGTCATCAAAACCTTTGTATTTATTTCTGAAGGCGAGTGGCCCGTGCAGTATAAAGACCGAGCAGACAAAAATTACATTGTTTCGTTTAATAGCGCTTTCTTCATAGAAAAAAGCGCTTATGGACGCTGTCATAAGTCGCCGGACAATACAAAATTTATGGCCATTCGCAGTGGATGTTTTAACTAAAGTGAATAGTGTTAATTGCTCTGAAACGTGGGTTTACTTTCATCGTTTGTCACATTTTATTTATTTCTTTATATTTTGTCTATGATCTCAGTACTTTAAAATAGATTAGAACTCTGTTATAACGGTACCGGTTTACACGAAACCTCGCCTACAGCGTCAGTTACTCTGTGCTACCAAATAATTCCTTACTGTTAACCATAACGTTACACTCCTCCATTAGAACGACACTCGGTTATAACGAAACAAAATTTTCAGTCCCATTCTTGGCGTTATAGTCGAGTTCTACTCTATATATAACAAAAACGCTCTCTAAATGTGATTTATTCCACTTGTGTTTACAATATCACACAAAGATTAGGGTATACAGAACTGTAGTTTTACCTGTTGTTTTGTATGGGTGTGAAACTTGGTCTCTCACACTGAGGGGGAACAAAGACTGAGGGTGTTCGAGAATAGGGTGCTGAGGAGGATATTTGGGCCTTAGAGGGACGAGGCGACAGGGGAGTGGAGAAGAATACATAACGAGGAACTTAATAACCTGTACTCATCACCAAATATTATTCGGGTAGTCAAATCGAGAATAATGAGATGGGCGGGGCATGTAGCACGTATGGGGGAAAAGAGGGGTGCATACAGGATTTTGGTGGGGAGACCCGATGGAAGGCGACAATTTGGAAGACGCAGGCGTAGATGGTAGGATAATATTAAAATGGATCTTCAAGCCGTGGGATGGGATATGGACTGGATTGAGCTGGCTCAGAATAGGGACAGGTGGTGGGCTGTTGTGAATGCGGTAATGAACCTCGGGGTTATATAAAATGTGTGGAATTTCTTGACTAGCTGAGAAACTGTAAGCTCCTCAAGAAGGCCTCTGCTCCATGTAGTTAGTTGGCGTTTACAGTGTCGGAAGTTAATGTGAATATATTCCGTCTAAACAACTTTATTCATACAAATTATAATTAAAGGTAGCAACATGTTTCGGCTAGCTAGGTAGCCTTCATCATGCTGAATATGAGGAACGAAAAGGGAATATTTACTGCTGCAAGTACGGATCTGAGATCTTAGATTTACAAGTGTATTGATATAATATATACGAATATTTAGAAAATAACACGCAGATTCGGGATTAATAAGTTATAAAATTTGAAGTTGTTTTATTTGTTGGTTGAATGTAGCTGTGTGTTAAAATACTGGCGCCGTACATTGAAATGTTACCTGGAATAGCATAGGCTTGTGTAAATACAGGTAATTGGCATCAACGCAGTGAAATTTCGGGAATCATTGTGAAAAATTTAATGTGTTCCATATGCGTGCAATATATTATACAAAATCACTAATCACCAACAAATGCACAAAGAGAGTTTTATCATCAATCGTAATACACTCCTACATGTTTCGACCCTGCTGGGTCATCTTCAGGGAGAACTTTTGTTACCGTTACACTAAGGTTGCACTACATAGTTGAGTGATAATGTGCTGTTGACTGTGTACTGTCTACTGGAGGCGTGAACTCTCTGCGGTCCGAGCCTGCACTCAGGCCGGGACCGCAGAGAGTTCACGCCTCCAAAAACAACGCAGTACACAGTCAACAGCGCATTCTCACTCAACTATGTAGTGCAACCTTAGTGTAACGGTAACAAAAGTTCTCCCTGAAGATGACCCAGCAGGGTCGAAACATGTAGGAGTGTATTACGATTGATGATAAAACTCTCTTTGTGCATTTGTTGGTGATTAGTGATTTTGTATAATATATTGCACGCATATGGAACACATTAAATTTTTCACAATGATTCCCGAAATTTCACTGCGTTGATGCCAATTACCTGTATTTACACAAGCCTATGCTATTCCAGGTAACATTTCAATGTACGGCGCCAGTATTTTAACACACAGCTACATTCAACCAACAAATAAAACAACTTCAA
>BLKM01000470.1:0-37000 GCA_013340265.1 Coptotermes formosanus | reverse complement strand
CAGGGCTGTGTTCAAACGTTTATACTGCATGGCATAGTTTTCACAGTGCTTCTGCTTTTCTCATCTCATGGCTGTATATAGACTGCTTTACCTGGCGGTTTCACAGATCAGTTAACAATTACAGGCGTGAAATTTGTGTCAGCAGCGCCTACGAATTAATTTATACATCACAGAAAACATACTGTGTCTGCATTATAAAGAGCGGAAGGTTAACCACTTAAAATATCAGCTGAATAATGTGTACTGCGTAGTGTCATGATATTATTAAAAACTAACAACTTGCACGTACAAAGTAAGCCTATAAAACTAACTAATTAACTAACTAACCAACCAACCAACTAACTAACTAAACAACTAACTAACTAAACTAAACTAACTAACTAACTAACTAACTAACTAACTAACTAACTAACTAACTAACTAACTAACTTTATGGAGCAGAGGCCTTCTTAAGAAGCTAAGAGTTTCTCAGCTAGTCATGAAATTCCCCGTATTTTATGGAACCCGGAATAAACTCTGCATTTTACCCGCTTGCATATTTCCTGATTGTCGCAATTAAAAGCGATTATATTCGTTAAAAATTGTTCTTTCCAATAGATATTTACTGTGTTCTTTGTGAGGTAGGAAATGAATTGTTACACATAGTTAACTGAATGTCAGTCTTCTAACGTTTAATGCTGTACAGTGAGGCATAATTATTTTATGTTCATAAGAAGTGCATGAATAAATACATTTTGATGACACCAAGCAGAATTATTTAATGTTAAAACCTGTAGTAACATTGCGGTAACCACCATGTTGCAAAGGGTTAAAAAGTCTGGTTTAAGTCTGTGCACAAAATATCCGTCCTGTACTATAACAGGGTACGCAGTGGTCCTCAGTTGCAACAGTTTCAGATGAAACTTCGTCCTGAATGCTGCTTCGAAATATTTCCGCTTTTATCGTGTCAGTGTATTATTGTATTTTAGGCCGGAAATAAACATACGGGATACTTCGTGGTAATAACGTACGAAAGCAAAGTTAAATTGAAAAAGGCGAAAAATTATCTGTTTTTTGGGTCCAAGATTCAAGAAAATCCGAAGATAAAATACTCTCCATTTGGATATCCAGAAACGAGTGTTTCAAGAATCGTTGCATAGAGTTAAAGAGGAAATTAACATCTTGCTTAAAATTAAAAGAAGGAAGGCAAACTGGATTGGTCACATCTTGCGTAGGAAATGCCTTCTGAAACATGTTATTGAAGGAAAGCTAGAGGGAAGGATAGAAGTGAAGAGAAGACGGGGAAGAACACGTAGGCAGCTACTGGATGACCTTAAGGAAACGAGAGGATACTGTGAATTGAAAGAGGAAGCACTAGATCGCGCTGTGTGGAGAACTCGCTTTGGAAGAGGCTATGGACCTTTATTAAGACTGACTAGAGATTGAATGAATGAATGAATGATTCAGGAAACACGAACTTTTTCCCATTTAAATAAATATAATGCAATTCAGACATTAACTGACGACCTTAGGGGCTGTATGGAATGCGAATTATATTCCACTGGTAGATGCACACATCTACCAGTGCAAGAATTTAAGAAGAAGAAAAAACAGTTGAATCGAGAAGAGTCTAAAGCAAAACGGGGATGAACCATCTTATACTACCCCCCTCGTCCCCCGCAGTTGGCTTATACCAAAAAAATTAAAACGTATGTCTTTGCTTTTTGTTGTTCAGGCTCTGAACAGTTTTCACCTTGGAAAGTATTGCAGGTGAAATATAATAACACTAAAGAAAGAGATGCACGTACCTGCAGCCTTTCAAATCAACAAATTTAACAAACGTGTGGAATAAACACATTTTTTTCAACACTACATGGAAGCAATCCTGAAATGGCGCGGTAAATTATCGTGTCTTCGCGCGTTGCAGCATACATCAGAAGGCCTACGGGTTTAAAGATAAATTAGTGTACGTAACTGAACTGCACACAGCGCAGAATTACTCTTGTCTCCCCTAAGGGCTGCATATCCCTGAATTAATTGCGGGGTCATAGGGTGGAAAGGAGGTTTATAATTCACGAAAGCAAACTGTAACTCATTCTTCGCCTTCCTAGGAAGTGACCGGTTTAGGGACAGAGTTGTGGAAGAGAAGATAATATTAAAAGGGTCTGAAGTAACCATGTGTATAAATGTATAGTGGCGTTCTGTGATCTAAAGGCGTCTAGTCTGATATACCAAGTATGTAAATTTTATGAAGAAAATTTTTGATCCGTTCTTCGTGCTATGATGCTCTGACCGGCAAACATATTAGATTTTTGCACAGTTTTCCTCAGTCCCTTCAAGTAATTACCGTACTGGCGCCTCTAGCGGTTTCTTACACGTCGTTTCCATTTCAGTGTTCATTAGCTTTTTTACCTCCTGAAACTGCTTGCATTAACTAAATATAAAGCAGAAGTGACTGTAAAGTCGTCGTCGTGCTTAACCTTTTAAAGCCTAGCGGTAACTTTACGTACCACCAGGTTTAACATTAAAAAATTCTACGTAGTGCCCACATTGCGTTTATGTGTTTTGTACGGATCTCAGAACAAACAGCAACTTTTGCCTTATAAAACATTAAGAGATTGGTTTTTATAACCGAAGTGGAGAGTGTTTACAGCGCGGTACGCACTGAGTCCTCNGATTGGTTTTTATAACCGAAGTGGAGAGTGTTTACAGCGCGGTACGCACTGAGTCCTCATATAAAACAGATAAGCTTCGTCTTTAAAGGGTTAATTAGACGTCACGCCTTAATAACGTGACGGATAGTTGACTAATAACTAAAACGCAATTGTCCCTGGGCTCATAACAGAGTTGTATGGAGGGGGATTGAGAAATAGCTCCACTTATTCTCATCGTTACTAGACGTGATTGGTCCAATTCACGCCCAGTCCTCTTTATCCCCGCCCACAGTCTCGCTGCTACCAATTGAATGGTAGCTGGGTGGGCACTAACGCGTGGCTGGTCGCTGCCGGTGTTCCCCCCAGCCCGTAGCGGTGGCACTGCACCGACTACACCACACCGGCTTGCCAGTGCGGACGTAAAAGAGTCCCTCGCGCGCGTAACAGTTCAGTCCCCGTCACTTCGTCCTTGATTCACTTATATTTAGGTGCAATAGTCGTACGCGCGGTCTAAGGCGTGGGTCTGCGGTCGCTTGCTTGCTGGGATTGTGGGTTCGAATCCCACCGAGGGCAAGGATGTTTTTCTGTTGTGATTGTTGTGTGCTGTAAGGTAGAGGTCTCTGTGTCGGGCTGATCACTCGTCCAGAGGAGTCATATCGACTATGGTGTGTCTGAGTGTGATCGTGAAGCCTCGATAATGAGGAAGCCCTGGGCCCCACTGGGGGCTGTTACGCCATTGTAAAAAAAATTCACAGTTATGGGAATTTTGCTTAAAAAAAGTCACATTACACCTTAAAAGTACTGATTTGTTAAATGAATCCTGGATTTTCCCAGCGTTGTAGAGGTTGTATGCACGTGTATTGCGTTAAAAATGGAGTGAATTTAAAATTATCTTCGTATTGTTTTCACTGTGCATTTTTCAGTATATAAACAAAATCACCAACTAACGCGCTTTTTATTAACTACCAATTACTTCCCGACATATGTTTCGGCGTCTAATGTCGCCATCGTCGGGGGAAACTCACTGTGAAGAACGCTGGACGTCCGCATGGTTTACAACAGAAGCCTTGAGTTAAGCACTTCACATTAACCCTTTAAAGACGAAGCGTATTTTTTTTATATAAGGACTCAGTGCGTACCGCGCTGTAAATACTCTCCACTTCGGTTATAAGAACCAGTCTCTTAATGTTTTATAAGGCAAAAGTTGCTGTTTGTTCTGAGATCCGTACAAAACACATAAACGCAATGTGGACACCACGTAGAATTTTTTAATGTTAAACCTGGTGGTACGTAAAGTTACCGCTAGGCTTTAAAAGGTTAATCAAGCAATTCCCCATACTTTATGGAATCCGATGATTTTGATGATATTTAGAGGGAAAGTGCCATCACATACGTTGGTAAAGGAATTCAGTTCTATATAAGTTTAAAAAACGTTGTTTTACTCGCATTAAATATGTGATCAAAACGGTACTTGTAGAAAGAAGCAGTACTTCTGTCTACTTTCCTTTTTACGCTGCTGGCATATCACTCTGAGGATGAGAGTGAACTTACTGTTGACACTGGCCCGGTATTTTATTCCTTTATCGGTTCTGCTATACCTCCATGAAAGCAATCCACCCTAGTTTGGATCGCAAAGTTGTAAAAAAAGAAAATTCCCTGTGGAACTGGAGAAAGAGGGAGAAAGCCTTCCCTATATGGGGGGGGGGGGGTGTCGGCAAAGGGCTTTGATATGGAGTGGAAAGAGAGGCAGAGTTTGGGGCTGCACATTTAAAAGTTTGAAAGAAGAAACGGGCTAGCTCTTCGTTCAAAGTGCCGACCGAAGTCTAGCCTTTTACTCAAAATGGCTCTTCCAAGTATATGCAAATAAGTCACCTTTGAGAATGATTACGTACATCTATAGTGGGGCTGCGGGGAGAATGGAGGCATTCGAAGGCAATGTAAGGAAATGGCTTGTTTTGATGTCTATGCACATCAACTTATTATTTATAAATTACACCCACCAATACTTCGTTTGATTTATTGTTAAATTTTTATTGTCTAATACCTGTTGCAGGTTTATTCTGCCCTAGGCATTGCATTCGTCTGTCTTATGACACGTCTATAGCTTCTCCCAAAGCGAGTTCTCCAAAAATAGCGATCTAGTGCTTCCTTTTTCAATTCACAGTATCCTCTCTTTTCCTTAACGTCAGCCAGTAGCTGCTTACGTCTTCTAATTCATCTTCCCGTCACTTCTAGCCTTCCTTCTACCTTTCTACCAGTAACGTGATTTAAAAACAGTTCCTACGAAAGACGTAACTAATGTCTTGCAGAATGACAAAATTGATAAAGTATCTTAACCCCTTTCCGTCATTTATAATATTGATTTTTGGCTAAATTTTTGCGAAAAATTTTTACCAATGGTGTTATGTTCTCCATTGCTTTTTAAAGACCCACAGGTGTACAAGTGTGTGGGATTTTACGTAGAATTTTTACCGTGAAAGGCTGGAACAGGTGAGAGGTTTTCGTTTCTTACGCGTAGCCTTTAAAGTTAGAAAGAACACATACGTAAGAAATGGGTGTTAAGCAGTGTTGGGAGGTAACAAATTCCGAAGGCGAGGTGGGTATCTGGTTATTAGAGATAACGATGGATTTTTAGGAGCGTTTGCAAAATTGCGAAACGCGAGTAATAACTTTATCATGTCCGTCTCTGTCTGTCCTTCTGTCCTCATGGAATAATCCAGCTACCAATGGACAAATTTTCATGAAATTTGATCTTGGAGGATTTTTCGGAAATCTGTCGAGAAGATTTAATTTTAATCAAAATCCGAAACTTTGCGTGAAAAAACTATGTACACGTATGGTCATATAACGCTTAATTATGCTTATAATGAGAAATATTTGAGTCAAAAGTTGTAGAGAAAATCAAAATACGTATTTTTTATTCAATAACTTTTTTTCGAAAAAAAAACGCGCTGTTTATGAGATAATGTGGAAAAATACAGTATACAACAGATGACGATAAATATGGCACAAGCGCATTGCATGTTGGACAACTAAGGTTACACACACACACACAGACACACACGCACTCAGAATATGTGACACTTATTGCCCTTCCACTGCAAAAATGGTTACGCGAACGCGCTTTAATATTACGTTAGACGTACATTGCCAGTCTTGTTTTAATTTGCTACTACCTGTGCAGGACGAACGACTGACTTCAGCTTCACTGACCGTGTAATGAAGTTACCTCTGTGCGTGTAATGAAGTTACCTCTGTGCGTGTAATGAAGTTACCTCTGTGCGTGTAATGAAGTTACCTCTGTGCGTGTAATGAATTTACCTCTGTGCGTGTAATGAAGTTACCTCTGTGCGTGTAATGAAGTTACCTCTGTGCGTGTAATGAAGTTACCTCTGTGCATGTAATGAAGTTACCTTTGTGCATGTAATGAAGTCATGTGAAAGAGTCGAAGCGTAGCTTCACTATGTCACTATATGGAGGTGAGTGGCCAGCATCACGCTCCGGCCGCTCTATATCTGGTTAAATAGCTTCATGTATCCATTGAATGGGCGGCCGACTGGGGCAGTGGAGAAGAGAGGAATGTATTGTCCTCGTTCAGAATTGAAGCAAGGTTCCCCTATCAGACAGCCTTTAGCGTAGTTGCCACACTGACTGCACTATCGACGGTACAGTCACTGGCATTAAGGACGTATCAAACAAGACGTTTGGCACAGTAACGTTAGGACAAAATTTGGGAGAGCAGCTGGTGGGTCTTGGGGCAGTAAAGTTGGGGATATCCGAGCAGAGAAAACAGAATATTTCGAGTTAATTTTAAAAAATCGGAAGGGTCCAAAGCCCCGACAAACATGTAATCACACACACTCTTAACTAGCTTCATAGCAGAGGCCTTCTTGAGAAGCTAACAGTTTCTCAGCTAGTCAAGAAATTCCCCACATTTTGTGGAACCCGGAGGTTCGTTACCGTATTCACAAGAGCCCGCCACCTGTCCCTATCCTGGGCCAACTCAATCCAGTCCATGCCCCCATCCCACGTTTTGAAGATCCGTTTTAGTATTATCCTCCTGTCTACGCCTGGGTCTCCCAAGTGGTCGCCTTACCTCAGTTCTTCCCACCAAAATCCTGCATGCACCTCTCTTTTCCCCTATATGTGCTACATGCCCCGCCCGTCATTCTTCTCGATTTGATTACCCGAATAATATTTGGTGATGAGTACAGGTCATTAAGTTCCACGTTATGTAGTCTTCTCCACTCTCCTGTCGCCTCGTCCCTCTTAGGCCCAAATATCCTCCTCAGCACCCTATTCTCGAACACCCTCAGTCTTTGTTACTCCCTCAGTGTGAGAGACCTTTCTGTAGTTGGGGTCGTACCAAAGAATAGGTGGAGGTCCGAAGCATTGTAGTCTTTTTCGTAACATTATACTTTTTTACGGTAAGGAGTTGTTAGCACCTAGCCCAACCCCCAAGCTGGAGGACCACCCCTTGTCGGCTGTCCGCGACTGCTTATTGAATGTATTCGCTGCTACCCTCCATAACTGGAGGCCGTTCCTCCATCCGCCACCCGAGGACGCGCCATGCCGTGGTGACAGGGACCCACTAAACACTGACACATACACACACACTCTTAGCAGGAAAAAATGCAATATATTTTACTGTGATTCCGTTTCTTAAATCTGACATGTAAAAACGGTAATGTTATTAGAGGGGCCTGGAAACCGAATGATTGATGCTTCAAAATCCGATAGGATATTTTGTGGACAGAAAAGAGCATTAGCATACATTTATGCTGGGATGGGTTTCTAAAAACCGCAAAAGCCGTAGATAAAAAAGTACTGTAAATAAAATAAATTACGCCTGGTTGATTATTTAGCGTTGCTCTCGCCTGTTTATTCTAATCGGCTCAAAATGATTCCGTCCAAACTGCGGTATTTAATAACGCGGTAGGCGTAACTCCACTAAATACACTCTGATTTTCGCTTCTTTCACAGCAAAATATATTTAATTTATAGATAAATCTGTGGGATAAATTAAAATAATTTTTGAGGATCTGTTTATGTGCCGATCTCAGTAGCCGCGCGGTCTGAGGCGTGGATCTGCGGCAGTTCGCTCTTTTGGGATTGTGGGTTCGAATCCCACCGGGGGCATGGATGTCTCTCTGTTGTGAGCGTTTGTGTTGTCACGTAGAGGTCTGTGCGTTGGGCCGATCACTCATCCAGAGGAGTCCTACTGAGTGTGGTGTGTAACAATGAATGTAATCAGGTGCAAAAATAACTCTCTACACCTGCAATGAGTAGGCAGAAAGGCATCAGACTAAGTGTTATATACTGTACATTGGATACTTCAAAGGTGTTTTGGTTTTCTGAGATAGGACGTTGAGTGTTTGAATAATTAGTGAATAATGTAGTGAAAAACGTGTGGAAGGAATCTATTGCGGCTTAAATTCAGGAGTTATGCAAATATTTATCTGGGAGGCACTGTAGAAAATTGCGGATATTTGGCATACATCTCGTCCGAGGTTCGGATATCACACTCCAAGTAGAAGCGTGCAGATGCGATAACTCTGTTCTGATATATACTACTCGCGACTGCGACGCCTGTTGGTAGCAGCGGAAAGCAAAAAATTTCATGTCGTCTTGCGTGCATATATTGACAGTTCGTATATGTACCTTATGACCATATTGACTAAGAAACTTACGTTACTGACAGGCACTCACATTCCAGTTTCCTAGCCTTTTAAATCCTAACGTAGCACCAGGTTTGACATTAAAAAATTCTACGTGGTGCCCACATTGCGTTTATGTGTTTTGTACGGATCTCAGAACAAACAACAACTTTTGCCTTATAAAACATTAATTAAGAGACTGGTTTTTATAACCGAAGTGGAGAGTGTTTACAGCGCGGTACGCACTGAGTCCTTATATAAAACAGACACGCTTCGTCTTTAAAGGGTCAGTTTTAACTTTTTTCGTCCTAAGAATGGTTGTTTTTTGGGAGCATCCATGAATGGACTTTTGTGACAAATGCACGCTGTAAGACACGTTTCTTTCCGCGGGATTTTCTTGAGGCTAATTAACTCCACTAACACTCTTTCTTGATAAGCTAACAGTTCCTCAGCTAGTCAAGAAATTACCCACATATTATGGAACCCGAAGATTCATTACCGCATTTACAAACGCACACCACCTGTCACTATCCTCAGCCAGGTCAATACAGTCCATGCCCCCACTTTACTTCTTTAAGATCCATTTTAATATTGTTTTTCCATCTATTCTTAGGTCTTCCAAGTGGTCTTTTTCCCTCAAGCTGTTCGACAAAAACTCTATATGCACCTGTGCTCTCCCCCCCTGTGTGCCACATTGCAAGCCCATCTTCGTTTTATTTATTTGATCACCTGAATAATATGTGGTGATGAGTACAGATCATAAAGCTTCTTGTTATGTAGTCTTCTCCACTCTCCTGTTATTTCCTCCCTCTTACGTTCAAACATTCTCCTCAGCACCCTATTCCCCAACACACCTCAACCTGTGTTCCTCCTTCAGTGTGAGAGACCAAGTTTCGCACTCGCAAATGGAAACAGGCAAAATTATAGTTCTCTTTGTGTTAGTCTATATTTTTGGATAACAAATTGGAAGGAAAAACATTCTGCACCCAATGATAGCAAGCACTCCCTGACCCCAATCTGCTGTTAATTTCTCTGTGAATTGAATTTTTTATACCTTCTCTCTTCTGGGATGTTATGCAGTGTATATTGGTACTTAGTTACCGACGTTTCGGGACAACCTATTGGTCCTATCTTCAAAGGTAAGCAGTCCAAGAAGAGTACCTGGAACCCGTAGGTACGCGGTTATAGAGGGAATGGCTTGGGTGGTAATAACAAATCGGTGGTGCTTATACGAAGTGTTGAAGACAGACAGTTCTGTAAATATATGTAGAAGTCTTTAACCCTTTAAATACGAAGCGTGTCTGTTTTATATAAGGACTCAGTGCGTACCGCGCTGTAAACACTCTCCACTTCGGTTACAAAAACCAGTCTCTTAATGTTTTATAAGGCAAAAGTTGCTGTTTGTTCTGAGATCCGTACAAAACACATAAACGCAATGTGGGCACCACGTACAATTTTTTAATGTTAAACCTGGTGGTACGTAAAGTTACCGCTAGGCTTTAAAAGGTTAAAAAGGAATGAGAATTCGTTTTTAAAAATTCGTTCTTATATTACGTAATGTTGCAGACTTAAGACGTGGCATCAGGGAGGAAAGTTGTAAAGTAAAAATGTCCGAGAGTCTCTCCAGCAGAATGCAGTAAGCAAGTCAGTACAAGATAAGGGATGTAAAGTACTGTAGTTACTTATGACCAGATGTGGGTAACTTCAACTGTTACGCACGTGTAGGAAAGAAAAGGAATTCGTAATTTTTACAAATGAGGGTTGATGGCTGGCAATAAACGGGTTCGGAACTAGGGGCTTGTTATTTTAAAAGGCAGTTGGAATTGAATGGTACACATCAGCTTCTGGTTTATGCTGATGATGTTAATATATTGGGCGGAAGCGTACATAGCATAAAGAAAAACGCAGAAGATTTATTGATTGCTAGTAAGGAGATTGGTCTAGCAGTAAATGCTGAGAAAACTAAGCACGTGGTCATGTCTCGAAATCAGAATGCACGACACAATCACAACATAATTAAAGATAATAAATCCTTTGAAAGGGTGGAAGAATTCAAATATTTGGGAGCAACCCTAACGAATCGAAACTCCATTCATGAAGAAATTAAGAGCAGATTGAAGTCGGGGAATGCTTGCTATCATTCGGTGCAGAATCTTTTGTCTTCCAGGTTACTATCCAAAAACACAAAGATTAGGGTATACAGAACTATAGTTTTACCTGTTGTTTTGTATGGGTGAGAAACTTGGTCTCTCACACTGAGGGAGGAACAAAGACTGAGGGTGTTCGAGAATAGGGTGCTGAGGAGGATATTTGGGCCTAAGAGGGACGAGGCGACAGTGGATTGGAGAAGGCTACATAACGAGGAACTTAATGACCTGTACTCATCACCAAATATTATTCGGGTAATCAAATCGAGAAGA
This sequence comes from Coptotermes formosanus, assembly GCA_013340265.1. Classification (NCBI taxonomy): domain Eukaryota; kingdom Metazoa; phylum Arthropoda; class Insecta; order Blattodea; family Rhinotermitidae; genus Coptotermes; species Coptotermes formosanus. The sequence continues at coordinate 26,290 of BLKM01000470.1, read as the reverse complement.
CTGAGATGGGCGGGGCATGTGGCGCGTATGGGGGAGGAGAGAGATGCATACAGGATTTTGGAGGGGAGACCAGAGGGAAGGCGACCACTTGGGAGACCCAGGCGTAGATGGGAGGATAATATTAAAATTGATCTTCAAGAAGTGGAATCGGGGACATGGACTGGATTGAGGTGGCTAAGGATAGAGACAGTTGGCGGGCTGTTGTGAATGCGGTAATGAACCTCCGGGTTCCATAAAATGCGGGGAATTTCTTGACTAGCTGAGAATCTGTTAGCTTCTCAAGAAGGCCTCTGCTCCATGGAGTTAGTTAGTTAGTTAGTTAGTTAGTTAGTTAGTTAGTTAGTTAGTTAGTTAGTTAGTTAGTTAGTTAGTTAGTTAGTTAGTTAGTTAGTTAGTTGCCACTGAGAAAAAGCGAATTTCTCTCGAAGCTGACAAAACCAAAACACCTACGTTTTCATTACAAAACAGTTTTGTTAATATAATACGAAGCTGCGTCGCTTTTATAGGCATAGAAAGGCTGAAAGTGGCGCCGACTCAAACATGGGCGTGTTAGGCATTATGAAACTCCAGCAACATTGTTATCAGTGAACATAATTCAATTCAGTCCACTTCAATAGCTGTTTATTAACGTGCGTGCCTCACAGTACAAGTGCGTATTATAAAGCCGACATAAAGACACAAAGCAATAGAAACAGTACAAATACGCAGGAACAAAACACTAAATGGACAAAAACCATATTGCGGGAATAAAACAATATAAAAACACGGGGACCAAAAGTCTATACCCTGAAGAAACACAGAGAAGTTGATTTAGACGTGTCACAGATTAGCGCAGTATTTGTTATAAAGTAAAAATGGGTTCTCTAAAGCTAACGATGTGTTGGCATGCGGCCGAAACACACCCCGCAGAGTGAGGGCTGTTACACGGAGCAGTACAGAGGAGTGCCTGAAATCATGAGGAAAAACTCGTATTCTAGTAATATGCAAAGCAGACGGTCAACATTGTAAACCTGAATAGATGATGGTGATGATGATGATGATGATGATGATGATGATGGTGATGATAATAATAATAATAATAAACCTTATAATAGAAATACAGGGCATCTGGAGTCTAAAAACACAGGTGACGCCAGTAATAATAGGGGCAACTGGAACCATTTCAAAATCCTTCAGAAAATACTTGAGCAGCGTACCGGGAAAGCACGATACCAAGGAACTGCAGAAAACAGCTGTACTGGGCACAGCACACACACTGCGGGAAGTGCTAATGTAGAAGCACAAGAGAGTTTAATATTGCAGACAGCGCTATATGCACCATTAACAGTGCGCGCAGAATAGCTGCGGCACTGTGTACCCTAGAAACGTGGTTTGTTTCAGGTACATAAGTGTCAATACCCTGCATAAAGGGGATGATGATGATGATGATGATGATGATGATGATGATGATGATGGTGATGATAACAATACTAATAATAATAATGATTTATTTACTGAGGCACGTTACAGTGTTTCCGGAATGTGCCTGCTAGCACCAAGTACGGTTGCGACTGTAAGCCAGAAGCAGTGTGTTTTCCTTGAAGCAGGAAGTGACTTTGCCGATTCCAGTGGCCGCGCGGTCTAAGGCGTGGGTCTGCGGCCGAGCGCTTGCTGGCATCGTGGGTTCGAATCCCACCTGGGGCATGGATGTTTGTCTCTTGTGAGTGTTGTGTGTTGTCACGTAGAAGTGTGTACGACGGGCCGATCCCTCGTCCAGAGGAGCCCTACCGAGTGTGGTGTGTGTCTGAATGTGATCTATAAACCTCCAAAAGGAGGCGGTCTGGGCCCGATCTGGGCCGTTGCACCACAAGAAAGAAAGAAAGTGACTTTAAATTAAACTGAGACCCAGGGTGTTTGTGATTTCTGTGCAGAATTCCAGTTTGTAATTCATAATAATCCCACGTATCTCGTGACGGCTTATAAAACGTCAGTTGACAAGAAGCCCACGTGATGGCAGCACTACCATCAGCTTCATTAAATCATTCTTCCTTCAGCAACTTGATCCTCGTCCATCCTCCATAACCTTAGCGGCAGGTGTGACGTCATAAAGTAACTGTCAATCAGCGTGGCGTGGCTGCTTATCTCGGGGGCCCCCTTCTTCCGGTTTTCGTTCATTCATTATCTCTCCTGTCGGGTGGTATTCACTGTCGTGACGTCATGTGCTAATGAACGTTGGGCCCGGAAGCTGAACGTCTCCTGTTTCATAAGCAAAAGAAATTGTTTGGTGTCATGCATTAATTGTATTACGTGAAGCCGCATAATTTGCACTTTTAAGAAGTGTTAAGAGGCTGATCAAGTCGAGGACGATCTGGTGGGCGAGGCAAGTAGCATGAACGGTAAATATAATATTTGTGTACAGAGCTTAGTCGTAAAACCTGAAGAGTGTAAACTACTTTGTAGACATAACCATAAAAGGGAGTATATTATTAAAATGAATCTTTAAGACATAATGAATAAGACTGTAGACCGTGGGAAATATAAGATTTATGTACAGAACATAGTCACAAAACGTGAAAAGTGTAAACTACTCTGTAGAACTAGGCATAGAAGGGAGTATATTATTAAAATGCATCTTTAAGACATAATGTATAAGGCTGTAGACCGTGGGAAATATAAGATTTATGTACAGAACAGCCACAAAATGTGGAGAGTGTAAACTACTTTGCAGAACTAGGCATAGAAGGGAGTATATTATTAAAGTGAATCTTTAAGACATAATGTATAAGGCTGCAGACCGTGGGAAATATAAGATTTATGTACAGAACATAGTCACAAAACGTGAAGAGTGTAAACTACTTTGTAGAACTAGGCATAGAAGGGAGTATATTATTAAAATGAATCTTTAAGACATAATGTATAAGGCTGTAGACCGCGGGAAATATAAGATTTATGTACAGAACATAGTCACAAAACATGAAGAGTGAAAACTACTTTGTAGAACTAGGCATAGAAAGGATTATATTATTAAAATGAAACTTTAAGAAATAAAGTCAAAAGCTGTAGGCCGTGGGTTTCCACCCCGCTGCCTTCGGCCACATTTTTTAAATTATGTGTGTATTATAAAAATTACGCTGTAATTTAGGCGGTTAAGTGTACCAAATTTTACACATGCGGCCCACCAGGTCTCGACCACCGCGGTGCATAACATATGCAAGCCACTTACACGTATCATTTATTGAACCCTCCCACATATCGCTCGAACTGTCGAACCTTCACCCCCAGCATATTTCCCCGTTCGCACAGCGTCGAGCGTACTTGCGTGCCACTCTTATCCTATGCCACGTAGCGTCGGGTGTGCTTGTGTGCCACTCTTATATGCCTCCCAACGTTGGGTGTACTTGCGTGCCACTCTTATAATATTCCCCACAGCGTCGGGTGTGCTTGCGTGACACTCTTATAATATTCCCCACGGCGTCGGGTGTGCTTGCGTGTCACCCTTATAATATTCCCTACAGCGTCGAGTGTACTTGCTTGCCACTCTTATAATATTCCTCCCAGCGTCGAGTGTACTTGCGTGCCACTCTTATAATATTCCTCCCAGCGTCGAGTGTACTTGCGTGCCACTCTTATAATATTCCTCCCAGCGTCGAGTGTACTTGCGTGCCACTCTTATAATATTCCTCCCAGCGTCGAGTGTACTTGCGTGCCACTCTTATAATATTCCTCCCAGCGTCGAGTGTACTTGCGTGCCACTCTTATAATATTCCTCCCAGCGTCGAGTGTACTTGCGTGCCACTCTTATAATATTCCTCCCAGCGTCGAGTGTACTTGCGTGCCACTCTTATAATATTCCTCCCAGCGTCGAGTGTACTTGCGTGCCACTCTTATAATATTCCTCCCAGCGTCGAGTGTACTTGCGTGCCACTCTTATAATATTCCTCCCAGCGTCGAGTGTACTTGCGTGCCACTCTTATAATATTCCTCCCAGCGTCGAGTGTACTTGCGTGCCACTCTTATAATATTCCTCCCAGCGTCGAGTGTACTTGCGTGCCACTCTTATAATATTCCTCCCAGCGTCGAGTGTACTTGCGTGCCACTCTTATAATATTCCTCCCAGCGTCGAGTGTACTTGCGTGCCACTCTTATAATATTCCTCCCAGCGTCGAGTGTACTTGCGTGCCACTCTTATAATATTCCTCCCAGCGTCGAGTGTACTTGCTTGCCACTCTTATAATATTCCTCCCAGCGTCGAGTGTACTTGCGTACCACTCTTATAATATTCCTCCCAGCGTCGAGTGTACTTGCGTGCCACTCTTATCATATGCCACGGATAGTCGAGTTGTGTGTTCGGTATTGATGAATTTGTAAAACATCTTCTGGGTGGTGACAGCCAACTGTCGGACACGGTTGAAAACGGTGGTACCCGGTCAGGTGCACAGGAAATGAAGCATTGGCACACGACGCCGGACATCACAATGTGACTGACACTAATTTGCTGTCTGAGGACATGGACAATCACGTCGGACATCAATAAATATTCACTGCAATAAGTGTAGCTCAAAACTGTATGCACGGCCTGCCGCTGTGCAAACCGTTGAGCAATATTCGATAAAGGTATTTTGCAGGAACTTGTGAATGTTGTGTGTTGTCACGTAGAGGTCTCTGCGTCGGGCTGATCACCCGTGCAGGGGAGTCATACCGAGTGTGGTTTGTCCGAGTGTGATCGTGAAGCCTCGATAATGAGTAGACCCTGGCCCCACTGGGGGCTGCTGCACCACGGAAAAACAAAGTTGTGCAGAAAAATGTAAATGATACGAATTGCTACTCACACAATTTCGAAAATTCTGGGAGCAAAATGTTGTTTTCCCAGCATTCTAGGGTAAATGATTGGCAACGCATGATACTAGAAGAAATGTACACCGTACGCCTACTGACACATGTCATGCTCGTGTGTATTTTACACAAGTACAAACTGAGATTTTGTTTCTAAAGAATACGGCTGCTTAACACGCCAATTTTTGGTTCCGTTATTTCAATGACAGCGTTCAAAGCATCTGCAGATTTCTGCTATTTATTGGCAGCAGTTCCAAAAACATATTTTAAAAACCAGAAAAACTATTTGAAGTTTACTCGCTAATCGGAAAACACATTTAAAAATTTCAGAATTTAGTGCCTACCACAACGTGATAGTTTATGAAACACCCACCCCATAAACGGGTGTCTTTTCCTTCAAACAGTGCCGTCCACACAAATCGTTGACACTTAGAAACAAAGATATTTTAACCTTTTAAAGCCTAGCGGTAACTTTACGTACCAACAGGTTTAACATTAAAAAATTCTACGTGGTGCCCACATTGCATTTATGTGTTTTGTACGGATCTCAGAACAAACAGCAACTTTTACCTTATAAAACATTAAGAGACTGGTTTTTATAACCGAAGTGGAGAGTGTTTACAGCGCGGTACGCACTGAGTCCTTATATAAAACAGATACGCTTCGTCTTTAAAGGGCTAAATGTGTGGATCAGATTCTCGTTACCAGTGTTCATAACTGATACCGGTAAGGAGACAATTGTGGCGTCTGCCTTACTTCAAAAGGTATAAAAAACGGTAACAGTAATTTTCAAACCCTCTGAAAATCTGGTCCGCAAAGATATACACTCGAACCCTGTTATAAAGACATCGGTTTATACGACACTTCGTCTATAGCGTCAGCTGTTCTGTGGTGCCAATTAACCCTTTACAGACGAAGCGTATCTGTTTTATATAAGGACTCAGTGCGTACCGCGCTGTAAACACTCTCCACTTTGGTTATAAAAACCAGTCTCTTAATGTTTTATAAGGCAAAAGTTGCTGTTTGTTCTGAGATCCGTACAAAACACATAAACGTAGTGTGGGCACCACGTAGAATTTTTTAATGTTAAACCTGGTCGTATGTAAATTTGCCTGTAGGCTTTAAAATGTTAATTCTACGATGTTAACCAAAACATTATACTCCTCGCTTAGAAAAACACTAGTTTATGAGTGGCTTCAGGCTTACCGCCGCGATGTTGATCAGATCTGTGCTGTTCTAGGATATGCTCACCTTCGAGTTGTAATCCTTTACCGACGTTTCGGGACAATGTATTCGTCACATCTTCAAGGATCAAGAAATCCATGAAGGAAAGAAGACAAAGACATCTTGGATTTCTTGGCCCTTGAATATGGGACCGATACATTGTCCCGAAACGTCGGTAAAAGTAGACCTATATATATTTATGATAATATCTCGCTGAATTCTTCTTAGAATGAGAAATGTTTTAGACAAAAGTTGTAGAGAATGTCAAAACACACATTTTATGTTCAATAACTTTTCCCCAGAAATCGTTCCGTTTATGGGATAATGTGGAAAAATACGGTAGAAACAGGCAGGCCACAGATGACAATATAACACGGCGCATGCCTTGTGCATGCTGGGTAACTAAGGCTACGGACACACGCTCAGAATATGTAATACTTACTGCTTTCCTACGGTAACAATGGTTACGCGAACGCGCCTCAATATTACCCTTGTACTTATTTTAAGTTCTCATTTTAACCGCACGTTGTTGTGACTAAATACAACCTGGCGTCCTGTTATCCCTTTTTTTTTACCGACTACTCGTTACTCTCTATTTAATTTAATGTTTATTACAGTCTGATTTAATTTTGCTCTGGATTAACTAATAGGCATTTCCATTTGAATTTTTTACATACGAATTAGCTGTTGACGGTTACGTGCATTACGCGCATAACCTTCTTCCCCTCGCCGACACATGAAAGGTATTTGCGGTGCGTTAGGGAGAACGCGGCAATGGAGATATTTGAAACGGTTTGCCAAGGAGACAGCGTCGTCTCTGAGGGCTAATTTGCTCAGCCAAGTTAATTCATTAAAAGTTTTTAACAAGTTCTCTCATGTTTATATTTGTCGATTGAATACACACGTTCCTAAATCAACAACATTTTCGAGCAAAAGGAAATGTTTAATATCACGTGTTTCCGAATTATTTTTCTCATTTATGGAATGTTGAAGGGTTGTGTTAGTAACTTTACAGCACCAAATGGTAAAATTATTTGTAAATAGTTATTTATAACATAGTGAAATGAAATGGTATTCGCCGAATTACAGGCCATTCATATATTTACCTGGAAAATATTTTTCAGCTTAGTCTGCCTTTCTAAATGCTGCAGGCCACACTACAACTACCAGTGGTGTGATAAAAACCCAAATCAAATATAGTGGGTTCCATCATTTACTTTGTCAGTGAAGCTTGTATATTGAGGGAAAGCTGAGGAAACATTGTGAAAGCCTGTAGACGTGAAGGCAGACTTTAATTTTGTTGACCGAATGTAATGAATGTGCTGTGTAACCTGAAACCTGTAAAGTGAAAACTTACAGGCCACAAAATAAAGAAAATTTTTCGGCATGTACTGTCAGTGGGACGAAACACTATAAAAATGTTTGTACATTCTATCTTAATACGTTTTTAAAACTGTTTGTGAACCTCAGGATGGAATAACCTACGCCGAAACGTGTCGTTTTATTAAATAAAATCGAATTTAGTTGTTTTTAGGCTGATATCAACTTTGTATGTTGACTTATTGAATAACAAAATGGGATGTCACATGTCTAAATTAAATGGATCCATAAAAAACTGTTTGTATTTGCGTACAGTTTGAGAGGAATATCAGAAACACCGATATATATGTACACATTCTGAGAGGCATGTTACATGTTGTTAGGTCTACGCGTTATCCAGTTGTAGCCTTAAATTCATCAGAAAAAACACGTTGTTTAGAAAATTACCTTTATTCGAAAAATTAAATTTTCCAAAAAAATATTATATATGTTATGTTTCCACGTACTTTCGCATGTGGAATATGAACACCCAAAGGATCTAGTGATTAATTGCGACTCAAATTCCGAGTGGAACGTTACAATTTCCGGAAAAATTGTTCGGAATTTTCCTGCAATTGGAAAGTTACAAATTTCTTTAATTTATTGTTTCGATACGTACTATGCAGCGTCACAAATTTCAAAAACGTAAATTTATTTCGACTTATCGTCACAGTGAAAGGTGCAGGTTCATTAAGAAAGTGTAAGTCTGGACATATCCTATTATTGCATTCGAATTTGAACCTAACTTATTCCGGATATAATGGAACTCCTCTGGAAAAACTTTCAGAGTGGAAAGTTGCAGTTTCCGGCAGCTCAAAATTATATTCGAAAATTCCCGCTGGTGTAACTTTACAATTTCTTAAATTCAGTTTCTGAAGTAGGCACGCTGCCTGGGTCGATCGTGACAGGTTCTGAAATGAATAATGATTTTAACGTCTCTTCTAAGAGGCGCAGCATAAAATCTGCACAGTTGACCCACACACATCGTCCTACAAAGCTCTTATGTGTTCAGCCGGGTCATAAACCCTGGGAGAGCTATACAAGCGGGTGGTGTTAATGTGAATTTCTAATGTAATACTCGGCGAAGAAATGCCTATGGGCACATCGTCCGGTTTAACTATTACATATTCAGTCTATTACCTGACCAAATAAATGTACATAATATTTTTATATATTACTGATTTCGCTGCGACATGTTTCGGCGTCTAAAGCGCCATCTTCAGGGAGCACGTAATGCCAAACTTAAAGTACAATTGTCAGAAGAGAAGCCATTTTTTATGGTTCCACAATTCCACTATAGACGCGCAGTTCCATGACTGTGGAACCAGGAATAAGTGGCTTGTCTTCTGACAACTGGATTTTAAGATTGGCATCACATGCTCCCTCAAGATGGTGTTTTAGACAGCGAAACATTTCGGAGCGACGTAAGTAATATATAAGAATATTATGTGCATTTGTTTGGTCAAGTAAATAAATTGTAATTCTTATAACAATGCACGGAATATACAATTTTAAAACCGTCTTAAAATATTGCATATTTGTAGAAAAAATGCATGTGGTTACATCCTCCCGTTGAACTACTGGGCTTTTCTTAAAGAAGAAACATGTACGGGCACATCGTTCGCGTGGAATAGGCCTGTTGCGCGTCGTTGAAAGAAGAAATACATATGTATACGTTTTCCTGGTGGAAGAATTCACGTTACTTTAAGAGGAAACGGGTGCTGATATATCCCCATGTGGATCCTTACTAATTTACTGAAGAAGTAATTGAATTCGTTAACATCGTTCGAGCTTAAATCCATGGAATTTGAGAAGTCATGACTGATTTTAGTCCTCGGTACGAGTGGGGTTTTAAATATTTATTTACAATTATTTATTTAGTCATATTTAGCATGTGGGACATTAAAGGTCCCATAGCAATTTGAAACGGTTCATCCGAGTTGAACTTCAGAGGTTCCGTACGCACGCATCTTGCTTGGTAAAGGTAAAGGTAAAGCAGTCCCATTAAAGGCCTGGACAGGCCCACAGGGTTGCAGGAGGTCGAGGATCCCAGATTTCTAGACAATCGGCAGAGGCTGAACCGGAAGGATTATGTCAATGAAAAAAAAATCAAATCCACTGACACCATCGGGAATCGAACCCGCGACGTGCCGGTTTGTAGCGCAGTGCCTCAACCAACTGCGCCACCGCGGCCCCGCAGCTTGCTAGCCTAGGTTATATGTTGTAGAAGAATGCTTGGTTTAGGGTCTCCGTCCTGTAGGAACGCCGAGGGCTACAATAACATCACTGCCGTTTACACAAATGCGTAACGTGCGTCAACGTGAATTCTGACACACAGATTCTTCCTGCGTGACATATATTGTAGAACGAAGATGGTCAGTTAGCCAAAATGTCACTGCATTAAGGTAAACGTATTGTTTCGTGGAACAACTTACTTCTTTTCCCAAAACTGATAATTCGCAACGAAATTGTGTACTCTTTTACATGTATTTACAACTGTTTTCCATTAAAAGGCACAAGGGAACCATGTAAGGAAGGTAATTTGGTAATTTTGTATGATGTACGTGTGCCACTCTAATATTATACATATGGGCACTGTGAATAGAAATTTATCCAAAGAATATTATCTGCTGAATACGTGTGAAACTTGGTCTCTCACACTGAGGGAGGAACAAAGACTGAGGGTGTTCGAGAATAGGGTGCTGAGGAGGATATTTGGGCCTAAGAGGGACGAGGCGACAGGGGAGTGGAGAAGACTACATAACGAGGAACTTAATGACCTGTACTCATCACCAAATATTATTCGGGTAATCAAATCGAGAAGAATGAGATGGGCGGGGAATGTAGCACTATGGGGAAAAGAGAAGTCATACAGGATTTTGGTGGGGAGACCTGAGGGAAGGCGACCACTTGGGAGACCCAGGCGTAGATGAGAGGATAATATTAAAATGGATACTCAAGCAGTGGGATGGAGGCATGGACTGGATTGAGCTGCCTCAGGATAGGGACAGGTGGTGGGCTGTTGTGAATGCGGTAATGAACCTCCAGGTTCCATAAAATGCGGGGAATTTCTTGACTAGCTGAGAAACTGTTAGCTTCTCAAGACGGTCTCTGCTCCATGGAGTTAGTTAGTTACATCTTTAGTTAGTTAGTTACCTGGTTAGTTTGTTAGTTTGCTAGTTATTCAGCCAGTCAGTCAGTTAATTTGCTAGTTAGTCAGTCAGTTAGTTAGTTAGTTAGTTTGCTAGTTAGTCAGTCAGTTAGTTAGTCAGTCAGTCAGTCGGTTGGTTAGTTAGTTTGTTTGTTTGTTTGTTTGTTTGTTTGTTTGTTTGTTTGTTTGTTTGTTTGTTTGTTTGTTTGTTTGTTTGTTTGTTTGTTTGTGAGGGGAAGTATTTATGAAGAACGAGATATGAGTTCCTTACAGCAGGGAATAAAAGTTTGGCTTTTCTGGGATGTGAAGCCGTGGAGTTTGATGGTGCACTTTTACCAATCTCCATTAAATAACGTCTCGGTAACACCAGTCTTATTTATTTCACGTTTTATGCGAAAATCCTTCAAATTCATCCAGTGCCATGCAGTGTGCATTATATTCTGTTATTTTGTACTGATATACGCAAATTGGAACCTGAACCGGGTGTATAACAAAATCTATAATAATTGCCATTGATGCATTAATTAGCTTTCAAATTTTCGTTTCGCAGTCCTTCCCTCATCTACCTACTTGTTCATAGCAGGTGTAGAGGGTTTTTATTTTCACTTGATCACACTCAGACACACACCACAGTCGGTAGGACCCCTCTGGACGAGGGATCGGCCCTTCGCAGAGACTTCTAACTGACAACACAAACACTGTAAAAGAGACAAACATCCTTGCCCCAGGTGGAATTCGAACCCGCGATCCCAGCAAGCCCTCGGCCGCAGACCGAGCGGCCACTGGAATTGGCGTTTTCAGAATTTTAATACATGTATTTTGTCATAACAATGGTAAACATTGTAGAATAATACATCTTCGAAGAAGGTTGCCCTTTACTTTACTGGATGGATATATTTTATCATTGATTACTTACGGACGCTTCTCCATTTCTTATACCCCAGATATTGAGGCAGCAGCCTGCGCCGGTAGTCCCTATCTGCGAAAGTACATGACGTCATATGCCAGGAGATCTGAAATGTCCTACTAAAGTAAATGTTTTGACAGGGGGAGACAATCTTTATCCGCTGGTCCGCAGCAAAGCGGAATTTAAGATCCTGTGACGGGTAATTTGTCATCATTAGGACACAGAATAAAAATAGTAATTTATTACTTTTTAAGATAAAACTGCTTAAGTATTAATATGCTTTTATAAGTTACAGCAAAGAGAATTCAAGGAAATTTTATAGGCATATTTTCTTCTTTGAATGAAAAAGGGGCGTATGAGTTACAAAGCTGTGTATTCGTTAGTGTCAGATTCTTTTTAATGTGTAAATTAGCCAAAGGACTTTTACGAAATTTTGTACGAATGGTACGACACGGTGGAAGCGTGGATCTTAATGCGAGCAACACTGACGCCTTTTCAATATACATTTATAGAATTATTTACATTAGTAGTATAAAACCTTTGTTACGAAAATTGTTGTATTTTGTAGAAAGTAACGTAACAACACGAGAGGCATGCCAAAAATTCTCTTCGACTTGAATTTAATTACATTATATATTGAAGTGTTATAGCTAGATGAATATGGCGACATGGAAATTTTTTGATGACGTGACCGAGAACTAAATTTGCCATCTTCAGGGAGATTTACATCAATATATTATATAAAATCTTAAACCATTTGACAATTAAAATGTGGTGTTAGTGTTGACCTTTAAAAATCTTCTTGATATCTTAAAAATCTAGCAATGTATATGCTTTCTTACGTGGATAATGTCGTGGTGATTTGATGTTGCTATTACTTTGCTGGCAAACTTCCATGAGGGTGGCAGTTCACCGAAACATATCGGAGGAATAAAATAAAAGGGACTGATAATTTATGTAACAATTGTGCTTTTGGTTGGTTTTGATTACAAAAATTAATATCAAAGCAGGAGCTGAATAATACAAAGTTGTGCTGTTAGTTAGCAATATATTTTATATTTTCCAATATGATTTTATTCATCTGTTCATATATTTGAATAGGCTAACCTAAAATAACATGGAAATACTGACTTCGTTATGCAGTTACACGTATTGTGTATATTTAGTCAAATGCAACTAAGTTGTTTAGAGTTCTCTTGTACATAACTGTCACCGGTTTTTCTCTTTGACAATATGTAGCACAGCATGTGTACCTGTCCTCATGTCGGATTGAACCAAGGCGTATGACACAGTAAGCAAAATAGGTATAGACGGTGTTTAAATGACTGTCATTGCTGCCAATTTATATTTCGCGTAGCTGTGCTACGTCTATTTCGGGTGGATCGATGGTTTGCAATCCAGCGAGCGCTGAATTCTATCGACTGCATGGGCAGCAAGTAGCTCTGACGTCATGACTCGGCTTTGCCGGTGACAGTTCTCTAAATCCCACGGTTTAATTTGAAATACGAACGTTACGTGACGCGGGTATCCATGTGCCTTCCGAGATAACGACAGGTGTGCCAACATTCTGGCTACAACACTGCGTGCGGTGCAAAGTGTCTGTGTGACAGTATGTATAGCAGCACCAGCCACACTGGGCAATGAAGGGTATGTATTAATCCAATGTCATATAATCGCAGTAGAGATCAGTGCGGCTTACGACATCGCTTTTACATGTAAATCTTGTTTATGGCACGTTTAAGAACATCCTGAACAGGAAATTGATCTATCTGAAGGCGTCTACGCAAACACAAAAGAAACAGAATTACGTTCGTTGTCCAGCTACGACTTGAATTCAGGATCGGAGATTTTGAGAGACGGAAGATAGCAAAGGGCCTAGATAGCGCAGCCACTGTCACGGAAACTTTTACGCCGGACACTCTGTATAATTATATTAGAAAAAGACAGCGCTTATGAGTTTAGAGCACATATCCCAGGTTTGGAGACAAACACGTGCGAATTTCAATACGCACCGATCAATGCCTGTAAAAACACGTCACCACGACAGCAGGTGAATATTAAATACACCGCCTGACTAAGAATTTTTACGAGTGTTATTTAACAACGCTGCAAATTGCTAAAATTACAGTCGAACTCGGTTATAACGTCATGAAAGTGACTGAATATTTTGTGTCGTTATAAACGAGTGTTGTTATAACCGAGTAGTATAATGTTATTGTTAATGGGGAAGCATTAATTGGTACCACAGAATATCTAACGCTATAGATGAGGTGTCATATAAACCGAAGTCGTTATAAACGGGTTGAACTGTATTAAGTATCGGTAATAGAAGAATTAATGTGTGTTGAGCATTGGTGTAATGATAGTGTCCTAGCACCATTTTGTTCAATACAAATCCCACAACGGACAAGTTTGTTATAAAGCCGCGCTTCCGTAGCGGAAAGCCGGTGACTAATCGCCTGCTTCATAGCACTGTCCCGTTTGCTTTTGCATTAAAATCCTCCGTGGGGAAGCACAAGGTACGGAAGGTGTTTCGGGTTTCATGGTAGTGAATATAAACAGGGGCGTCGCTGGGGGGGCTTCCCCCTACGCCGTTCACGCGGTGGGGGGGTGGAGGAGTCCAAGAAACGGCAAAATGGACAAAATGAATATTCGAAACGAAAAATGTTATTTATTGCTTTTAAGAAATTTTAAATTATTGAGACAAAAGAAAATCCAATAAATAAATGTGATTTTTCGATTTTTATGTTCTTCATACCGTGTATATTCTTCTAATTAACACATTGATAATTTATGCATGCAATAAACTATATTCAGAAGCATAAAACGCCTATAAAACTCCTACGTGTTTCGGCAATGAAGTGCCATCATCAGGGATTTTTTATGGTAAAAGTGGATATACCCAGCATGCGACACAACACCTAGTTAAGCGTGCTGGCCTTGTTACTCCTTTGTTCTGAATAACTCTCTGATGATGGCATCTCGGTGCCGAAACATGTAGCAGTTTTATATGAGTTTTGTACCTTTGTATGCACTTTCTTAAGCGCATGAGTTGGTTTATATGTTAATAACAGTGATTTTTTAATATTTATCATTTCTGTAAGGGGCGTTCATTGTGATTGCTAGCCCCTCCATGCTATAAAACCTGTCTCCGCCACTGAATATAGACACTGAGCTTCAGAAACATGACATTGCGTAGCCTGGCAGGAGGCTGACAGCATTTGAAGGCCCATAATGCCTTCCGCTTCTTAGCTTAGTCTCATAAATTTACTGATGGAGTATATCTCGACATGTTCAGCTAATACTGAGTCCTCGTCAGGGAGAGCCGACACATGTCGCATATTTGGTAAATACAAGATAGTAACTTAGTAAGCGAGTTGAGTTGAATTTTAATAAATAGTAACATAATGCACGGACAGTGCAAAATGTTATAATTATACGCACATTCTCTCTTCGGTGCGTAAAGTAAGCAGTCACTATAATATTTACACACTGGAAACTGTCATAAACGGAATATGGACACAAAGAAAACCTGTATTTAGCGGAAAACGTTTGCAGTTCCGATGATATGGAGTCCCGAGGATCCAAACTTGGAGTACGTGTATGAAACGGAACCTGTCTAAAACGGAAAATAATTTAGTCTCTTGCAATTCCGTTACAGGCAGGTTTAACGTACTTGCACGTGCCGAATGGTAGGATACTCGCGAGTGTGCTCACTGTATTGTAAGTGCTTGTTAAGAATTAGTCGAAAATATTGCACAACATATGGCGTCAGGCGTGTAGTTTTTCGCATACACGATACTGTCAAATGATGTAACGGGTTTATCAGGAGATAAGACGCTTTGGTTGGCATGCATACGACACACAGTGCACAGTATTAATTCAGCTATGACCGAATGACCATGGAACGCACGTACGACCATGGAACGCACGTACGACCAATAATTGTGACGTACGAGGCCTCTAAATGGTCCAGTTAGGGTTTCCGTACGTGTATACACCTTGTTTTCCTGATGGTTTTTATTCTAACGCCCCTGTAGGTCTATTATTGTAGCAGCCTCTCCGCGAGACGTGAAGTGTAAGATACAGTTAACTCACAACATGTACTGACACGAGCCAATGAAGATGCCATAATTGCAGCTACGGCAAGACAGATGTGGAGAAACTTACGTGATACCGCAAGAGAAATGGGACTGTGCCATCTAACGGCACTGGTAGTAATTTGTGACAGTCAAATGCATCCATGCCACTAGTCACTAAGCGCACCTAGTTTCCATACGATCATCTTTAGGGGTGAAATCTTGCGAATGTTTACATCAACACGCTGCGGGTGAGTTCCTCTCACAGCCGTCTGTGGATACACAGAGCATGTTTTACACTTGACGGTAAGTTAAACCTTCACAACAGTCACGTCTTGGCAGGGGAACCCCTTCTTCCCTCCGCGAACCTAGGGGTTCAAGTACACTTCAGCGTCAATGTTTGTTCTCCTATCGTCGCGGGTCCTCATCTGTTGCCTGACAGGCATACTGCGCAGCGATACCGTATTTCTCTGGAAACTGTTCTGCTGGGAATGCTTCAAGATGCGCTTCTAGCTGTGAGGCAGATTTAGTGGTTACAGCAAGACGAGCTTCACAAAGCTAGGGAAAATATCGGGCAGTTTTTGAACGCGACGTACCCTGCCGTAACTACGAGGCCCCCACGGTTCCGCTTTTCGACGGTGACGTGTATCTCGACAATTATACGTCTCCAGACATAGATTGTATGCTAATTACGACTTTTTTTAAAATCAAGGAATGACAATATGTGAAGTTTGTGTTAAATTTTGTTTCATCTTCTCTACTGCATGTACCGTACAGGTTTATATAATTCTAATTTTTGTAAGGGGATTTTATTAAGGTAAGTCACGATGGCTTATACTGTATTTGTTTTTCACCGTAAATTTAATGGTAACTTTGATGGTAAATTTCGATCATCTCAGAATATTTGACAATGAAACAATAAAGCCTGTATGAAAACGGTTTAACCATTTGTACATAAGTTTTATTAACCCTTTAAAGACGAAGCGTATATGTTTTATATAAGGACTCAGTGCGTACCGCGCTGTAAACACTCTCCACTTCGGTTATAAAAACCAGTCTCTTAATGTTTTATAAGGCAAAAGTTGCTGTTTGTTCTGAGATCCGTACAAAACATATAAACGCAATGTCGGCACCACGTAGAATTTTTTAATTTTAAACCTGGTGGTATGTAAAGTTACCGCTAGGCTTTAAAACGTTAATGTACTCTTTTTCTGTTTGTAATAATAGATAATGCATGTTTATTTTTCTCTTATAAGCACTTAAGTGGGTAAGAGGCGCTGAATTTTTCTCACAGCCCAAATTGTTCTCCATTAATACAGTAGCATAACCTAGTCAAAACCTGATGAAACTTTTATGTGGTGGGAGTAATTTTTGCAAACTGTGTTCTGCATGCGCATAAAGTGTAATTCAATATACACAACGAAGAATAAATACATGCACGTGTAATTACACGTATAATTTACCCGTGTGTTTATCTATACATCATGTCTCATATAAATATAATAACAGGAAAATTTTATGTTAAAAAATGTGGTTTACGGCCTAGGCTATTGTGTCGCTTTTTAGCACATCTTTACAACATGGATTATAAATGTATATGTCCATAAATAAGTAGGTTTAAGTTTTCGTAATTGGTTCGGCTTTATTTTTCGTCTTTGTCAGGGAAGACATTCGATCATGTGACATATCTCGCGGGACACTAACACTGCTGCGTGCAGCCTATTGCCCGCGAGCCACAGGTAGAGCGCACCAGACGTAACCATTAAATATGATATCACATGCCTAAATTCGGAGGCTTTCAACAGAAGTTGCCTTACACACGTACACAGTACACATTATTTTATTAAGCATAGATGATTTATACTTTCCTGTTTGTATCTCTATGAATGCAGTTATACAACCTTAACAGACGTCCAGAAGATAAGAAGAATCCGTATTTATTGCTTGTATTTTCATGTAGAGAGAACCTTTAGAAAGATGAGAAGAAATTTCCGTCTTTCAACGTGTTTTTTTTAAACAAAGGAAAGCTTTCTTTCAATTTTCTAACGTCATGGTTTTAAATCTCCCTTCACCGATTGAAATTCCCGTATAGTTTGCAACACTGATTCACGCCTCGTTCAATTGAATTCTAATGTACTGTGACAACATTTCTCTTCAGTGAAGACAGCCATGAAAATATTTCCATTCCGGACTCAACTAAGAACAATGCTCTCATCTGAGTCTTTTTCCAGCAGGAAATGACAGCCTCGCCGTTTCTGTCTGGCGGTCTTCATTTTTTACCCATCTATAAATTCCGTCTGTCTTTTATTTTCCTTCATCTTCCGTTCGGTTGGCTTGTTTTATTAAGGACATAAAACTATTTTGTGACTTCTAACTTGACTTGGTTCACTCAATCAAAAATACAGCCAAGTTAGCCTTATATCTGTCCACTAACTATCGGGACTGTCTCCCTGAGTGAAAAACTGCTGGGACTTAGTCTACGCCTTAACACTCAATTTCGTCACAATGACAAGTTTAAGAATGAGTTAAACTGTGACTCTGCAGACAAAATGTATGCTGTATAAAACTCTGGTAAGACCCATACTAATGTACGCAAGTGAAAGTTGGCCCCTCTTAAAGAAGGATGAAAATCCTCTCCGAATCTTCGAAAGAAGAATTTTAAGAAGGATCTATGACCCAACTAACGAGGGCAGTATCTGGAGAACAAGATACAATAACGAGCTCTGTAAGCTGTACAGTGAACCGGACACAGAGTGATCAAAATGGGAAGGCTGAGGTGGCTGGGACGCCTCTTCAGAATGCAACGGCTGGACCCTTGCAGACAGTTAACATTACACAAACCAGAGGGCACTCGACGTGTCGGAAAACCCAGGGCAAGGTGGCTGGAGTCAGCAGAAACAGACCTAAGGAAGATGGGCATAAAGAATTGGAGGCGTAAGGCACGGGACCGAGAGCAGTGGAGAACAGTTTTGAAAGAGGCTAACGTCTACCGAGGGCTGTAATGCCAGAAGAAGAAGAAGAGGAAGAAGAAGAAGAACAAGAAGAACAAGAAGAAGGAAGAGGAGAAGGAGAAGGAGGAGGATAAAGAGAATGAGGAGAAGGAGAAGGGGAAGGGAAGAAGGAGAAAGAGAAGAAGAAGAAGAAGGAGGAGGAGAAAGAGAATGAGGAGAAGAAGAAGAAAAAGGAGAACGAGAAAGAGAAGAAGAAGAAGAAGAAGAAGAAGGAGAAGGAGAAGAAGGAGAAAGAGAAGGAGAAGAAGGAAGAGGAGAAGGAGGAGGAGGAGCAAGAGAAGAAGAAGGAGGAGGAGGAGTGAAGAAGGAGAAAGAAAAGAAGAAAGAGAAGAACAACAACAACAAGAAAAAGAAGAAGAAGAAGAAGAAGAAGCAGCGGCTGTGCTTCTGCTCAGGCCTTCACCTTTCACAGGAAGTTATTGACTAGTTTCAGTCCCGCGGTCAATACATCAGTCCCATCTGAGTCCACACGCAGTTTCTCGTGGGCACAGTGCCACTGGCTTTCCCCTCACATCGGTGATCTGAAATATTTGATCCCACCTGGGCTCTATATTAACCGATCCCGTGGCCGCGCCGTCTAAATCGTGGGTCTGCAGCAGATTGCTTGCTGGGATTGCGGGTTCGAATTCCGCCGGTGATATGGTTGTCTGTCTCTTGTGAGTGTTGTATTTTGTTAGGTACAGGTCTTTGCGCCGGGCTGATCACTCCTGCAGAGGAGTCCTACCGAGTGTGGTGTGCCTGAGTGTAATCGTGAAGCCTGTACAATGAGGAGGCCCTGGCCCACTAGGGGCTGTCGCGCCATAGAGAAAAAAGGCTCCACATTAATACGACGGCACTGCTTTAAGCCAATTTTCTAACGGAAGATGTAGAAACAGCTTCTATAGCACAAGACGCAGTCCTTGCCTAGCCACAGTTCCCAGCCACTCCGTACCTTCCTGCAGTTTTAATCCACGCTTTATGAACTCTGCAGTTTAAGCAGGTCTTTTATATCAGTGCATAAAAGCATAATCCACTTTATTATCAGTAAGTTATAGTGGGGTTTAAAATGTATAATTATACATTTTTTATGCTTGGATAATAATAGCTCTATATTAATTACACTAGTAGTAGAATCGTCAAATATGGCGATCAAGACACAATTATTGAGATAAAAGAGACGGGCGGGGCATGTAGCACGTATGGGAGAAAAGAGAGGTGCATACAGGATTTTGGTGGGGAGACCCGAGGGAAGGCGGCCACTTGGGACACCCAGGCGTAGATGGGAGGATAATATTAAAATGGATCTTCAAGAAGTGGGATGGATGTATGGACTGGATTGAGCTGACTCAGGATAGGGACAGGTGGCGGGCTCTTGTGAATGCGGCAATGAACTTCCGGGTTCCATAAAATGCGGGGAATTTCTCGACTAGCTGAGAAACTATTAGCTTCTCAAGAAGGCCTGTGCTCCATTTAGTTAGTTAGTTAGTTAGTTAGTTAGTTAGTTAGTTAGTTAGTTAGTTAGTTAGTTAGTTAGTTAGTTAGTTAGTTAGTTAGTTAGTTAGTTAGTTAGTTAGTTAGTTAGTTAGTTAGTTGGTTAGTTAGATTAAGACAGAAAGGTTGAGTGGACAAGAGTTGTGGAGAGGGCTGGAAATATTTATCTTCGGTTGTAGTTGGCGGAAGTGATATATTTTGAGCGTAGAATAGTTTTGCCCACGAAGTAAGAATTGTTTTAATTATGCTGCATGATGCGTGTGTGTGTGTGTGTGAAGCCTGGAAAGATGTCGATATTTATCGGAAATTAATAAGATAAATACAGTATCAATCGAATTGCAAAGTGTCACAGTACAGGTAAATATCTCGCCGACGGTGTGTACAAACCTACTTGCCCCGACTGCAACAAAGTATATGTAGGCCAGACAGGTAGAGACAGTGTCACAATGTGCCTAACTGGGTACATGTGTTGCGCGGAATATTTGATTATTTATTTCACATTAGCGCCTCATTCGTTCCGGTTGTTAAATTATCAGACCTTGTACCCTCTGTAACAACAAAAAATATTATTTTTAAACCCGAATTGCTGGCCAGTGGACAAACTTATTCTTCTGTGTCACAGAAGCTAAGGACAGAGCTAGTGTTTACGTAGCAGTTATAAACATCTAGGCTCTGTTTCTTTTACTTGGTTGCGTTAAGGAAAAGTTGTTACTGTAAGTAACAATACCTCCCGCGTGAGCACCAATAACCCCACACTTTGCTCGTGGAATTTATAAATTTATTTGTTGTGATTTCAAGAATAAACTTGGATAATTTCCATGAACACCATCAACAAGTTTGCTATAGCAACGTGGAATCATTGCGTTTTATATGAATTCGGATTTGATATTTCAAATATAATTTAGAGAAGCAAGAGGCGTCAGACATTGTAAGTTTCTTAGTCCTTCCCTCTTTTACCTGTTCACAGTATGTGTCGAGGTTGTTTATTTTCACTTGATCACACTCAGAAACACACCACAGTCGGTAGGACTCCTCTGGACGAGGGATCGGCCCCGTCGCAGAGACCTCTACCTGACAACACAAACACTCACAAGAGAAAAAAATCCATGCCCCGGGTGAGATTCGAACCCACGATCCCAGCAAGCGCTCGGCCGCAGACCTACGGCTTAGACCGCACGGCCACTGGGATCAGCCAGACTTTTTACATGTGTGCCAAATGGGTCGGAGAAAGGCAGTTTGTCTACAGCTAGCCATTAGATGCAGCAAAAGTTACTCTGGTGAACCCACACTGATCGAGAGAAAGTGTTCCGAGTCTTTCGGGAAGGAATGTCCGCACGTGCTCCGGACATCCGCTGTGCAGTCCTGCTCGTCATGGAAACTAAACTGGGACAATCTTCTTTGCTGTCTGAACTGAAACGTCGGACGTTCGCATTCCGTAGCACTCGCTAACCGTCTCTTCCAACAACGTAAAAATTGTAGAAACTTTATGTAATTTGGTGTACTTCACGCGATTCTGAAAGAATTTACAACAGGAATATCTGGTGTTTAATGAATATATATTTGTTTAGACAGGGACTCGATGTTTTTAATTTGCTGTACTAGTAAACAAATTTTTCTTCCTTTATGGGTGTGAAACTTGGTCAGTCACACTGAGGGAGGAACAAAGACTGAGGTTGTTCGAGAATAGGGTGCTGAGGAGCATATTTGGGCCTAAGAGGGACGAGGCGACAGGGGAGTGGAGAAGACTACATAACGAGGAACTTAATGACCTGTACTCATCACCAAATATTATTTGGGTAGTCAAATAGAGAAGAATGAGATGGGCGGGGCATGTGGCACGTATGGCAGACAAGAGAGGTAGATACAGGATTTTAGTAGGGAGACGTGAGGAAAGGCGACCAATTGGTAGGCCCAGGCGTAGATACGAGGATAATATTAAAGTGGATCTTAAAGCTTTGGGATACAGAGGCGTGGATTGATCTGGCTCAGGATAGGGACAGGTGGCGGGCTGTTGTGAAAGCGGTAATGAACCTTCGGGTTCCATAAAATGCGGAGAATTTCTTGACCAGCTGAGGACCTGTTAGCTTCTTAGCAAGGACGCTGACCCATGAAGTTAGTTAGTTAGTTAGTTAGTTAATTTCGGGTTAAAGATCATGTGTATTGAAGCTGTTAACCCTAAGTATTTTCAACTTTACTTTCTGTAAATAAAGTGTCCGTTGGGCACTTTAAAAGGACTTGAGTGCAGTTGTAAACACGAGTTATGGGTTCCAAGAAATTTAACACTATATTCACACAAATAATAAAGCTTTCGTTAATGGAAAGGAAGGTTACTATACATGTTGGTTTAATAAACTTTCGAATGACCGCTTTCGGTATTATCGAACGTCCAGCCTGTTTTAAAGATTAGCCACACAACACGTAACCTTATGTAGAACATCACACCGCTTGTGTCTTGAAGCATCAAAGAATTCGAAGAAGGAAATACTCCTGTCTGTTCAGTCTGCTTTACTGCAGTGTGTTGTTCACGTAACCCCACAGAACGTTCTGTTTCATTAATCCGTTGCTTGCTCCTACATGCTCACCGAATCTTAAAAGCAATGGCCATAACTCGGTAACCACTGAGAACTGGACCCATGTTTGTGTGGTATCTGTCAGGCGATATTACACCTGAAATATTATCTTCAACTCTTGACGTACAGTTACACCAGCTCTGTGTCATTACCATAAATAAATTTCAGACAGATATTTTAGATTTTGCTGGCGTTATGTAATAAAGAAATTTCATTTTTTACAGCTCAATTAACATTATCTGTACGTGTGTGTGTATGTGTGTTTATAGTATTAGGTAAAGTTTGCGACATCACGATCTACTGAAATACAGGACGTATTTTTTCAAGACAGACATTTTTAGAAAGCACATGTTTCCTAACTCGTGACAGTCTTCTTTGTTTTCTTTAATGCATTCTCAAAAATTGTTTTTAACAGAAAGAGCTAAATTTAAAAATTGACAGTGTTGCCATACATGTGAAATTAAATCCAGAGTTGACATTGCAAAAGCAGCATTCAATTTAAAGAACAGTCCTCTCACCAGCAAATTGGATCTAAATTTAAGGAAGAAATTAGTAAACTGCTACATTTGTAGCATAGCTTTGTATGGTGCTGGAACGTGGGCACTTCGGAAAGTAGATCAGAAATATCTGAGAAGTTTTGAAATGTGGTGCTGGAGAAGGATGGAGGAGATCAGTTGGACCGACCGTGTGAGAAATGAAGAAGTATTACACAGTCAAGGTAGAGAGGAATATCATACGTACAATAAAAAGAAGGAGAGGTAACTGGATTGGTCACATCTTGCGTAGGAACTGCCTTCTGAAACACGTTACTGAAGGGAAGATAGAAGAAAGGATAGAAGTGACGGGACGACGAGGAAGAAGGCCTAAGCAACTACTGGAAGACCTTAAGGAAAAGAGAGGATACTGTAAATTGAAAGAGGAAGCACTAGATCGCGCCCTGTGAAGAACTCGCTTTGGAAGAGGCTATGGACCTGCCGTAAGGCAGACTAGAGGATGCATGAGCGCTGCCTGAACCGAAGTATAGTGGCGGCTAACACACTTCCATGTAGTTCCCTAGGCCTCCGGTTGAGGCAGGACTGTCGGCATCGCCTTTTTCTTTATTTAAACGTGGCGGGAAACTTTTGTTTCTTATTTACTCGTGGCTTCTGCTCCGCTGGGCCACATCATACAGCCTGTATTAATACTCTGACATCCGACTGTTCCCTTCAAACTGTGCATAAGGCGATCTCCGATCAAATCGCAGTTGCTGTGAGAATCAACAAGGCACGAGGGCTGACGCTTAAACGTGTTGTAATATATCCGCCATTTCCTGCTTTTTTTTTCCTGTTACCAGTTCTATGTGACATTTTCCTGATATTCTTCCTTTGACATCACTGATGCAATTACTGAATGGCATCGACAAGGTATAGGGAATGGCACATTGGTATATCAAATACTGTATAAAGAAAATTGCTTTAAAGTTTCAGTTATATAAATAAATCTTTGTTGATTAAATATTTTATTGCTTCTGCTCGCGGATTGTCATGGGTACAATTAGTAATAAATTGTAAGAATTCTGCTAACTAACTAACTAACTAACTAACTAACTAACTAACTAACTAACTAACTAACTAAATAACTAACTAACTAACTAACTAACTAACTAACTAACTAACTAAATAACTAATTACTAACTAACTAACTAACTAACTAACTAATTACTAACTAACTAACTAACTAACTAACTAACTAACTAACTAACTAACTAACTAACTAACTCCATAGAGCAGAGGCCTTCTTGAGAAGCTAACAGTTTCTCAGCTAGTCAAGAAATTCCCCGCATTTTATGGAACCCGAAGGTTCATTACCACATTCAAAACAGCCCGCCACATGTCCCTATCCTGAGCCAGCTCAATCCAGTTCATGCCCTATCCCACTTCTTGAAGATCCGTTTTAATATTATCCTCCCATCTACGCCTGGGTCTCCCAAGTGGTCGCCTTCCCTCGAGTCTCCGCACCAAAATCCGGTATGCACCTCTCTTTTGTAAAAATTCTGGTACTTTATCAAAGTGGGTCTATATAAAAACTGCATTAGGTATCTCCTACATGAACACAGTGAGGTTCAGTGGCATAAAATTAATAGAGAATTCTCATTTTATTATTGAAAATTTTATAAGGTTTTCTGTCATGTAGATATCTAACTGACCATGGATTGTATTAAAACTGGGGTCAACACAATCTCCTACCTGATGTATAAAAGGGAGTTTCTTTTCTGTGGGTTTTGAAGGGGTTGAGGCGTTAATCTGACCACTCGTCTTGATGCAATTTCTTGGGGTAGATGGACGGAATTCTACCTGCATCCACCAAAATATCATCATAGCTCTATGATTTGTTAATTGACGCCAGCGATAAATTCACTGTACCAAAGACGACGAGAACAAGAAGATGTGTGTGTGTAGTGTCGGCAAACACTGTACGGCGGATTCCGGTGACTCAAGTGTTGTAACACATGAGCATGGCTGCAACACCTATATTTACCGCAGCGCCACGAACAGTTACACCCTCCTACACAGGCCGTTTAGCTAATCCCTTCTAATTACAGTGGTATTTTCCCGCCAATCTATGGTGTTAATGTGATTTTCAGCTGCACTTAGTTGATAGCACGTTACGTATACGGCATCCCAAAATCGAATTGTCCAAATGGCTTCTGGAATTTTGCAGTGTAATAAGGAGATTCAATACCAGGACCAAAGGCGCATAAATGTACACATGATCAAAGAAATTTAGACTATATTAAGAAACTATATTCTCACATAAATACACACTATTTCGTTTAACAAAATACTTTATTATTTATTTCAGCCCTACATGGTTTAATAGAAAATGATAAAGATCAAGCATTCTCTAGAAATTTTAAAATTCAAGGTAAAATATTACTAGTTGCGAGATTTCTTAAATATTACAAAAAATTTATTACAATAAAATTGTAATTTTTTATAGTATGTCATACAAGTAGTCAGGCGTGCAATTACTATGATTTTGAGGTGTTTTTGGAATATTACTTCCTAAAGTAGAGGTTAAATATGAAAAAATTAAAAATTAGAATTTTTGGGTAAAAGTCCATGTGTTGATTGGAATAACTGCCTGGATACTGTCGTGGTTATTATTTTCCGTTGTGTAGCTCAGTAAGTTTTGCGTGTATAACGGTAGGTTTATTCGATGTATGCCAGTTTTTTCATTCAATATATCTAGCCCTCACTAGTTATTCCATCCTGCTAGTATCAATTTACAGTTTTTTCTGGCAGCTTTTAAATAAACTGCTTCTTACTTAGTAAATATCGCTAGTGTGGGGCCTAAAATAGTTAAAACGAAGAAAACTAAACGCTTCCAACATTAAACCAAATTTTATTTCATAAAAAATTTAAAAATCTACGATTACTATCAATAAACTTGGAAACAAATATATCGTACACCTTTCGAATAATTGTTAACATTGCCTTCCACTTGACTGTGGCACAGGCGACAGAATTTAAATCAGAGTAATAACGAAACAATAACACCAACTAATGCACCAAAAATATATAATTTTATTCTTGAAAGTCTCCTACATGTTTCGACCCTGCTAGGCCATCTTCAGGGAGAATAATATTGATACACTATGGTTGCATTTATACAGTTAAGTGCGAATGTGAGGGCACATTCGCACTTAACTGTATAAATGCAACCAT
>BLKM01000468.1:3740106-3949241 GCA_013340265.1 Coptotermes formosanus | reverse complement strand
GGGTGGTCCTCCAGCTTGGGGGTTGGGCGAGGTGCTAACAACTCCTCACCGTAAAAAATTATGATGTTGCGAAACAGCCTACAAAGCCTCGGACCTGGACCGATTCTTTGGTACGACCCCAGCTATGGAAAAAGGATATGAGTTTTGGAACATGGAATGTGAGGAGCATGTATAGGTCAGGGTCACTTATGACAGTGGTCAGGGAATTAGCTAAGTATAAGTTAGATTTAGTGGGTGTACAGGAGGTTAGGTGGGACAAAGAAGGGACTGTAAGAGCCGGGGAGTATACTTTTTTCTATGGCAAAGGGCAGGAAAATCATCAATTGGGAACAGGTTTTTTTGTGCACCAGAGAATGGTATCAGCAATCAAGAAAGTGGAGTTTGTTAGTGCTAGGATGTCATACATAGTGCTGAGAGGCCGCTGGTGTAATATCATTGTTCTGAATGCGCATGCACCAACGGAAGAGAAGGGTGATGATTCAAAGGACAGCTTCTATGAGGAATTAGGAGGGGTTTTTGATCATTTTCCTAAGTACCATGTGAAAATTCTGTTAGGAGATTTTAATGCAAAAGTGGGGAGAGAGGATATTTTCAAACCGACTATTGGGAATGAGAGTCTACATCAGGATAGCGACGATAATGGTGTTAGAGTAGTAAACTTTGCCACATCAAAGAATCTAGTTGTTAAGAGCACTATGTTTCCGCACCGAAACATTCATAAATACACCTGGACCTCTCCTGATGGGAAGACTCACAATCAGATCGATCACATATTGATAGATAGGAGACGGCATTCCAGTATACTCGATGTGCGATCTTTCAGGGGAGGTGACTGTGATACTGATCACTATCTGGTGGTTGCGAAAGTTAGGGAAAGACTGGCAGTAAGTAAACAAGCAGCACAGAAGTTTGATGTAGAGAGATTTAATCTCAAGAAGCTAAGTGAACTAGAGGCTAGGAAACAGTATCAGCTTAAGATCTCAAACAGGTTTGCAGCTCTGGAAAACTTAAATGTTAGTGAGGACATGAATAGGGCTTGGGAAAACATTAAAGAGAATACCAAAATCTCGGCTCAAGAGAGTCTAGGTCTACACGAACGGAAGCAGCATAAACCATGGCTTGATGCAGAATGTGCAGAATTTTTAGATAAAAGGAAGCAGGCTAAAATTCAGTGGTTACAGAATCCAAACCAAAATAATGGAGATAATCTGCACAACGTAAGACGTGAAGCTAGTAGACATTTCAGGCACAAAAAGAAGGAATATCTGAAAGCTAAAATTAATGAAATTGAAACAAACAGTAAGAACAAGAATATAAGAGACTTGTATAGGGGTATCAATGAGTTTAAGAGGGGGTACCAGCCTAGAATTAATGTAGTAAAGGATGAGAAGGGTGAGCTGGTTGCAGACTCCCACAGTATTTTGGCTAGGTGGAGGAATCATTTCTCCCAGCTGTTGAATATACACGGGGTTAATGATGTTAGGCAGATTGAAGTACACACAGCAGAGCCACTAGTGCCTGAGCCCAGTGCCTTTGAGGTTGAGATGGCTATTGAAAAACTAAAAAGTCACAAATCACCAGGTATTGATCAGATTCCAGCAGAATTGATTAAAGCAGGGGGTAGGATAATTCGGTCTGAAATCCATAAACTTATTATTTCTATTTGGAATAAGGAGGAATTGCCTGAGGAATGGAAGGAGTCGGTCATTGTGCCTATTTATAAGAAGGGTGATAAGACAGATTGCAGTAACTATCGAGGCATATCACTTTTGTCGACTACGTACAAAATTCTATCCAACATCCTTTTGTCAAGGTTAACTCCATATGCAGAGGAAATTATTGGGGATCATCAGTGTGGATTTCGACGTAACAGGTCAACTACTGATCATATATTCAGCATTCGTCAAATACTTGAGAAAAAATGGGAATACAATGAGGCAGTGCATCAGCTATTTATAGACCTCAAGAAAGCCTATGATTCAGTTAGGAGGGAGGTCTTGCATAATATTCTCATTGAGTTCGGTATCCCCATGAAACTAGTAAGGTTAATAAAAATGTGCCTAAGTGAAACGTATAGCAGAGTTCGGGTAGGCAAACATCTGTCTGACACGTTCCCTATTAAGAATGGCTTGAAACAAGGAGATGCTCTGTCGCCATTGCTTTTCAACTTTGCTTTAGAATATGCCATTAGGAGGGTTCAGGCAAACCAGGAGGGCTTGAAATTGAATGGTACACATCAGCTTCTGGTTTATGCTGATGATGTTAATATATTGGGCGGAAGCGTACATAGCATAAAGAAAAATGCAGAAGATTTAATTATTGCTAGTAAGGAGATTGGTCTAGAAGTAAATGCTGAGAAAACTAAGTACATGGTCATGTCTCGAAATCAGAATGCACGACACAATCACAACATAAATATAGATAATAAATCCTTTGAAAGGGTGGAAGAATTCCAATATTTGGGAGCAACCCTAACGAATCGAAACTCCATTCATGAAGAAATTAAGAGCAGATTGAAGTCGGGGAATGCTTGCTATCATTCGGTGCAGAATCTTTTGTCTTCCAGCTTGCTATGAAAAAACACAAAGATTAGGGTATACAGAACTATAATTTTACCTGTTGTTCTGTATGGATGCGAAACTTGGTCTCTCACACTGAGGGAGGAACAAAGACTGAGGGTGTTCGAGAATAGGGTGCTGAGGAGGATATTTGGGCCTAAGAGGGACAAGGCGACAGGGGATTGGAGAAGACTACATAACGAGGAACTTAATGACCTGTACTCATCACCAAATATTATTCGGGTAATCAAATCGAGAAGACTGAGATCGGCGCGGCATGTGGCACGTATGGGGGAGGAGAGAGGTGCATACCGGATTTTGGTGGGGAGACCCGAGGGAAGGCGACCACTTGGGAGACCCAGGCGCAGATGGGAGGATAATATTAAGATGGATATTCGGGAAGTGGGATGGGAGGACATGAAATGGATTGAGCTGGCTCAGGATAGGGACAGGTGGCGGGCTCTTGTGAATGCGGTAATGAACCTTCGGGTTCCATAAAATGCGGGGAATTTCTTGACTAGCTGAGAAACTGTTAGCTTCTCAAGAAGGCCTCTGCTCCATGGAGTTAGTTAGTTAGTTAAGTTCTGGGTCAGATTAGTATTGAATGAGTCGACAGTAACGTAGAAGCAGTATGAGTCGAATTTAAACCAGTTACCTGTTCAGTCAAGTTTATGCCAATTCGAATCAGGCCAGTGGCATAAGACCACTCTGATTACTCAGTACGTCTAAATGTAACAATTGAAAGATTTTGCAACAAATGCCCAGAGTTGTAAGTAAAAACCTTGAGGCACCTACTAAATAATTAATAAATACTGCATGTCTTTTAATCAGTGACATTTGAACAATGATGACAGGTTAACTAACATTTTCAGTCGTCTAGAAAAATAGTGTGTAAGGTACATCAGAATATGTCGAAACAAAGCTTAACTTTTTAAGGTACTGAATTCGGGGTATTCTGTGACCTTAAAATGATGACACGCTAAAAGAACTAAATACAACTGCAAACACTTTGGCAGAAAATGGCTTTACAATACTATAGTTTCATCAATAATTTCTATACAATTTCCGAAAAATTACCGACATTCCATCCCCGAATTAAAGCGTCTTATATTCTAAAGTGTCAGGGTCTTACTGAAGAAGGATCGGAGACTCGCATTCCTTCGATTCCTTTAACTTTACCGAGTTTCCTGTTGTTTGCTGAATTACAACGTCGAATTCCCTTGTATGAACTGTAAAAGGAATAACTTATTTCTATAAAACACACGAAACATGGAGGCCATAGATATGTAAAATGCAACTAACTTCATTAAATATAGTAACTTCATACTGGTGCCGGAGTTGAGAAATACATTCATTTTCATGGGACCGAATTCCGGTAGGGGTAGATCTTCCGCACCCGTTCAGACAAGCGCTGGGGCCCACCCAGTCTCTCATACAACAATTACCGGGTCACTCCTGGGGGTAAAGCGGCCGGGGCGTGGCATTAACCGCCCACACCCCTCTAGCTACGAGGTTCAAGAAACAGTAGAGCAATATCTCTACTGAATCCCTGTGCCTTCATGGCATGTTATAGGGTCCCCTTTATCTTTTTAATGAACTCTCATTTTTCATCAAATGTGGACAGTTTTTGGACTAGCTGGATGACTGCTGGCTTTTCAAGAAGGAATGTGTCACAAGGAGTCACGTGTAAGTACGAAACGGTATGACGATAGTAGCATAAAGCGATAAAGTGGTGCATGTAATACTGATAGTGACTGAGGAGTATGCAGTTGGCCTTGGTAGTTGTTTGCACTGGGGAAAGCCGACCCTTGTCTGAGTTAAGTAAACAGCTTCGTCGCCGTTACTCCAATAACAACATAGACGGGAAATTACGGAGCGAAGAGAAAACAGTCAGACATATGAAGAATAAAGGTAAAGGGTAAAGTTGACTGCACGTCATGCAGGTATATGGGGGAGCAGGGTTACAGCTTCGACCATTCTTAATTTCATAGATGGATATGAGTGGTGAGCTTCATGACCCGACCGCTTTACCCCAAGAAAAATCCCTCCAGTACATGATAAACAGTTGGCTAGATGGGTCCTAGAAACGATCTGGACTTCTGTGAGAAAAGCCTTTCACTCCAGTCAGGAAAGGAACCACGATTCCTCGGTCCTTCATCCCGTGGCCTAGTCAATATACCAGCTGCTACGTCTGAAGATGTCTACTGTCCTCACACGAGAGGGCGCCTTGCCGTGGGGGCGCGGGGTACGAAATGGCATGGTCAACTGTATTCTGGACGTCACGGGTTCAAATGTCGACCCGGAGATCGTCTGTCCGGAGAGAGGTTCTTAGTGGCCGTCCTCAGAGTGGGCCAGATGAGGTAACCGGTTAGTAAAGCGTACATTAAAATACGATGTAAACGTTTTTATTATTTACTGAATTTACAAAAATTCCTCGAAATGAGATTGTCCATGTTCAATGCACGACTCGCGACCCTGTGATACAGTTTTGCAAATTGAATGCCATAACTCTGCATTGGCATGAACATTGTCGAAGGTTAACTCATTTTTCGGCAACTCTGTGTTTTAATTTGGCCACGACCATTTCCTTCTATATTCTTCCGTCATTAATGCTGATAGCGTCGCGGAATACATCACAAGTAAATTAAAAATAAACACAGGCTTTTATAGACTTATCTCGTATAGACACAGTTCTTTAACTTTACCAGAGATAACTGAAGGGCAGCTTCCCGAGGGGTACGGTAGATCTAGAACCCCAGCTTATCAGCACAGCAGAATACTACGTCTGTTTATGTTACGTGGAGATAGGAATGGGACAGGCGCCATTGCTTCCCACCTTCAATTACCCCAAAGCAAGAAGCATTGGCGCACCCAAGGGGGGGGGGGGGTCTCCCTGGCTGTACCCTTCCCCCCGCAAAGCGAAATTAAAAAAACACAGATTTTGTAGACACGATGATATAAAAGGTTTTACGTGATTTTCCCTTCAGCCTAAATCAGCCACTGAAATCGGCCGATGACTAGTGCATTGGAATATTGAAAAATATAAATAAACGCTTAAGAAGACGTAGATTTTTTCTTCTTCAGTTAGTTTTAATTTTCCCTGTAACCCAACTAAATGTCGCCTCGGAGATTTTGACATGATTTTCATAACATAGTTTTTAAAATCAAACATAAGTTATATAAAGCCTCCGGGCCAGCCCCTTTCCCCCAAAGAAGAATTCTGAGTGCGCCTATGGCAAGAAGTAACACAGTATAAATTACACACACATTGCTGGACACCGACGAATTACATGTAGACTATATATAAGTTTCGGGGCCATGTCTGATGTACTATTGCTGTAAGAATCAAATCATTATCACAAAACTTCAGGGAATCGTGACACAGTACATACTGACCAAACGAGGCGTGTCCGACGAGAGATACGCCTTCTCTTTTTAAAGCCTACTTGTCGGTAAAGTGATTAGGTTGCGGGATGGGCGGTCCGGAGTTCGAATCCCAGTAGGGGAAAAAGACTTTTCTACAAAAGGTTCAGGCTGGCTCTGGGGCCCGCACAGTCTCCCATCCAATGGGTAGTGGGTTCTTTTCCGGGACAATGCGGCCGGCGCTTGAAGTTGACCACTCATACAAAAACACTAATCACCAACAAATGCACAAGAGAGTTTTATCATCAATTGTAACACACTCTCTGCGGTCCCGGCTTGCAAGCCGGGACCGCAGAGAGTTCACGCCTCCAGTACACAGTACACAGTCAACAGCACATTCTAACTCAACTATAAAGTGCAACCTTAGTGTAACGACAACAGAACGTTCTCCCTGAAGATGACCCAGCAGGGTCGAAACATGTAGGAGTGTGTTACAGTTGATGATAAAACTCTCTTTGTGCATTTGTTGGTGATTAGTGTTTTTTGTGTAATATAATGCACGGACATGGAACACATTAAATTTGGCCACTCATCTCCATCTAATGCCGAAGTTAAGAAAGAGTGGAAATCACCTTACATGCTTTCATGGCGGGCACAGGGAAAACTTTAACTTTACCTCTACTGATTTATTCTTTTATTTGCAGCCCAACATAATTAAATTTATCAAATTGCAGAATATTTTCTCCCCTTTCAACTTACTTTTGTAATATTGACATGAGAAATTGAATGGTATGCAGTCAAGTGGAATTCGTTTCTTCATATATCGATCCGTCTACTTTTCCACTCTTTATTCTGACAAATAAAACCCTCGACCGCTGATAAATTCTGATACTGCGTTCGTTGGGTTCAACGTTTAAAATAATAGTCCTTATCAAGCGATTATCCCATATGATGATAATGAGTCGGTACAAGGTGCAGGCAGATGCTGCCGTAAATATAAAACTGTCCTCACGTGCCAGCTGTGGTGTTTCCAAGTGCGCAGTTTCGTCGCATTTGCAGCTTCTGCCTTTTATCGGTACGCCGCTCGAATCATAGATAAAAGACTTCGTATATAAAAAGAAGTGTTTGTGTGTGGTACGCTTGCCCAGACCCCGGGAGAGAATTTCCTGATCTTATCCAAAACTAAATATAGGTCTTATTCTAACAGTGCAAACAGAAGGTGCCAGAAAATATGCTTGGCGAACAATCGAACTTTGCAAATATTACGTAACTGCGTTATAGTTACAAGTAATGAGGCAATACGTGTATTATTAAGTTCTTGCCTAATTAAGTGCTTGGTCTAAGCCTCTAAGATGAGCTCATTTAAAAGATTCGGAGCCAGCCTTAACTTCCCGATCAACTATTCGGTATCCATTACTGACTTCAGAGACATTTTAATGGTTTTTTTAATCCCTTCGATATTTATTGAGCAGCAAATTATTTGAGTCTCTCATTGCATGTTTTGCCGAAGAGGATAAACCGTTTTGCTTTCTATCGTGTATCACTTTATATTGTGGTCTTAGTACAAACCTCTGCGACGGACTTATTACGAGATTAGTCCTTATACAATTTGTGGTGGAAAAATCCACATTCCTCTTTTTCATTTCTTTCAGAAACGGCACGAACTGGGCGCATAATAAAGAGGCCATGCTCGCTTGCTTATTTACACACTAGGTTATACCTGCGCTTCATATTCGATTTCGTACGTTAAGTAACGAACTCCACGGGACAGGGTCCTTCTTACGAAGCTAACAGTTCCTCTGCTGCTGAAGAAATGCCCTGCATTTTATGGCGCATTGGGTTTATTACCGTATTCGTAAGAGACCGCCAGTTTTCTCTATCCTGGGCCACGCGAATTCAGTCCGCGCTTCCCCATCCTATTTTAATATTTTCCTCCCATATATGCCGGAATGTTTCGATACAACCAGTTATTGGGCTTATCTTATAGCTGGTTTTAATCTTCCACTTGCCATTTAAACACCCCAGCACTGAAATTTAAAATTTGTTCATTTGTTGTTTTGTAAGAGAACGAAGCTTGATTCTCGCTCTACTGGATAAACAGAAACATCCTGAGTAAATCTGCGACTGTAAACTGTTCATGGATATAGCGAGCCGTGGGGATCATGCTGCTTGCCGAATTTAATTTTCGGTTGTGACATTCCAAAACAACGCCCACTGTTCACAAAAATGAAATTTCACTTCATTGATCTTCGCATAAATAGGTCACAGATTAGTAAATTGGTACGTTACATAAAATAGAGATCCAGTAATGATCCCCTGCCACTCCAACTATTTTTCAATACGTTGAATATTTAACAAAATACAAGAAAAACTGCTTCAGACCTGTGTGGTGTGTACTATCTGTAGTGTTACTGTCTTTGAAATGGTAAATTTTTTCTTCGACGTATAAATATCAAGACCAATGAAATTTTACAAAACTGCAAATACAGAATTTGGAAATATATGCGTTCTGTTGTAGAATAACATCCTCTCCTTGTTTTTAGATACAGAATGTACTAGCAAACACTGATATTTTCTCCACTGCAAATATTTATTTCTTGTCTGCCTCTAACATGCAGTGCCTGTCACGTTACTTCCCGAAACGTATTGTATCGACCATTGCTGTCCTGAACTCGCTGTCACGCCACGTTATCTGCAACGTACCACAAAGATGTCACCTATTGATTGCACTGACTGGGTTTAAGGACCTTGGAACACCGTTACTTTTCAATATGTATGAACCGTAATTGCTTACAACCGTCAGAATACAAAATGGCGTAATGATAAACTCGAGAAACGTAATGCGTGTCAGCACACAGACGATTAAGGAGTTCCACCCAGCCTACGTGCATGCCTCCACAACTCTGTAACTGGACCAGAGCAACTGATGTGAGGACACTCTATTCAGAATTTAATTCGATACGTTATTATATTCGGGCACTTTTGAGCAAACTGAATGAAATTGTTACAAAGATACTACATAAACAGAATATGAAAGTATTGTTACCATTTAAGGCCTTGTCGTTGTGTTATGCGCCATTGGGTTTAATATTACTAAACTGTATTTTGCCCTCCGACTGTATTCGTATGTATCGTACGATTCTAAATATCTCCCTATTCTAGTACCGCATTTCTTGTCCTTCTATCATACACATACCACAAGTGTACGGTAGATCTGAAAGTACAGTGTCTGTTGTTTTTATATGGTGTTAAACAAAATTGGGATGCTTTGCCACATTCGCGTAAAAGTATCCCGTGTAATATTTCATGAACAGCCATCAGGTGGAAGTCGAGTCTTTCCATGTGGACAGATGGACAGACGGACATACGTGCAGACGGACGAATAGACATGAGGGAGCTCATAGCCGCTTTTCGCCGCTTATGTGGATTGTTTTGCTTCTGGTTAAGTCGCGGTAGAGGCACCTGTAAACAGGGAAGTGAACCTTTCGATTCCACAAATGTTAAGTGACGATTAGGCCTACTTCACAGATCACACTCTGTGGAGTTAGTCTGATGTTATAAAAAACGGGCTGGTTATGAAAGTTAGTGGTTATGGCCTGAATTACGTTAGTATCCCAGCATCTGCTGTTGGGACTAAGAAGCAATAAGCCACAGCCGGCCTCTGGGCTGGTAATTATCAGACGGTCCTACCGCAGATTACAATCTAAGGCAGGACCAGCCGAATAAGAGACAAATGTGCTGGCCATTCTACTGCCACATTCACTCTGCAATAATTTTTGCCATACCCGTTCTCAATGTCTGTACTCATCACCAAATATTATTGGGGTGATCAAATAGAGAAGAATGAGATGGGCGAGGTATGTAGCATGTTTGGGAGAAAAGAGAGGTGCATACAGGATTTTGGTGGGGAGACCTGAGGGAAGGCGACGACTTGGGAGACCCAGGCGTAGATGGGAGGACAATATTAAAATGGATCTTCAAGACGTGGGATGGGGGCTATGGACTGGACTGAGCTGGCTCAAGATAGGGACAGGTGGCGGGCTCTTGTGAATGCGGTAATAAACCTCCGGGTTCCATAAAATACGGGGAATTTCTTGACTAGCTGAAAAACTGTTAGCTTCTCAAGAAGGCCTCTGCTCCCTGGAGTTAGTTAGTTAGTTAGTTGGTTAGTTAGTTAGTTAGTTCATAACCGTTCTCAATGACCCGTTACTCGGCTAGAGGCCCGGACACACAGTTCAGACTCGTTACAGCTTTGCAGCTATGCGTGATCGCACGCAATTTTGTAGCGAGGGTCAGAGCTGAATATATCTGGGAGCAGGCTGACCTACATTATGCAGCTACGCGTCAGGTTAACCTTTTAAAGCCTAGCGGTAACTTTACATACGACCAGGTTTAACATTAAAAAATTCTACGTGGTGCCCACATTGCGTTTATGTGTTTTCTACGGATCTCAGAACAAACAGCAACTTTTGCCTTATAAAACATTAAGAGATTGGTTTTTATAACCGAAGTGGAGAGTGTTTACAGCGCGGTACGCACTGAGTCCTTATATAAAACAGATACCCTTCGTCTTTAAAGGGTTAAACATACATCTGCTTTACCCCGTTTGCCTCTTAGCTCATTCAACAATTTGAAGACGACGATTAACGTGAATTGTTTTTAAAGATTCAGTTCGTACCTTGCAGTAAACACACTCCGTCTCGATTATAACAACGAATGAGTGAATGTTGTATGGGGAATTAATCGCTTGTTTTTTTCTGAGAGCCATACAGAACATGTAAAAGTAATCTGAGAACAGAACATCGAATTTTTTAACGTCGAAGCTGGTGGTACATAGCGACAGCGAACTTTGAGGGGTTAATTATATTTCTTTAAATGCATAGGCCATACAGCCTCAAATTGGTGTAGAGGAATGACAATAAGTACGAAAAGCCTTAATCTTGACTGCTGACCTCTGCAACAACAATCGACAGTTGGGCGTCCAAATACGAAGCCACTGTTATCTTCCCAGCTGAGAACTTCGGCTGACATTTAGGAGTGGCATCGAAGAGACCTCGAATAATAGACATGTAAAGCCTTCACATAGCACGGCCACACTGGGAAGTACAAAGTTCAATGTAAAGTTTTATCTTCTACCTACTGAACGTTTCTGTTAGTTATAATTTTGTTCTCGTGTCATTAAATTAACCTATTTACTATCACGTCACATATGTCTTTTGTGATGGTATAGCAAGCAACTGTTAATCCAGTTATCATACATTCGCCCGCATGCTGTCCTTAATTTTATCCTCGAACACAGTTTTTTAAAATAATTTCTTACGAATATAGACAGGCTTTCTATAAGCTTCCAAAGATTAAAGTTATGTAACGGCGTGTTTATAAAGCTGAGGACAGTGTCTGTGAAATTTCAGTGTAGATACATGAAAGTTTCAGACTGTAATGAAAACAAACAAAGAGAACCACGGCTATTTAAAAACTACATCCCAGAAACTTATTTTCAAAGAAAATCATTACGAGTTCCCAGATTTCTTTGTTAGTAATATATCCTATCACTAACAAAAATTTATTATTATTATTTAACTTTAGTATTACATCCTGCTGGTTATGACTTATCTTCTAATCAGTAATTCAATTCAGTTCAATTCAATTCAATAGGTAATCACTAAACTGCACGCTTAAAAGCACCTGTCAATAATAATAATAATAATAATAATAATAATAATAATAACGAGCCTGATGTTCTTACAGCTGTGGGTATAGAAGTTACCCTGTTATGGTAGGTAAGGCATTGTAGTTTCGCAGGGATACCGATGTTGCGTAAGAATTAGAACGCTAATTTGTTTTTAAATTATTCCACGACATGAAACGCAAAAAAAAAAAACAGCGAAAGATGCAGCAGTCGTCTCTTACTATCGTTTACTAAAAATATCAATATATCGAGTAATAATTTAAATTTATTGCGCTATTAAATTAAGAGATAAGTATTTATTATTATCATTATCATTATCATTGTTGATACTGTGCACAAGGTTAATGTAAAAGGTCAGACACAGGATTATTGCAATGGCTGAAGATATGGCTTATGAGAAGTATATATATATAGATATAGATATGACATGTGTTACCAGTTATTAAGTGGCGTGAGACCATAAGATGGAGGACCAGGACCCGCAGCTTCTTTTAAATGACGGTAAGAATGTTTCATTTATTTATTCACAACAAAGAGATTCTCATGGATATTTCCACGTTGCTCTTTGTTTTAAAACTCACATACTTTGTGTTAATAAGCATAAATGAGATGTTCGCAGGCCCAGTTTACTGAGAAAACAGTCGGCAGTGTGGGTAGCAGAAAAACCGTCCGTTGTTCCAACTCCCTCCCTTGAGACAACTTCCATTAATATAAGGTCATTTAAAGTTGCGCTTCTCAAACAGGGCTATGCTTCGTAAGGAGAAGTCAGCGAGTGAAAAATTCTTGGTTATACTGCATGAGGCACTGCGGCCATATTATGTATGCAACACATGAAACAGCCTATGCAGATAGCACATGTGCATGTGCAAATTTGAAACTAGTGTATTGCTCTCCCCCCCCCCCCCCCCCAACCTCGTGTTGCCCTTCTTCGAAGATTGCTGTCCTGTGGGATGTAATACCTTACAGTCTGGTAGAAGACATTCCCGTGCACTTCTGCCAGCACGACTACTCGACGCCAAAGCCCCGAAGATAACCACCGTCATAATTACCCCCGTGAGAACCTCAGATGTCATCTATCCGTTTACAGAATGTATTGTTTACATACAGATTGTGCCTGTCATACCGAATGTATAGGCATTGAAAATGACCCACAGTCCACGTAAAACTGATTTGCTTTGCAGACGACTAATTTTTAGACACATCATCTGTAGACAGTCTGGTATGCAGTCTAATGCATCCGTCTTGAGCTTCGTGCAAAGCAGTGTTAACTTGCCAAGGTCATATTACTCACACAGCGATGACAATTATCAGCTGTGAGCGCGAGGACATTACACGGGATGTCGTAAGCGTCGAGTCAGTCAAGCCTGCTGCCAAAGCAACCTACTGCGCAGTTTCTCAATTATTGTTAGCCAACACACATGAAGCGCTCAGAAGTGAATATTTGCTGTATTGATGTGCATATGTTTCTGCTTGCTTTATCGTATCTTTTCCCATAGAACACGATTGTTGGAAACGAGACGCAGTTGCTTAACTCCACGTCGCAACAGAGATTATGACTATGCAATCCCAATGACCCCTCCGTCATTGAATTGGCCCACCCAGGAACCGACCTCCTCTTCCGAGCCGCGAGAGCAACTACCGGAGAGCGATTCCGAAATCTTTGTATGTAGAAACTTGGATTTAGCATTTAGGTACCGTATTGTACTGTATTTTTGTGGGTAACAATAATGTAGCCTACCGAACTGCACTGACAAAGCGACGTCACTTAACGCTAGCCTACGTGAACAGGTCGAACTGTGTTAAGTGCTGAAACCTCCTGTATTTAGGCTTTAAAATACGTTTTTGAAGTCTTTTTCTTATTTAATATCAATATTACTTTATATAGGTGTTGTACTTTGCGTAGTTCCCGTCCCTTGGCGTCTTAACGTTGTATAATCTTCGTACTGTTCGTTTCGTGCATTCTTGATAAAACAATTCACGACACTCAGCATCGTCAGGGAACTAATACCAAATAATATTGCATAAAATTGAATTAGTTGTTTTTATACATGATTAACACGGCTCAAAGGAGTTAAGTAGTAAAATATAGGAAGTTCTTTGTAGAATAGTTGTGTGACCTGGCATCTTGATATACAGCATCTCCTATACAATTTACGTGCTTGACGGAAGTCGGTAAGTACGTAAGCTGCCTAGTTGATGTATTTACGCCAATGGCAGGAGACATTTCTGCGTAACCAAGTGCCATGCCTCAACACGTGCGTGAACTCTCTTCAAACCGCAAAATAGGATTATTTTGTACGTCACTATGTGCAATTTGCAAGGTAGGGGGTTATTATGCTGGAAGGTAGGGGGAATGTGATCGTGGAAATTTCCAGCCTTGCCCATACCAGCGCCTGCATATTGCAGATGGATGAAATGGCCTTCGTCACACACTACAGGTTTCAAGGCAGCAGTAAATCGAGAAAGAGATGTCTGGCGAACGGAAATGTCACGAGTCTTAAAGCCAAGACATGCAAACAAAATCCCTAAAATATACTTAATTAATCTGGTGAAGCATTGGGTCTGCGTGTGTCATGAAAGTAGGTGCTCTTCATGTGTGTAAAGAAATAACTACCAATCGACACTGCGTAACACCCCAGAAGACCGAAGATCTCCAATAAATCTCGTTCCTCACGACACTGGAGTGTAAATTTGGTTTAAAAACTTACATATATTTCAGAGGTGATTTATTTTGAAATGAGTGGAGACGACAACATGCACAGTGCAATGAAAGAGATCCTGGGCACTGAACAATTACGGGCAAACTACTGTATTGACATCCAAATGGACTGGAGAGGTAAAGTCGCAGGGCTGATCGTGTGATGAGCATCAGACAAGCAACTTTTCGCATGGATTTCAGTAAGAATGTAACCTGCATAACTAATATACATACACAGCCTGATAAAAATTAAGATGAAAGCGACATTTACTTTTCTACTGCTTATCATACAACCGGCAGTTATAAATATAACCAAATTACAAGTCCAACAGGCCACAAAAAGGCCGCTCTACGAAGGAAGTATTGTATTTAGGCGTGAGTCTGAAAGCTGCGGTGACACTGCAGAGTGCCTTATCCGGTTATTGCCACGCAAGCTTAATTTCACTGACGTGTTACTTCACAACACCAACAAGGTGATCACAGACAATACATTTTGGTCACCAATGACGTATTTCACGACCCACGGAGACGACAAAAGAAAAACTAATTTCCAACGTGCCGTTGCCTCGCTTGCCCATACCGCATTTCAGGGGTCCCCGAACGGAAGTTAACAAAAGCTATTTTGGCTTTACATTTGAAGTTATTGCAAGGACATTTCGTTTAATGAACTACTCACGTAAGTGCAAAAACTAAACACAAAAGTGACCAAATAGCTAAATAACTAATAAAGCCATCCCTCTCTTGCTATAACCTGCAAGTTCAACATCGCTAATACCAACGCTATCCTGAGCCACTTGTGTAACCCTCACCCTAAGACCCATTTCAATGTTATTCTGCTAAATCTTTCTGTGCCTTCCATGTGACCCTATACCAAACATTTTGTGGTGCAACACTGGTATCTCCATTAGACCAACATGTCGAGACTTATTGTAGCCCCTGTACTAACAACAATAGGCATTTTATACAAATGACTAAGTCAGGGCTTATGTAATACCTTAAATCGGGACGCACACATCTAGGGCACCACGTCGCCCGAGCGACGAAATATGTACGGTGGTGCCAAATACATGTGGGACTTCGGTATGGAACTTGCTGTGTGTAACATTTCTGGTGCCTAGAATTTTGAGGTGGCTGCCAGATATTTGCAAACTTTCGCAGCCCTGCCGTAAGTCATCCACTTGTCTGCTTCATCATCTTAGGCCCCAATAATTTATTACTCCAAATAAATGATTATGAACAACCAATTACACTAATCAGCTCTAAGGTATCATAACTTGAAGCTCCAATAATGCTAACACAAGGCTCGCTATTCTAAACCAGTCATAAACACACACAGTTCAATCCAGTCACCACCAAACGTTATTTTAAACATATTTATACGCATACGTAACTCAAAAACGTTGCTGGAATTCTAACCGTATCGAAAGTCGAGTCAAATCGAGTCTGACTCACAAAGATGGTGCAAGGACACATCCATTTGTTTGTCACTGAATTGCTGTATATACTGCCACGCTGTATGCGTCACGTGGAGTGGAGTGAATCACTATAGACTATGTGAAAGAGTAACATAATAATTCCAAGCAGGCCTGCAGTATGGAACATCCGTTACAACATACGCGAAGTATAGTGTAGAACGTCCATCACGTTTGCATAACAATCTGAGTGCGATATACAATGTCCATCATGATAAAAACAGCAATCAAGGTGCCGTACAGAACAACTGTCAAAATAGTATAACAATTTAAATGCGATATAGAACATCCGTCATAGGAATATTACAATCCAGGTGCAATATAGAGCAAACACAGCGATTACACGATAATTCAGTGCAGCATCACACATCCATCACGATAACGTAGCAGTCCAAGCGCAATAAGTATGTAACATCCGGTATGAGAACAATAGAAATATAAATGCAGTATATAACATCCATCATGAAAACATTAAGGATACAAACGTNATAGAAATATAAATGCAGTATATAACATCCATCATGAAAACATTAAGGATACAAACGTAGTAACATTCATCACGAGAACATTACAGATATGAATGCAGTATATAACATCCATTACGAGAATATTAACGATATGAATGCAGTATATAACATCCATTACGAGAATATTAACGATATGAACGCAGTATATAACATCCATCATGAGAACACTAACTATATAAGCTCAGTACGTAACATTCATTTCGAAACGTCTAAGTGCATTACAAAACATCTGTAAAGAGAATGTACCAATTAAAGTGCTGTCTAAATGTTCGTCGAGCGAAAATAATAGAACGCATTGCATATTCATAAACTCAGCTTATTTTTAGTGGGCCTTCAAAGCACCAATAAAGCGAGACATTCATGTCATGTTGGCGTAATGAAGTTTCTACGTATAACTCGGTGGCCTGAACGCCGTTTGGTACAAAGATATACACTGCTGGACAAGGTTAACATTAAACAAGCAGTTTCAAAAAACCTGTCTATAGTATGCTCCATGTCCCACGCAGTGTGTATGTCCTTAGGAGTATCTGTAATGCATGTGTTTGTTTTTGTTTTAATTCTTTCTTTATTTAACCGTTAACTGCGGAGATTGTAACTGAGCTAGAATGTGGCAGTTACTACCAGAATGTATCTGGAAATACCAAAATATTCACGACTGTCCCGACATAGGACTATGCACGTACTTACCAGGGCAAAACACTGCATATTATACATCTCCCTGTGTGTGTACCTTATATGCATGTAGCCTATAGACTTATTACAAATTCCAAAATAATTAGCCGTTTCATGCGCCATATCG
Source organism: Coptotermes formosanus (assembly GCA_013340265.1). Taxonomy (NCBI): domain Eukaryota; kingdom Metazoa; phylum Arthropoda; class Insecta; order Blattodea; family Rhinotermitidae; genus Coptotermes; species Coptotermes formosanus. The sequence goes on along the minus strand of BLKM01000468.1, from coordinate 3,932,135 downwards.
CAGCACAATTCGCAGTTCAATATATGCTCTGTCACTTTAATCGAAATTGTAAGCTTTCTGTTGGAGCAGAATGTTGCTAAATCAACATAGCAGTGAAATTTTCGGTCAATAAATCAGGCCTATAGACATGGGTCACACGTAGATACGCATTTCACCAGTTCTCCCCAGTAACAGAACCCACATGTTCCAAAACGTTTCGTACTAAAACGCACCACTGAATTCGGTCCTGACCCAAAATAGTCGTGGGCCGGGATAGCGTAGACGGTATAGCGACTCGCTACGAGCTGGGTGGTCCAGGGATCGAAATCGGGTGGGTACGAGGTTTTCTGCACCCGTCCAGACTGGCCCTGGGGCCCACCCAGCCTCCTACACTATGGGTACCGGGTCATTCCAGGAGGTAAAACGGCCGGGGCGTGGCGTTGACCACACAGCCCATATAGCGTCGAGGTTAAAGAAAGACCTATAGGCCTACCTCTACTCGCCTCTGGGCCTTCATGGCCTGTTTCAGGGCGAACTTTACCATTATCTTACCCAACTTATTCACGTGGTGCTGAATCACTTAGGAAAGTCGTCTTTGAAAGCAGTTTTTGAAAAGAGTCAGGTCATTAATTCATCAATTAGCCAAACAATAAATTACTCAAACTTATAGCTGGATAGCTAGTTCACCGGTCAGCCAATGAGTCAACCCTTCAATCGCTTATTCCACTCAACCAGCTGTCAATCAGTCATTCAGTCTGTTATCCAGTTACTGAATTGCTGTTTCAATCAATCGGTTCGTCAAACAGTCAATTAACAAATGATGTAAAGAGACATTCAGCCTGGAATTTATTTGGATCGTCAGTCATGTAATTGCTCAGCTACTCTGTGACTTAAATATCCATAACTGGTAATTACCCAAAAAGCAATTATGACAGAGACTGGCACAAACAGGGTCTGTGTTAAGAAGTTCGGAACCATCCGCAAAACGCAACGCTTCTGGCTCCTTATTGTCCCCATTGGACCTGTTGTTCTTAGTATTGTGAATAGTTTCGTTTCGTAGACCTTACCTCGTCTACCTACTCACAGCAGGTGTCGAGGTTGTTTATTAGCACTTGATCGCACTGAGACACGCACCACAGTCGGTAGGATTCCTCTGGACGACGGATCGGCCCGTCGCAGAGACCTCTACCTGACAACACAAACACTCACAAGAGACAAACATCCATGTCCCTGGTGGGATTCGAACCCACGATCCCAGCAAGCGCTCGGCCGCAGACTTAACGCGTGAGACCGCGCGGCCACTGGGATCAGCTTATTGTGAATAGTACGAGTATCAACGCACTCTAAATGCAACCACTACATTCTTTTTTCGCGTGGGTTGATGCCTGTCTTTAGATCATCAACTATTCTGCAGCCTGTCTGACTTGTACTTATCTCATACACGTCAGCATATCACATGTCTTGTATTTTCTCGCAGGCGGCGAGATGTCGTGTTTTCTGCATTTGCCTAGTAAAGGAAGAGATATCCGTTTCTTGTACTTGTCTCGTAAAAGGCGAGATGTTTAGATCGTCAGCTATTTCTTTGGCCTTAGTTCGCGCCTCACAGAGAAGAGTTTGCCTCCATTTTAAACACCAGTCACATAGATGTGCATAGGTACTCATGTACGCGTAAAATGTTTGTTATTTTTCTCCGATTTTCAGCAAAGTCGGAATATGTCGACAAATTTTAGACGTTGCCCTCTTAGGTACATCATAATGCTCTTGGGTAAAATGAGTAAATGTGGGTCGAGCCCTCACGTTCCCCTTGCACGTACGCCTTCACAGGCCCTTTGTGCCCCCTCATTAGATCCAAGTCGCAAGAGCCCTGTCCTCCTAAAGAAGTTCCAGGTGGCCCATAGGCTCAGACCTCTCACAGTCTCAGGGTCCAAGAAAAAGGATCCCAGATAGATATGCCTGCGTGTCGCCACGGCTTCACACTCACACAGTACATGGGCTGAGGTTTCCTCTCCAGCCCCACATTTCCTACACACGGGACTATCTACCAGCCCCATTATGTGGAGAGGTCTTTTCAGGGTGTTATGCCCAGTAAGGAGGTTAGTAACAACCCTGGACTGCGCCCTATTATAGGACATTAGCGCGGTCCTGGCTTCAGTATTAGGGCCCCGAGATCAACTCTTGAGCCTGTCTCATAGTGCCAGCCAGTCCCCGCCATTGTACCAAGTGCTGTCTGTTCATCCAGCACTGAATTTTTCTTCTTATGCACTGCCTTGAGACCCCCACAGCTGGCTCTGGTCCCACAAAGTGGTGAGCAGAGCCCTCCCTTTGCTAGCTCATCGGCAATTTCATTTCCACGCATCCCAATGGTCTTGGGTGCCGATTTTGCAATACTAATTACAGCCAAAGCTGCATATATTGCAAACATAAACAATCCTTTCTTTACGAAATTTCCAATTACAGAATTTCCCTTATACGAGCGCTTGTAATGAAGCGCATGTCCTCTTGCGTGGTCCGTCATCTGAAGGGCAGTCACTCACCCGACATCTTCCACAAACGAGTGACTTAGAACCATTTAAACGGAGAGAAAAGACGGAAGCAACAAATTGTTTGTTTTTGTAATATTCTTTAGATGAAATTTTTCTATTGATTTTTAGTAACTTTGTACATTTTAAGTAACTGTTTACGATTTATATGCTTCCGCTGTTTGTATGATTTGTTTTTAAACAATAAAATTGTTGTTTCCTAACTTGTTTTGATCGATTTTCGGTTCGGGAATGTGGCCCCAAAATTTAACACACAGCTTTTATGAAAATGATCGGTTATTTTCCGAAATTTGCGTTGCTCCAAGAAAGTAACGTACGTACGAGCGTAGACTGCTTGTACTCGAATCTGCGTTGCTACTGCGATTGCACGACGAAGCAGTCATCATGCAAACGCAGCTGCAGCTTCAAACAGGGTGTAGGTCAGATGGCGAAAACTGTGCTATTCAGTTCTTTTGACTTTGTAACCTGATTTATGGTTTGAGACAAGTAATTAGTTCGATCGACCTTTGCAATATAATAGTAATTATAGGATACATACACTCCGTTAACTGCACAGTCTGTGGTTAATCATGTGTTCCAGGAATTTCCCCTTCATCAACGTCACGAGAAACTGGAGTTTTTGTAATCTACTGTGACGCCATTCAGCACGTCTTGTACAGTCTCCTAAGGTGCATTCTAAAACAACCATCCCACCCAAACCGTGGTCATGTGAGAAGCCATTACGTTTTTAACCAAAATATTCTGTGCCTTTGGTATTTTTTTGACGCGTGCTGCAAGTTCGGTGTACCTCAACCCCAGCAGACACAATAAATTTAAATGAACAGTGTAAGTAATTTTTTCGTTTCTTCTATTCCATATTTCCTTCGAACACAATCGCTTTGTTAGCCTCTTTCCAAATTCCCTACAAATATTACAGCTACACTGTTGTTTTTGTTGCAGATTTAATTTAATTTGCCCGCTTTAGTTTACAGCTTTGAATAAAGTAGACACCTGCTCACAGAAAATATTTGTGCTATGTTATGACGCACTGAAAACTAACAAAAGCATTAAGAAACTGACGTGGCCGTCCGATTGTTTTGTTTCTAAGAACTAATGAACACATTTTTATTAAGCCTGGTGAAATTTTCCTGACGATTTTAATTTTATTACGCCCTATCGGCATGTCCAGACCTGCCCGAGGCCAACTCAGCCTCCTGTAGAATAGGCACTAGGGCTCTTTCCCGGGGTAATGCGACCGGCGCGTGGCATTTATCACCCATCCCTACCTAGCGAAGAATAGAGCTATAGCTGTAACCCCCTTCTGTTACGGCATGGCATGTTATAGGGTGAATTTACTATCAATAGAAAAACAACCCTATGTGAAAACCAATTCACACTGAACTGCACCAATTTTCGTACAAAACTTTATTACTTGACTTGAATTATTATACTTTATTTGGAACATTTTATGATGTTATCTGTGTTCTGCGAAACATAAGGAAAAAGTAATAGTCACACAGTTTTTTATCACTCACTCCCTTATTTATCTTTTTCTCCTTCGACCATCTGTATCGTTTTACATAGCAGAATATAACTGTCCGTTCATTTAATATATCGTGCATTCGGTAAGACCCACTGACTGCGGACTGGTCCCATCGAAAAGCGACACACAACAAAGCAGACGTATACTTGTATTCAGGCCCAGACTTGATTTTTTTTTTGCTGTGACTGGAAATTGCAAGGTCTTGTTTGAGAAAAAAAGGTTATCTCTCCTGTGCCTTCTCATTTTTCCATCTACACAACTTGCAGGAAGTCCACAAACACAGATAGCGTGGTTATTGTGTCTCGTGACGTCAGTGGTTGCCTCCTTGTGCTTGTTAACGCGTAACTGCTAATATGCTAGTGCCGCTGCCTGGCTCATAACTTTTAGTGCGATGGTCTAGTTATAACTGAGGAGGCAGGCTGCCAAATGTGTAGAACTGTCACTGTCAGTGATCGGTCATCAGTTGGCAAACACGTAGTAGCAACATAGTCTAAACCGAGTCTTTATTACTAAGGCCGACTTTCGGCTTGGGGCCGGCTATCCCGTTAATTTTTTTTATGTCAGTCAGCTCATATAATATCAGCAGTGAGTCCTTTAATAAAGAAAAAATTTGAAAAGTTCATTTTACATCCGTCGCTTCCAGCTACAATTAAGCTCTGAGCTTGAAGTTATTCGTGATTTCCCAAACGCGTGGGGTAAATGCCAAGGTAGCGCACTTCGTTCCACAAACAAATTTTACCCCTGTCAGGTGCTTGCTATGCTAATCGCTTTTTAAAAATTCAAAATTATATTCCAGTTTACTTGATTCTGCGGTTTGCCCCAGCTCCTTTTACGCAGATGGATCTGTCTGAGGGACCTGCACCTAGGCTACCTCCAGCTGAAGAAACCAGATGTTTCTTACACTATGCAGAAAAGACTCAACAGTGTACATCAACCAAATCAGTAACCGACACGTCTAAAATAGTGCGGCTGCATTGCCACTACATGCCTCCAGCAATTAGCAAGACGTTTCGGGAAGTACCTAAGAGGAATACCTCTTCCTTTGAAATTCATTAGTGTACGTGGGGAACCTAGCAAAGATTATGAATAAGTAATTATAAAATCCAGTAATGAGTACAAAATGTTTGCTGCGGAAACTTAAGTGAACAACAAGAATTTAGAGCAAAACTGACTGAATACTTATTGTTTATTCTTCATACAACGTGGTCCGCCCTGTTATTCGTGGAATAGTGTCGCACATGGAAATCCATTGTCCACTGTGAAAGGAGATATATTCAGCAAGTATTAACAGTCTAGTTGATAATATGAAAAGAAGGACGGTAAGAGAAAACGAGAATAAGCTAAACTGAAAATGCGTGCTGCTCAGTGAGGGTTCAATGTACATACGGATGTTACATGAAGTTCTGGTTTGCCAGGGTGTAATCAAACGATGCAGCGCAGCTTGCGTCCCCTACTGTCTCTATTCAAGGGGACCAGCCACACTGTCCTTCTGGGTTACAAACATATTGAGACGACAGAGTTTCTGCGCGTTCAAACTCCAGACATCAATTCAACCAAACTTCTTCCACCCTAATAGAACATACTGCCACTTGTAGCAGACAAGCTGAAGCCCATAAACTAAGACAGGAAATTCATTAACGTAAGCATAATTACCGTTACAGCTGTAAGGTGTCCGTGTCATAGCCCAGAGAGGTATTTCGTACGGAGAAATGGCTAAATGGTTAGGTTTTTGTCTCTTGTCGAAACCCATGTTAAGTAGACCTCGCATCCTCAGGTTGCGCATGGAGAAGAATGCCGCCGGATCAAGCGAATACGTTGTGTACGAAATCAGCAGTCGCGAACAGCCCACAAGGAGTCTGACATTTTCCACACGGCTTATACCTGCTTCTCGTAGATTATTAATATCACTATAATGTTGAAGTTACCTGAAATTAAAATAATACGATGCAGTCACTTTTTGCCACTTATAAAAAAGCTGAATAAAATGAGATCCGCGCTCTTCTGGGATGTAACGCAGCGTCGAATGGTAATCCTTTACTAACGTTTGGGGACGACGCATCGGTCCCATGTTCAAGGGTCAAGTAGTCCAAGAAGAAAAGAAATCACGGGAAGCTGTATAAAATTTTCCACGAATCTGGGGTTACTCGAAATCAGTGCTTAAATTTCATCACTAGCTATGAGAAACATACGAGTATCGAAGTTCCTGAAACGTTTTCATTAACACCGTGTGTTAATGAGCTGCAGCCATTTTACACTTGCTTTGTTATCAGCTGAGAGGGGCTTAAATTTTTCCGCTCTTCATACGTCAGTAATCTGTTTAATACTACGCCGTGTCGTTTTTACTATCTAATATTGCGTGTCTGCAAGCGAAGCCCACGCAATCATCCGCTTACGTAAGACATTTTTGCTAAAAGCGTTAAGTACTCGAGCATTCTCTCCGCGAAACCTGTAGATCCATCATCAAGGAGAATACTGGAATAGCCTCTGCACATTTTCAGTTCATTTAGGTGCGTTTCAAAAGCGCATGCTAGATTCGTCACATTCCTCCACATAGAGCCTAACTATACGGCCTATTTCGATCAAAATGCAGTGTTGCAAACCTACACTGCATTTTGTCTAGCCATTTTAATTTTGGTTTCGTTTAGAACAATTTAAGAACATAAGTGAGATTTTTGTGTATTTTCTGAATTCCTGAATACATTTTTACTACATGCTGCTCTTAATTATACTAAGAAACGTATTACAGCGTAGGCTATATATTTCCTTTTCGTTAAATTGCACTCAGCCGTAGCGAACACTTCGGATGTTTCAGTAGGTTCTAATGAAACTTTATGTGCCACCCACATCATACGAGTATTACAGGACAGCTTATTCAGTGAGAGTACTCTGGACTTCTACATATTAGGAAGGTGCCCGGGTCTAATTTTAGCGGCGTCACCGCCTATGCAGCAGGACAATTGTCGTGGGTTTTCTCAATCGTTCTGGACATATGGCGGGATAGTGCCTTAAACCAGGACTGCTTCCTTCCAAACCATCACCAATTCACAATTCACCAATCATACTACCATCGGCGCAATGTACTGTAGTCTGAGGCGCTGATGGCGTCTTTAAAAAAATCACAAAAAGATCATATGAACAGTACTATGTACAAGTTTCGTTCAGTCTTGCTTATGATAAGGACCACAGAACATAACGAGTATGCAGAGAATTACTTACTCAGACCATTCGTAATAAGTTTTCTTCCCTAAACGTATTTACGGCAACGAAATGAATGATAATGCGATAGACAATACGCATATGAAGACGTGAAAGTTATACCAAGTTTCAGTTGAGAAACCTGAAGATAAGAGACTACATGTAATGCTTAGGCGTAGGCGAAAGGCCTATATTAAATTGGATTCTAAGGAAAGAAGGTGCGAATGAAGGGTAAATTGAAGTGGCTCATGATAGGGACCGGTGGCAAACTCTTGTGTACACAATAAACAACTTTGGTTTCCGTAAAAGACTGAAAATTCTGATCTACCTGAATAAACAAGCATCACTTTTTGTAGGAACATTCTGCACTGTTTAGAATTCTATAGACCTCTTAAGACAGCCGGTAATTTGGCCGAGATTCAAAAAGGGTACCCCCCTCGCACAAGTTTACAGAGGTACTGTTCTCTGACCTACCGGATTCCGCAATAAGTACAAACGCGCTGTTTAAAATTATGAACAACGCTGTACCAATCTGCTGCCTATTTATTACGCCTGTCCTTCAACGTAGGTGACAAACTGCTTGTACAAACACTTCACAAGGGAGTGCAAATTACGTTACTTTGAACAAACGACCAAGCGTTGCGGTAAGGTCAGCACCACAATACACTCCTGTATTTTATACGCAAAACCATTTAGTTGGTCCCGATGGAAACTGTGTTTTGTTTCTTCGTTAAAAGTTCATGCCGTGTGAACAATAGCCCATCACCGCACCCTGTACAGTGCCAAATTTAGCCCACACACACTCACATGTCGCTTCTTTAAGTCAACCAAAGTCTAAGGCTGCCAAATAGTCTCTTCCCTTAAAAATTTCTGACTCAAGTACTGCATGCATTTCTCATTTCTCCTGCTAGCTAATGTCCTTCCACCTCATGCTTCTGGATTTCATCACGTTAATACAAAGACTCCAGACAGTTTATTTATAATATACATTACTGTGCAGTGTAACAAAATTGGTGCGCAATGTAAAATGCAGAAACGCTACACGCCCCTGAGCATTGTTATGTAACTTTATAAAACAGTTGCCTTAAGAAGTTTCGAAGGTCAATACTGACAAATGTCAAGTGTTAATTTTTCTGGGAGTGAAAACGAGTTTAGCATCACAATGTGTTACAGAACATGTGGCTCAGAACAGGAACCAGTGGCAGGCTGTTGTGCGAGAACATTCGGGTAGCGAGTGGGGTTCCGTAAAATGCGGGAAAATCCTTGACTGGCAGAGGAAGAAAGTCATGGTTTTATTTAGTTAGGCCTATATATATTATCTGAAGGGTCCCACTGCTTGACATTTACCCTCATAAAATATGTCGTACTGACATTCCATAAGTCATGTGAGTGTCTCGATATTACCATAGGCCACCCGTGGTATCGTGTGGTAAACCCACATCAATAAGCCCTTTCAGCGCAGTGCGCACTACGTGGAATTTTTTTTATTCAAAACACAACGCTGCTGTTATTAAGCCTCATCGAGGTAAGAGTACGTTGGATTTCACCTCACGCTTAAATTCCTCTAGCTACGGCTATAGTCCCACAGCGTCTTTACTATTAAAAATGTTACTGTTATTTTATTTGTTATAAGTAGCTTCAAATTTTTGAATCGTCTGCATATTGGTAGTTTTTGACGTATCGATAACATTTCATGCGGTATGTATGGGTATGTTTATGATACACCTTCGCACGGAATTTCAGATGCCAGGCTTCAATAGTTTTTTAGTAATCTTCATCAAAACAAAAGCCACAGAAAAATTCCGCACGGCCGTCGTGTCGTAATTTCACATTCTACAGACTATTATTTCAACAGACATTGCGTACGTTAAAGTGGTCTCCAGTTATGTAACATTCGTATAAAATTTCTTGGAAATTTTCCCAAAGGTTCAACAGTTGGAAGGGGCAAATAAGAAACAGAATACAAACGTTCGTTCTGAAAAATGGCATACTCGTGAAGGTCAGTTCTGATTCCCTGATAATCATTTGGTAAAACATGTCAGCAGTCTTATTTCCTCCCAGTCTTTTGATATTTTTATCCCAAACATTCACATTTTTCTTACATCGATTCTTTCAATTTTATCTACTAAAACGGAAGAAAGGTAGACCATTTTCGTCCTTGGCTCAATTCGCCTATTTATAAAATACCAGCCTTTCTTTTCTCTGTTCCAATCATACAGCACGAACGTGCATGTCCTGGCCGGAAAGTCGGATCAAAGACCTACGTAATGTAACTCTGAGACTTTGAGAACTGCAAGCAGTCACGTTCTAAGCCATAAACAGAGATTATTTTGTGCGAAATAAGCGAGCAGAGGCACTAGATGTGTGCGTAACCACTTCAAATCTTGAAGCGCATTATGAAAGACCTTTCTTTGATACATAAGTAGACTACAAAGAGTAAAGGGTCTACTGTTTCTCAATATTTCTGGTGCCATGGGTACCGTGTAAATCCTGACTAATTCAGCGGAACCTTTCCTCAAAAATATTTCAATTTTCGGACGGCTTAGGCACTGCTTGCACTAACATATGAAAATATCAACAGATAAAAAGAAAAGAATACACACTGATTAAACCGTAAAAACCTTTATTAAGCCAACGTAAACATTTATTGAAAAAATAATTATCTGTAATGACAGAAGAACTGGGAAAGGTCTACAGTAAAAAAAAACTTCATTTTTACTAAGAACATTTCGCCCAACTCAGGCAGATGTGAGCAAATTTGCGGACCTCCAGTTTAGAAACGCTTCTTCAACCTTTTCAAGCCTAGCGGTAACTTTACGTATCACCAGGTTTAACATTAAAAAATTCTACGTGGTGCCCACATTGCGTTTATGTGTTTTGTACGGATCTCAGAACAAACAGAAACTTTTGCCTTATAAAACATTAAGAGACTGGCTTTCATAACCGAAGTGGAGAGTGTTTACAGCGCGGTACGCCCTGAGTCCTTATATAAAACAGATACGCTTCGTCTTTAGAGGGTTAAAACACTGTGGTTAATATGTGCACTGCCAGCTGTTACATTCGAAACTTTGCGTTCTGAATGCGTTTCGTCTGACACAAAGAATAAACAGTAATTATCTCCCTAAACAGGTAAAACCTTTGTGTAAAACGGACGCGGTGTTTTCTGTGAGGTAGAAACTCAATTTTCAAATGTTACTTAGGCGTACACGCATTTCAGGCTTCAAAAGGTTAACACATTGAACCCCACATGTTTTAAACTAAAACAAGAGTTTCCGAACCTTGCCACTCGAAACTTCTATTACAATGTTTATTTCTTTATATGGAGCTGGGTTAACCAAGCCGCAAGTAATTCACACTGCAGGATGTAGTGTCAGGATAGGATTGTCAGTGAATTGAGAGTTGTGTGGAAAGAAGTGGCCGTGGGCTAAGATCTAGGTGTAGATTGGAAGATAATATTAAAATGGACCTTTAACAAATAGGATGTGAGGACTTAGATTGGATTCATCTTGCTGAGGATGGAACCAAGGGCGGGGTGCTTTGAACTCGGTAATGGGACGTTCGGGTTCCACAGACGCGGGGCAGTACTTTGGTAGCTGAGCTATTATCGGTTTGTCGCGGACTCTGTTCGATTGCGTTACTTATGTCAGCCATGTCGTATTCAGAGAGCACGTAACCGGCAGTACATGACTTACGGGTGCGTGGGTGGCAAGCGTGAGACTTGATGCATGTATATGTACAGCGTTATGTTTGAACATGTGCGCATAATTCTACTTAAGCAGGCTCGGCGCCACAACCTTATGGTAAAACAAACGCAGTGTTTTGTAGCTTACCAGTATAACTCAGGGAATGTTTTAAATATTTACAGTGGCTGATGTGCAGTTACGGAAGCAATATGGCGTAAGTGTATACAAAAGAAATAGACTACGCAGACTGTAAAACAAAATGTCGGCAAGAATTTATGAGACACCATAATTATTGTTGAAAGCGATCTGGAGTTCTACAAGACACGCGATGTACGTATAACCTAACATCCAGGCGCGTTCGCGTAACCATTGCTGCAGCATTACATATTCTGAGTGTGTGTTTGTAGTCTTAGTTAATCAAGAACGCAACGCCCTTGGGCTGTATTGTATCATCTGTAGCCTGTCTCGCTCTACCATATTTGTCCATATTATCTCAAAGCGGCACGATTTTTGAAAAAAAAAAAGCTATTGAACATAACATATGTGTTTTGATATCGTCTACAACTTTTGTCCGAAACATTTCTGATTCTAAGAAAAATTCACCGAGGCATTACCGTTATTCTTGTCAGCTTTTAATGAAACTTGAATTTTCTCGACAGATTTTGGAAAAATCCTCAAACGTCAAATTTCACGAACATCGTCCAGTGGAGCCAAGTTGTTGCATGCGGACGGACGGACGGACGGACGGACAGACAGACAGACAGACAGACAGACATGACGAAGCTAATAGTCGCTTTTCGCAATTCTGCGAACGCGCCTAAAACTGGTAGATGACTGTATGTAATTTTACGCTATTTTAAGCCTACATGTAAATGTCAATCCTCAGGCCGTGCCTGTCGCATATCAACTTTCAAGCCCTGTGTTAGATTTATACTGTAACCGCAACCGTAACAAACACTTCCTATACAAATAGCGAACCTTACACTTTTTTTTTGTTTTTAGATTTCCCATCGCGTTGTGTTCATACACTGTTGTTTCTAATTTTCATACAGGCAAACACAAGTTATTTTTCTTAGTACCTATTACTACGCTGCTACATGTTTCGGCCTAAGCGGCCACCATCAGGCATACAAATATCAAAGAAAGAGAAGAGGCCTTCACCCTAAACACCTTTCTTTTATATTTGTGTGCCTGATGATGGCCGCTTAGGCCGAAACATGTAGCAGCGTAGTAATAAATACTAAGAAAGATAAGTTGTGTTTGCCTGTATGAAAATTAGAAACAGTATCCTGACACATATTGGCCAATGCACCTACTGTCTGTAAAAACCATGAACCTTACGTGCAATGGCCAATGCACCTGATGTCCCTTACTCGTAGAAGGCATTCGACCTGCACAGCTTGGGCACAGTCCTTCAACACTCGCGACGGCGGGCGGCGGAAAGCGTATAGGTTCTGCCAAAAGCGTGTCTGTCACTGCAGCATGACTTCTTATTTCGTTTGTAAGACGCGTACAGTGAAATTTATGCACAGCTGTAACCACATAGATCAGTACAGAAAATAACTGTATTATCTCACACGCACAAAACTGGACTGCTCGTCAGCCGAATGTACTTTTAACTGGAATACATGGGTTATTGGTCACAAATAAGGGACGGTCGCCTTTCGCCAGGGTAAACCACTGCCAAGGTCCACTGGAAACTCCACAGTCAGTATGTGTACTTCATTTGAAGTCTCATATAGCAACTGGATGAGAGTACGTGCAGGTAGAAAGTTGGCAGGCCGCTGAATGTGGTTAGTCAGTATGAGGCACAGGTCATGTAGTATAGTGAAGGTGTAGTTTTCTAGGACCTGAGCAAGCTGACTTTTCTGGGTTCTGACAAAGACATTTCTACTGCAGACTAAATTCAACATTAATTTTGTTTATACTGACACAGATGGCAAAGTCTCTCCGGTAAAAGCTACGCTCTATGTTAATAAATTCTTCTTAAGCACGAAAGATCTTTTAGAAGTAATTTTTGACATTTTAGCAGAATGTATAGTCAACTTGGGTTTCTTTATATCTGGGGTGCTGATTTTTAGGCGAGTTCGCAAAGCAATTGCAAAAAGTGATTAGCTTCATCATGTCCGTCCGTCCATCTGTTGACATGTAACAACTCGAATCCTACCTGTGACTTTTCCACTCGTAATTAGAAGGAAATGTGTTGACGAAATTTCCACATCTCACATGAATTATATTAGTGTTGAATGAATACTACTTTTTGTACTAATTCAAGACGCGTGTGTTTTATTTGCAACATCATAAAATTTGATCTACAGATCCGTAACTTTTCTGCATGGGCAGGTGCATTAAAGACGTACTACGTCGGAGTAAATCCCACGGAACTGGAACGCATGCATCACTAACAGTTTCGTTGGAGGTCTCATAACATTTCGTCGCACAGCTGTTATTAGTTTTTATTATTAGGAAAGTGTTTATCTCAGAACGTCTTTTACGATTTACACGTTACACCTGTTACTTGGGAGGCATCAGCTGATTTCGTTCCCGGTTTATCTTGTTCTCTAAATTCATTTTTTCCGTTGAGATGTGTTTGTGAACTTTTCGCGTGCCCGTATTTCTGTACTTGCTCATCTGTTCTTGTATTTATTTATTACCGCAACATTCCATGAATTTGCTTCACTTGTATGACGTCACGGCACTGAGTGGGGATGGTCACGTGTTGGAAAAAAGGCAACTATTGATCATGACGTCACGACGTCGGCGTCGTCGTGAACAGTCGTGTAGGAGACGCCTTTGTAGACTAAGGTGTGTAGTGATTTGTGTTACCTATTACTAATTGGGCATGATGCTGCCGGGTCATTGTTGTTGAACGTGTGTGGTGTTAACAGCTGATGGACAGGGGGGGAAGGGGAGTGAAGTGTTGGAACTGGTTCAAGCCAGACCTTTATCTATAAATACTAGTTCCGGGAAGGATCTGGTAGTTGGGACGTGGACTTCGTGTGATTAGGTGTTGTGTGGGACTTTCTGTGTAGAGGGTCGACACTTCTTACTGACAGGTGGTGTACGTTGTATGGGTAAGCAGCTTTCTTATTTTGATATGCTTAATTTGTATGTTATGTCGCATCGTTTCGTGTGCTGCGCATGCAGGATAACAACGTGCTTGTCATACGGCCATATTCATGCATTTGTATTTACGCATTGCAGATTGTCGCGGTATGTTGCAAGTTGATCGCGAAATTCGTGTGACCTTTGTAACAGTTTATTCACTGCTCATTTTGTAAGTTTTCAATTTCATATGCAAGCTTATCGCTGTCAGTGCGGTTACATGTAAAATAAAACTAACTACACTAAGTAAGATACGAAGGTACGGCATCAGAATACACATTCAGACAGGACCTCGAGTATGATTAGCGAAACGCGCCGACTTTGAGTAGCGAGTGATTTTGGAGATTTTCAGTTTTAGATTGTAACAGACCGTACGTGTAAAACACGCATATTTGAACTGGGGTATTGGCTGTTCGTGCTAAAGTAGGTCACGTGTAAGCGTAGGAGAAGGAGGAGGGGAAAACTGTTTTTGTGATTATTATGGGACAGAGTAAATTAATTTGAGATCCCAGTCGTCTGGGGGAAATAGGCTGTGCAGACTGGTGTATAGGTGTCAACGCTTGCTGCCTCCATCTTCAGGTTCATCTCTAGAGTACCGTGAAGATGGAGGCAGCGAGCTCTTCCCGGATGTTAACACCTATATACAAACCTACATGGTGTCATGTCCTAGAAGACTGTAATGTTCAAAAAATTGTTTCGTACGGCAACAAAAGCTGATGCATGCATGCTTTACCAAGCATTTATCAGCAAACTACATTCAAATAAAACTTACTAAATTTCTTATGGGTAGGAGGTAAAGGCACTGTGCCCTAAATGGCATTGAGTTTCATGCTGTGGGTAGCTTTGCTGCATGGGTTAGATCCCCCATTACCCATTGAATAGGAGGCTGGGTGGGCCATAGGGTCAGTCTGGGTGTTTTAGGGGACACACACTACTCTATGCTGCAAATGGCCCCATGATTCTTCAGTCATGTAGCCCTAGTCTTGCCACTATACCAATTGAGTTACGCACATAAAAATATCTTGTCGAAGTACAACAGGTTTTGTTACTTGAAATCTGCTTGTTAGATCTGTATACTTAAGAAAATAGAAAAAATGAATGCCCCCATGTAATGTAAACAAGTGTCATCCATGTCCATCAAGCAGTCTTATGAAGACTGCACTTCTGTAACAATCCTTTTATAATTAACACACAAGGCGCTAAACATACCGAGCTGTCAGGACTGCATTTTGGACATTAATCTGGTACACACTTCTAAAATTCAGTATTGTGATATGTCTGTATATAGAATCAACAAAAATGGAGATACTCATGTGAGCCTTTTTGTTACATGGCCATGTATCAAATATGAGGTCCTTTCATGATATAGGCAGAATATGTGACAGACTACTGGAAGCTGCTGATTCCATTTGGAGATGCCCATAATATTTTGATATGTGTGTAATGGGCACACGACCATTGTTTTCAAAATTTGTGTGCCCAGGGATCAGTGTAGTATCATGTACGCACATTGTGGAATACACACTGCACCAGTTGCTACATTTTAAAATTCTATTGGTGGCATTCCCTTCAGTGTGGTACCGTTGATGGCAGTTGGCATGATGTGCAACTGCCACCCTCTATTGATTCTCATTGCATTTGATGACACTGATAAAATACATACAGCTAAACTAAGAATACAGTGCAGCAGTTACTGTCATGGTAACATCATGAAACTTACATCAAATGTGGATGAGTGGATTGAGTACTAAAGGTCATATAGAAATAGGTTATTGTGGACAGTTACTGCTTCAGATTAGCATTTCATTAAAGTGACGTGTCCTAAATGCTGATCCTGTTGCAGAGCGTGAGAAGAGTCTCTTAGTAACGGATCCCCCTGTAGAGCCTATAAGCAGCTGCAGGGATGAGTCTGGGTATGTGCCAACGGTTGGCCGCTGGGGAAGCGAGTGGCCGAGTTGACTCGAGACTGAAGACTGGGAACAGCTAACGGGGAGTGGTGAGTGGCCTGAGGGCCACCCCTTGCCTCTCCCCTCATGGGGTAGCCCAAAACAGGCACTTTGTGTGCCAAGCGTGGAACAGTATGAGGACTTTGCCTCAAATGTGGAATTGACTGTGCAGCAGCTGCTGCAGGCACATAACTACAACAGCATTGGCAATCTGCTCAGGTGAGTGTGGGTAGGAGGACGTAAAATTCTGCCTGTTTTTGTAGAATTCAATAGTGGTAGAGAACAGAATGTTCAGAAGAGTAGTTTTGACTTTATGATAAGTGAACTAACAGAAGAATGCAAAAGAATGCACATTACACTTGCAGCATTTGTATTATTCCTGTAGTACTGTGATTTAAGTGGAGTAGGTTAACAGTAGTCAGGATGTGTAGCATTGGCAGACGAAAAAGAAGCACGTGCTAAATTGCAGTTGTAGAAGGGCATAAAAGCAACCATTATGGAGACCCAGATTTGACTAGTGATAAATGCTAAAGTAAACCAGTGGGAAATGTGGTACAAAAGTGTGAATTCTTGATGGAAAATTATGTTAGAAAAATGGACACTCTGAAGACAGAGAATCAGTTGGGAGAAAATATTAAAAACAGATTCTTGGAAAATATGTTCTGAATGTGTGAAGTAGAATGAGCTGGCTGCATGTGGTATCTGCCAATGAGAATTTGAATTCCAGAACATGAGGGACTGTTTGAAACAAGTGAATGTCCACTGGTCTGAGAAGACTCACACCAATAACTTGCTGCATTGGAAGGAATGTTGAAGGATGTGATCATGGCTTGTATATTAAGGTTCTGTTGTAGGAATTGCCTCGATAGTGAATTTCATGATACATTATCAATCTGATTATTTCTTGCATGTGATAAATATGTGGGTGTAGCCTAGTCTGATTAGATTGTGCTATTATTGGAGACACCACCACTGGTTTGGGTGTGGTCATGCAAAGCCTGGACCCATTTAATTTGTTTGATTTTGTTGCTTCTGCTTAGAGTGATTTTAGTTCATCTTGCCTGTGTCACTGTCAACTGAAACAGAACATACATATCCGAAACATTTTTTGATCTAGTATCTTTTAAATAATCCAGGTTCCATGTCTACAGTTTAATAGCTCTGAAGGTGTTACAGTTTTCATCACAGTCTGTTCATTTATATTGGAGTTGTCATGTGCAGGGAGATGGGGAGGCAAAGCACTTTAGCATCTTTTGAAAGACCATATGCTTGAAAACGTATTGAGTGACTCATTTACATCAAAGGGCAGCGTATTTGTTCTACATTTAAGGTTTTAATTTCAACATGCACCAAACACTAGACTGAAACAAGATAGGTAAAATGTTTAATAAGGTATTTCAAAGAGAACATTATTAAATAAATGGTAGAGTAGCTGTAACATGGAGATTTAAAATATGTCTCATGAATTGACATCATGTTCTTTGATTGGCATTTTGTTAGCAGTAGTTTAATAAAAACTTAAATTTCACTTTTGTATTTGCTGTGTAGAAAATTATGACCATCATTGGTTGTGTATTGTTTGTAGGTTCTTTGAAGAGTTCCGTGCAAGCAGGGATTCAAACTTGGCGCATTTCTACCGCAGTTACTTGCCACCAATAACACCTGAACATTACACCTGCGTTGGGTTAGCACTTGAATTACTGCGGCGACTATCCAACCTTGAAACCAAGTTCCCTGGGCTTACCAGTCGACTGTATTTGGCCTCATGTGAAGAAGTATGTACATGTCCAGCTACCCTGTAAATTACGTGGTAGTTTGTATGTATTTTTAAAGTGAAATGCACAGAAAATAATTAAATTTGTATCAAGTCTGTTGTCTTAATAATTTTATAGTCTGCCCTCTGAATTTCCTGTAGACAAATTGTCCCAGGAACCATTAACTTTTATTATGTGGGGTCCAGAGATTAATTTCTACCATGAAGGAGTTTGATACAAAGGAGTTCACTGCAGATTTTATAGGTATGTATGGTGACTGGAATAAAAGTTGGTTTTCTGTTAGTGGACTTGTAACATGTAAAATTTTGTGAGCATACTGGAACATATATGTGGTAACCTGTAGGGGTGTTTATTTTGTTTATGGTTTGTGTGCCTCATATTGTTGTACAGAGTTGTTATCAGAGAAACAGATGCATAGTAGAATTCAATTTTAACATCTTAGGCATAGTAGAATTTAATTCTAACATCTTAATGTTCAAAGTCATATCGCCCTGTGCTGCAGTAGTTTATTGGAAAGTTGTAAAAAGGGATGTAGTTTACAAAATTTTTAGCCAGACCAGACCATAGACAGCTGGAATAGCATAGTCAGTACAGTGACTTAATACTGGTTGAGCTGTCAGGGGTTTGAACTTGGGTCGGCGCAAGATATTGTTTTCTCTCCACTCACACAGACCGCCCCAGGGCCCACCCAGCCGCCTCTGCAATGAGTACACACGCCATTTCCCAGGGGAAAAGTGGCTGGGACATGGCACTGATGTTCCATCACCATGTGGCACTGAGGTTAAGAATGAGTAAAGCAATATTTTTACTACTACTGTGTGCTGTCTATGGCATGCTACAGGGTGATTTTTGTCTTTATCACAGACAAGTTAAATGAGAGAGAGAGCATGTGTAATTCCTAGTATGGCCTGCAGAAAGTCAGTTTATTACTGTGTGTGTGTGTGAACAAAGTCCTTTAAGCAAGTGCAGCTCATATTTTCCCATACTTAGGGATATGATTGAAGGTACTCTGTGTATAAAATACAAGATATAAATTTCATATATTTACTTGAGTGTTTGCCTGCAGTCAATAGAAGATGTGGATGGGTATGTCAGAGAAGAACCGTGCCGGATATCTGTAGAGAAGGAGCACGTGTTGGTAGCACTGCGTGTGGAGGTGGCAGGAAGACCAGGGACATTACTGCTGGACCCTGGTTATCATGTAGCAAGAGCTATAACTGTCATGAGTGACAGCCTCTACCCACATACTGGTGAGATATCTGTTCTGTTTTGGTTTACTGTATGTTCATTTGAGCAGACATGGAATTAATAATTTTGATTAAACCAGAGGTATGAATATAACCAGTGCAGGTATAAACTATAATAGTTACTTAAGGTGACCATCATGTTCTGTTTCTGATGACTGTATGTATTGGTGAAACAGCTAGAAAAGAAATTTCTTAAATTTTATGGAACTTGACTGTTCATAACCATGTTCACAAAAGCCCAACAATTTGCCCTGTCTGGAACAAGGTCAGTCCAGCCCACACCGTTCCATCCTGTCTCTGCAAGATCTATTATGATCTCCTCCCATCTATGCTCAGGTCTTCCAAGTAGTCTTCTTCCTTTTTTTTCCCCACCAGAACCCTGCATGCATTTCTCTTCTCTCCCAGCACATGCCACATGCCCTGTCCATTTGCTTCTCCATGGTTTCACGATTTGAACTTAAAGGAAATGCTCATTTGCAAAAAGCTGGGGAAATGTCGGAGCTACATAAAGAGGCTGAAGAACAAATGAGCGGAACAAGGGAATAAATTACAAAGTGTTGGGAGGGCAGAAGGGCCATAACTGAATTTCAGTATGAAGTAGTAATGCTTCTCAAAGTAACACAGTTCAGTTTCAAGTTCTGCAGTTGTACATATTATATACCCCCTGTAACTTCATTATTTCTTCTCAAAATATTTGTGTCTTCCATTATAATTCTGAAATAATGTAAATCTAATAGTGGTGTACTCTCTGCCAGTTTGATATTTACATATTGGTAATTGACATCAGATATTCAACTGTTCTCAGGTTGGTTTACGCAGTCAGATGAACCGCACTGTCGCAAGGAATACCAATACACTTTGTCGTCAGATGGTAAATACATTATATGGCGTGACTGTGAAACTCGCAATGGACTAGAGTCCATCTCCATGGCTGTTGTGTATGTGGGTCGTCCCTTTTTGTGTCCAGTAACTGTTACTGAACGCCGAAACCTTGTATACAACTTCCGAAGTTTACTGTCGAGGGATACCAAAGGACATCTGGTGGCAGGAATCTATTTTAAGATAACTGATAATGCCAGAGAGACAGTGGACAATGGTTCATTCAGTTTCACGGCCTTCTACCAAGCAGGTGGCAATACAAAACGACTAAAAGTGGATTTCAACAGGTACCTTGACATGAAGCATAAGTCTTCCAATGATGCAAGAATTGATGCTGCAATTAGTCTCTGTGGCCAGCAGTTGGGATTACAAGCAGGGCACTTAGAAGCAATACTGACCAGTCTAGCCACACTTCTTGCAGATGACAGTTTCCGAATACAGTTGCTGGGAATAAACAAGGAAATTAATAATGTTGCATGTGATAACTAGGTGGAGCTGCACCGGTGCCAAGCCACGGTACCGGTGCCATGTTGCCAGGGAAACACGCCCTTGTGGGAGTATATAATTTTGTGTTGGGTTTTTGCTGCTTTTATGTTCAGTGTGTTAGGTTCTGTAGTTTTATAATTACCAGACAATTTACATTTTATGTGAGTGTCCTATAGTTTTATAATTACCAGACAATTTACATTTTATGTGAGTGTCCTAATTTTTTTTTGTGTTTTAATATATTTTCCAATTGATTACTTTAAACGGCCTTTTGAGACTTACTGCCTTCCATATAAACTAAGCTG
Organism: Coptotermes formosanus; assembly: GCA_013340265.1. Taxonomy (NCBI): domain Eukaryota; kingdom Metazoa; phylum Arthropoda; class Insecta; order Blattodea; family Rhinotermitidae; genus Coptotermes; species Coptotermes formosanus. The sequence continues at coordinate 3,911,473 of BLKM01000468.1, read as the reverse complement.
TACTATTAGTGTAAACTAATACAAGATTGATATGCACTGGAAAAGCACCGATTTGAACATTTTACCCTGTCATAACTGAGGTTCAGCTGTGGAGGAGAATGTAAAATATTCAGTATAAACGGGAGATGAAATAATTGCTTTAACTAAGTAATGAATATCAGATCACTACAGTAACTTCAGATTTATTGTTACTGATAGCATTTATGCTATAATGAGTGGCTTTTCGCACGATTCCACAGTACTGGAATTTGTGCTTCGTGGAAGAGAAGCTGACCAAATGGATATAAAAGGGAAAGGTGTCTTCTGACCTCAATATATTGTGTACACAAATTTCAACCTATAATGTATGACACTGTTACATATTCAGATATTAATTTTTTACTTTGTTGTGATATATTTATCCCTGAAATGTTGGATATAATTTGCACCATATTTGATTCAGTGTAATGTATACCAGTGACCATCATAACTGAAAGTAACTAACTAACCTGCTTGCATTGTTTGTCATTAGTGTGTGATGGTGGCATTGTGTGCACTTTTAAGTGTTCCTAGCATCATAAACCTTGCACACAGTAATTTTTTTCATTTTATCTCTGTTTTAGGAACCGGTTACTACTGCTTACTGTAACATAAAGATGTTAAAAAAGACTAGTGCCCTCGTTTTAAAGTTACATATATTGTATAAAAATGCCCGTTGCTTGAAAGTGCAGTCTTTTACACAAATATTTTAATGCTTAGTTTATTCCAGTAATTTAGGTTCATGAAGACTATGTAAATCTGCAAAGACATGATGATAAATCTGCTTTAGAGTTTAACAGGCACATGCATAATGTAGTGACATATCTGCATGTGCAAAATCTATTGATTTTGCAGTCTTCTGTTTTGATTCAGCAGAATTGCCCGACATAAAGCTTTTATAATGGGACATCTCTACAGATGTGACTGGAATATCTGATTGTAATTGTTAAGACAAAACACTTTCAAAGGCTGTTTAAAAGGCGCATAATAACACAGTAATTGTATTCACTGTTACTGCATGTACAGTGTAAGTAGTATGATGTATTTTATGAGTTTGTGGTTCATAATAATTTATTCCAACATTTAATGCTAATTGCTTGATTTTTATAACAGAAAGGATGTGTTTCCCTGGATATATGAGGTTCTTTGGGGCAAATGTAGCTCTGAAACTTCAGTTGATATGGAGGAATATGAAATGATTGTAAACAAATACTAACAAAGATAACTCGTGCACACGCAGATACACGTGCGCATGCACACACTGCTTCTCACATCAGCTTTTTCATTTTAGTTAAGTTTAATCTAGATACATTTATATTTTATGTTGAACATAATATCTTGTTTTAATTATATTAGGAACAAATCACTGGATCATCTGTATTTCCATTCCAAGTTGTATAAAGTGGAATTTTGTTCAAGTTTCTAGTATGGAACAGTATAATGTCATATATTTTAATGTATAATTTTCATTTATTATATCAGTTTTGCAATGCTATGTAACATTTTAATTATAATAAAATGATCAGTTAACAATTACTGTTCTATTGGAAACTGTACTTTTGAACACAGGTCATCACATACATAGTCACGAAGTTTAGGTCTGCCTGGGATAGTGAAAAATAAATGCAGGAGTCTGACAGAGTCTCTGTCTGCTTAAGACAAATTGCTTTTTAACCATGAAGTCAAAAAGACCAAACAGACCAACATTCCTATTATTTAGGTCGGCACATGGATGAATATACCCATACTTTGCTTCGCAGATGATTTGGGTTCTTACATATTCTGGTGTGAGTTAATTCTGATGTGGAAAAACCTGCCATTTTGATCTTCATGCTTCAGCAATCACCTGACTCATGTTCACAAACTCTGAAGATGAAGGCACCAGGTTTCTCCAAAACAAACACTACATTGTGTAAAGACCAAGAATACCATTATTTGTGCAACAACTGCATTGAAAACCTCGAAAACTTACATTCCACTTGTTGACCTTCTTTCATGGTTTAGGTAGAAATATGAAGCCTGTAAGACAGAACAGCCATAATTTATTTGGTACGCTACAGACATACAAAAAATACAAAGTATAAAGCATATAAAAAATTGTTTCATGGAATCAGAGCAAATGCAACAATCATTGACCATACAACCTACACCATGACACTTCCTCTTGGACGGTGAATTGCTGAAAGCAACTACGTATACGTATACCATCCAACCAAATTATCAGCACATTCCTAGCGTAATAACTTGTACTTTTTAAACTGCTGGTTCCATACGATTGTAATTACACCTTTGGACTGGTTCTGATACTTTTATAATACTTCAACTGTATTCATATCCCTGAAGATGGCCACAGTTGGACAAAAGATGTTGGAGTTCATTATGTACATAAACTAGTTTTAATATACTTGTGTGCATTGGTTGGTACCATTATTGCCTACATTTGAATAATGCACAGATCATACAAGGCCCTGGTACTTTGTTTTATGTATATTTGGAACATGATGAATAATTGTGGCCATCTTGCATACTGTGCATGCACACATGTGACCAAGTTCCAAGATTATAGGACGTTCACACACATCTTTATATTTTGTAGTGTCCATTTCAATGGCTACTCCTATCCCACACATTTCCAAGGGAGTGAAGGGAGATGGTAGACATTCTTAAATCATCACTTTCACATTAACCCTTTAAACGCGAAGCGGATCTGTTTTATATAAGGACTCAGTGCGTGCTGCACTGTAAACACTCTCCACTTCGGTTATAAAAACCAGCCTCTTAATATTTTATAAAGCAAAAGTTGCTGTTTGTTCTGAGATCCGTACAAAACGCACAAACGCAATGTGGGCACCGCGTAGAATTTTTTAATGTTAAACCTGGTCGTACGTAAAGTTACCGCTAGGCTTTAAAAGGTTAAGCAGTGGCTTATCACACAAATATCTTGAGAACAGACTCAGAGAACTTCATCAACTGTATGAAGTACATGACAAATAATCCTGCTTGAGAAGATGGAATTCTGCACCTACTAAGGAATCCATTCATGTGTTGACATATTCATCAGACCTCTTCCCTTTCCCAGACTTTGATTCACTATAATGTGATCACCCTACAATCACGGAAGTAAAAATGTAGGCTCTTTATTACGTAATTGGTTTCATACTTGTGTTATTTCATGTCTTTTAGGTAGAAATATTCTGAACATCATGTTCTCAAACACTCTTAATCTATGTTCTTTCCTTTGAGTGAGAGACAAAAACAGGTAAAATTTGTAACTTAAGTTTACAGACTTCAGCTGTCATACATTGAAGCTGTTGTATCACTCTGGCATACTTTGCTGTCACATTTTCAGGGTGAATAGAGACTGAAGATGACACCAGAAGTGTATGCTGGCATGGCTTCAATGTATAATGCCATTAAACCTTGACAGCCAAAGTTACACATTAGACATGTGCCACAAAATCTTAACAGTAGTAAGCAGTAAAGTTTAGTTTCAAGGACCATAAATGTTTCTGAATGGTACATACTGTTAGGGAATACACCACTTCCTGGAAGTACCAAATGTTTACCGAAAACAAGTTTCTGAACAGTATCAACTATTCTGGGAACACTAGAAGTTCTACAGTAGCAGCTACTTAGGGAACATAGTTTCTGGACAGTATCAACCAGTGATGGAACAGGACACTTTCTGCACCTTGCAAACAGAATGCAGAACAAAATCATAACACAAAATAAATAACATACTTTGAAAGTGTGGCAAAGTTCAAATACTTGACAATAACCCAACATACCCAGATTGACTTCATGAAGAAACAAGAGCAGACTGAACTCAGGGAATGCCTGATATCATTCAGTCCAGAATCTTTTGCCTTCAACTTTGCTATCCAGAAATACAAAGATTAAAATATACACCACTATAATTCTGCCTGGTGTTTTACATGGATGGGAAACTTGCTCTGAGGGAGGAACAGACTGATGTTTGAGAACAGGGTGCTGAGAAAGATATTTGGGCCTAAGAGGAATGAGGTAATAGGGCATTGGAAGAGATTGCTTAATGAGCTTCACGTTCTGGACTCCTCACCAATCATTATTCTGGTGATCATATCAACAAGAATGAGATTGGAGGGGCAATGTGAGAGGAAGAGATCACTTGGAACACCCAGGCATAAATGATTATTAAAATGGATCATCATAAAATGGTGCAGAACTTCTCAACTAACTTAGGAATTACTAACTTCTTAAGGACTCTGATCTGCTCCACGTAGTTAGTTAACAGTTTTTGAGCAGCAGCAAATACTTATGGAACAGGGTTCTCAACAGTTGAAGTTCAGTATCAAACATGACAGTTTCTGAACAGCCATAATTATTTAGGGTACAGCAGTTTCCAAAACAGTAGCAACTATTTAGGCAGCAACAGCACCTGAACAGCAGAAACTCTTTAGGGAACCCAGCAGTAATAGTAGAGACTATTTGGAGAATGTTAACAGTTTCTGAACAGTAGAGACTATTTGGAGAATGTAACAGTTTTGGAACAGTAGAGACTATTCAGAGAATGTAACAGTGTCTGATCTGTGCCAACTATTTAGGGAATGTAATAGTTTCTGCATAATAGCACGTATGTGCCACTTCTCTGAAAATTAATTGCAGAAATGTGTAATACACATGAATTTTCTCTGCACTTACTTATAGCTTAACCTCCCTACCACCATCTTGAAGTTTTTCTCTTTATGGTATTTATGTTTTCACCCAATAAATGAACATCAACAGTAGAGACCAAAAGTTGGTTTGTCTGAATGAACTCCAAGTTGTCCTGTTTAGTTTCAGATCATTCTGAACAGCAAATACATACATAAATTGCTGAACTATTTGTTTTATGTAAGAAAAGCAAATTAGCAATACTAGTTTCATGGGTGTATACAAAATACACGTCTTCTATCCTAGACTTTCTTGAAGTCTCTAAATAGCTTATGTACTGCCCAATTACACTACCATTTCATGTCTGAAAATTATGTGAAATCCCACCACTAGTCCAAGTAGATTTGTGTCACAATGCTCAAGCATGGTGCTCTTTTAAGATTACTTTCAAAGTTTACTTACTTTAAACTAATTACTACTTTCACATAAAGTTTCATTCCCAACTGAAAGTAATAATCACCAACAAATGTTCAATGTGTATACACATTCTGCGTTTGTTGGCGATTATTACTTTTATGTGATACAGTGCAGGATATGGAGCATATTAAATTCATTCCCAACTGTTTGATAATATGCTCATCACACACTTGCATTACACAAATGTAATCAAATACAAGCTGTATGCCCTTAGGTTACGTATGCCTATTCAGATATCACACAGTTCTGAGTATAAGCACTGTACTGCAAAATTTACCCTCCCATCTTGCACGTTAATCTGATCCTTTTGTACCAACACCCTTCACCTCTCTTAGGTCCAAATATGCTCAGCAACCTGTTCACAGACACCCTTCCTCTACGTTTTCTCCTTTTAGTGAGAGTACAACATAAAAAACACGTGAAATTTTCCATAACAACTCACCCTCACCTCATCCTACCTCCCGCACTCGCACCAAAACTAAGTTGAAACTGAGTTACGCTTTGCTATTTCTCTTACCATTGATGAATCCACAACTGAGGCACACACATTCAAAATATTACACCAACCTCTTGGTATTATACACCTTCAACAAGAGATTCCACCCTCCCCTGTTACCTGTTAACCTTACTTCCTTTGTGTAGGAAAAGTCATGTTCCAACCCACACACATTGGCTGTGCCTTGTACTGCTACAATGGCACATGCACACAGTTCAACTAGTAATGTGCTGCAGTTTTTCAAAATGTCTATCATTAATCCCTTGCCTGCCCCGAAGTTACAATCCAGCTGGAAGCCCAGTCATACCAGGAGATGTAAATTCCTCTATTCCCACGTGATAGAGGTTAAGAATGTAAACTCCTTTTCCAAAGAAAAATGTACAAATTTCTGCTGGTTAAATGTCACTCATGTCTAATGTGACCTGTGTTCCCACTACATCTACATTATGCTTTGTTACCCATTTCAACATTCGACCCTGCAGACTCTTAAGTGTTCTGACCTTGCGTACTTTTCCTGCAATTCAGGTCAACCCATAGATTCTGCCCAACTCCTGTGCCCTTTGTGGCTGTATGTAATGTGACAGAGACTGGCTGTAGAAGGGGACAGGGAAGCAAGCATTTCAGGACCACAAAAATTTTTAACAGCCCCACACCCAGTGTTTCCTTTCCTGACTTTGAAGAATCTATCCTTCAATGTCTCCTACTGCACAAGACTTCATTAAAATCAGAATAAATGAGAACAATGCCATAAAATAAGTGTGCAAAAGATTACAAGCATTTTAAGAATTTTCATAAATATAGCTGCTATGCAGTACATAAAAAAATATAGGATCTTGATATGAGGATATGCAGTAGTGCTTCCAAATGAATTTCAGTAACTGCACATCTTTCATTTTTGCAGATGAAAGTCTTACAATGAGAATAATCAACCGAGCAAAACCTCAGCCACTAAATCTGGTTCTTGGAACCAATTCGGCCACAAATGAACACTCCCTCCCCTCTCATACACCTTCTATGCCATCCACCCACTCAAAAAGTCTTATAAACATATTGAATGTCTCTCATGACTACCACATAAAATGCTTGTGTGTTTACATCATAAAACGATTAAAGAGTGTGACATAAACTTGTTTCCAACAAAGATTTATTTTTAAAGTATTTTAACATACCCAACCTTCACAACTGAAAGCACAATTATATAACACAACACACTGTCACAGTACACATAAATAAGAAGTAGAATGTACTGGCACAAACCAGAAGTGTAAACCAACCTCCAAACCTACCATGAAGATAGATCCATTATATGAGTTGGCCGTATCTTCATTATTACTATAATAATGATATCCTATAACTAATCACTGAGCTCCCAAGATGATAGATAGGTTGTACTGATAATATGAATACATACATGAAAGTTGGTTCATTATTCTGATGCTAGATGTAACACAAACTATAAAGTTTACACGACAACACAGGATGAGAATAACTACAATCTTCAACACTGCTGATACTTCAAGCTATGAGGAACTAATCTACACCTCTAGAACAGTTTACTTTATAAGAAATGGTACAAGGATAATAATTCCGAGTCTTCTCAACCGTAATTTGGAATATTTCAGATAACAAGTACAACTGAAAACACTCCACAGAACCTTTACAACAGAATGAAAATATCTTCTGACTTATGTAATATAATTTACTACATGTATAACACAATATTTACCTTAGGTTTCACATGAAAATAAAATATGCTGCCAACATTCTGCTGATCAGTATTATGCTTTGGATTATTACACATACTATCTTACTTCACATGTTAAAAGAGGAACAGCTTCACTTTGAACTGTATTAAGTTCACTGCCAACTATAGAATTTATCTTTACCACCTACTGCAGAAAAAGAAAAAAATTTCCCTTGCCTAAGGTATAACCTGCTCTAAGGGAAAGTTCAATGAGGGAAGAAAGTAAAAATACCTCTTAAAACTATAATATACATTACATTCAATAGTTTACATTTTTACGAGGAACAATAATTTCCATTTTTTTTAAACTTCATATATTAATAAATGCTACATTGTCATTTCTCTGCCACCATACCCCTTCTCATTAATGTTACAACCCTTTAAAAGATTTTACTCTGCTATATGCAAATGTCTTGCAGTCCTCCAAATAGACATAATAATGTATTGGTCAGTATAGTACTTGCACGAATCTTGTTTAAAGGCCTTCATTTCTTTCAAAATAACAATTACTACCAAAATCCCACATTTATCTTTATATCAGAACACCATAACAGTTTCTTTTTTTGCACAGTACTTTCATCAACTTAAAGAACTAGACCGATGTTACATCTTAAATAGTAGGGTGAGAGGCACACTACCTCTCCCAGAGCTTCAAAATCTGTCCCACCTTTCTGTTTGAAGCAGTACTTAGCTGTAACTATTGCAAAATCACATTCATCCCTGCATATGCTGTAGAAAGCCAGAGGACTTCTACTGTAGAAGACGGGGAAAGGGAGGAATAAGAAATTAGCTTCACAACTGTCACATCACAGCAGTTTGGATTAACAGAAGAGAACTTGCATGTAAAAGATAATCCCCTATCACGGGATGTCCCAGTTAGCAAAATACATAGCAGATCAAACCTCAGCAGATTTATAACTCTATGGACTACCAGAGGCATCCGGTTTGTTCATGAAGAAACAGACTGTTCTTAATGCCAGGCCATATTGTTACAAAGAACACAGAAGTGTTTGACAACAATTTTTTCTGAAGACAATTCTGGATAACTGTGTACCTCTCATGCTGACAGTAGATACTGTTTGCCCACATTTAAGTCATTTGTGCAAACCATCAAAACACCTGCACTGTAATCATTACAATAACCTCAACAAACTTAACACACCAGTATTCTGATAAGCAATGACCTAATTAATGCCCGCAACATCCACTCCTCCCAGGCTTTTAAAACCCCTCTCCTGCCACAATTTTCAAGCATGTGCATGCACAAACATATCATTTCAGTCACTGAGTATTTCGGTGAGATTACACAATCCTCTACTATCTCAACTTCACTCTTTGACTCTGGCCCTATTATTCTATCAATCAAGAAGCATGAGGTATATAGCTTTCACACAAGAGAAACTGAAAAATGTAACTGACTCGATGGTCATTTCATATAATTAAGGCAAAACTGTCCCTGGGCGAACACCATACCACACAGACATATGGGGAAGTGGTCAATGTCATGTCCTGGCCACTTTACTCCTGGCATCCATTGGATAATGGCCTGGATGCACCCTGGTAGTTAGATTGGAAATGGAGAAGCAGTGTTCTGCACTGGCTGTTCAGTGCACAGTAGTCACACAGCTTTCTCTCTGCCATTCAGACACTACTATAAGTGTTCTTGCAATTAAAGTACAGTCTGTATCCAAAACATAAGCATCTTCTATGGAACTGTCACACCAGCATTTTACAAAATCATATTATAACATGAAAAAATATATAGAACTGTTTAATTAAAAATTAAAGGTGTTTTTTTGGAGAAGGGGTACATCATTCCAGCCTGGGAATAGTGTACACACATCACTGAGAAGTCTGGAATAGGTAAGGCAAGCTAATTGCTACAATAGTTGTAAGATAATGGGACTTTGCACCTTTACAACTCATTTATAGACACTACCAATTTTTAAGCCAATTTCATATACATCACAAATTTTCACAGAAAATTTTGACCAAAAGACTTACAATACATGCAGCTACTCACTAACAGGGTTCTATACCAAGAAAGATGATGCTTCAATGGAATACGAATTTCACCTTTTACCATAAACACTTATCCAACAGGGATTTCCATGTACACACAAAAATAAATGTGAACAGTTATTTTCCAAACTTGTACAGTCAAGAATGCTACAGAAAACAGAAGTACATCTCAGGCAACACTACTTAGTAGGAGAGGGGGTGGCCGTATGTTTCAGCTTTTGTAAAACCACCATGAAGTCAAACACAAAATATAAGGAATATTCAATCATACCTGAGGTTTTGGCATTGTGACTAAATATTCCTGCAATATTTTATATTCAGTCCGACGACAACATAAGAGCTGAGACACGTCGTCACCTTATCTCCGATTAAGCACTGAGATATTCTCATATTTGAATAATCAGTTTCACACAACTCGAACAAATTGAAGATGTTCTATTACTGTAAGTGCCAACTATTTTGTCCTAGCCTCTTCTACACTCTTGCATAACTCTGTCTCAGTCCCACTTAAACTGCTATTGTGTTAAGTTCCAATACAAATTTTGGTACACGTTTTCAGTTATCACTCATAATTGTCAATTATGCTTATGTCTGCGTTGTTGGGTTGTTATAATATTCTCATTTCACATGCAACCTGGCACAGACTCTCAGCATCACAACACATGACAGTTCATGTCAAGCAGATCTCATCTGCAACCTGTTAGCCCCACCCCGCTGTGTGTGTGTGTGTGTTAAAGACTGCCGTTCGTCCATTAAAATAGCTGAATCCTACCAGACTTCAATTTACAAATCCCAAGTAAGTCATCCTTAAAACATACAGTGTGGAAGAGACTAGGGGCACATCTTCTATCTAATTATCACACGAGTAGTTCACCATACAATAACAAGAAGCTGTCATCACCTTCTTTAACTAAAGTGGTACAGTAAATTATTCACAGTATAAAATCAATATGCTGCATAAACTCCATCTTCAAATTGAACAAATGACAAATTTAATATTCTGACCTCCCTAACACACAATGTAGCAAAGTTCCATTACCCTCCTGCACCCATTACACAAAACACAATGCTCACAAAAGGTTCTTAAACTAACTAGTCTCTGATTACCAGGATGCAGTGAACTTAAATGGCATGGCAGATGGTGAATAATGATATGCAAAGTTCTATTATCACATCAGCAACATACCCACAGTGTTCAACTACATTTATTTAAATACAAATGAACAAGAGATCACTAAGACAAACCTTTTCAGTGAAGCTGAAATGACACTCTCTCAGCAGCTCAACATAACTAGGTATAAATGAATACAAACACATAATTATACTTGAGGATACTTCACAAAAGATGACAGTGACCATGTTTCATACGTGCTACAAGACATTTCCACGTGACAATGCAGTAACATCTTAACCAAGGCTTCAAACTTTGTTTCATCAATACTGCAAGCTATAGTAAGAAGATGGCAAAACAAAATCTAAAAACTTTTAGAAAGAACAGAACATACTTGATTAAGTGTAAAATGAGAAGAGTACTGCATGAGTATCTGGTGACAGATTGTGATACTGTAATTATCATGGTTACTTTGTGTTTATCATTCACATACTGGTCTCACGAGACGAATCCCATGATGGTTTGAGGGCCTTGTGCTTCCTTTCAACATCAGGCTCGTGATCACGCTTCCTTGCTCGTTCTTGATATGGAGACGAAACACTGCTGCTACTGGGACTATAACACATCATAACAATCAATCACAAGCTTACGTCATTACTGAAAGACAGTTTGTGAACAGTTCAGCTGCTTAGTCTCCACTAAGAAAATATAGGGTAAATGGGGGGGGGGAATTTCTATCACAAATATTTGGGTTTACTCACTCACTGTACAAAAACAAATGTCAATTCTTTAGACACACTCTGTAATGCAGTCCTTGATTTACCACTGTCCATCAAATTTCCAAATTCTCACCAACACCAGGGTTTTTAGATTTGTGCAGGGGTTCAACAATATTTTTCAAGTATTAATTTACCTAACATTACAAATACCCTAAAAAACTTCAGAGTAAAGATGTAACAACAACAAAGATAAATGTACCTTGTGATGTAACATGAATATAAGGCCAATATACACACTGCCACACATAACAGGGGCATGTTGTTCCCTCAACAACACGAACTTTGAGCACCAAGTACAGCCGTATTGTAACAAGGGTTAGGCATATTTAAAGAGGCTTAGAAATGAAATGGGAGCACAATCCAGAATAACTTACTGCAATTACAATCTAATATGTGCTTATCTCAGGTGTGTACCATGCTATGGTGTACTGACAGAATGGAAGTAACCTCCATACCAGATGGAGGCAAGAAACACACTCCAGCTGCTTTAGCCTCCTCCTGAAAAAAGGTTTGAAGTACCCACTGGACAGGAGGCTGGGTCAGTCCCACAGCCAGTCTGGACATTGTAGTTGGCAGATTAGGTGGTAAATTCTGATGGAACTTCTTCCGTCTTACCAATTTAACTGAATTAATAGTCACAAACCATCCGGCAGCATTCCACAGGTATGAGTCCATGCGTAATATTTACAACATGAGGTGTTTTTACAGGCTACTATTGTTTTGGAGTGGCTTTAGTTATGTACTTCAAAATATGTTATCTATAATACTGTTACATGAAAGCTATCCATCTTATTTATTTACAGTTGCTTTAACAATGCTTTCAACAGCTCAGCAGGATTCATGAAAAAGTGGAAAGATACTAATGCGAGTGTGGTAGGGGCCAATATAAAGCTTGTATCCCAGCTCCTCCCTATAAATCTTGGAAAACAAACAAACAAGCAAACAAACACGAGCGTGCACGCACACACACACACAAAGAATGCATGGGGGGGACATCACCCAAGGCAGCTAGTCTTTGGGCTGAGATCTGAACCCAGAACATACTAAATATGAAACAGGGGTCAGACCTATTTTTCAGCAACATTTGGTAAGTTACTCATCCTTGTCCACAATTTCTTATGTTTACTTGGCACATAATCACTGTTTTGTGATGATGAAACTACAATTCAGGGGCCATTTGCAAATCCCCAATCCAGACTCATCTGTATAACAAATACACACACACACACACACACGCAATGCCATGGCATAGCTATCTGTCCAGCGGCAGTGTGTCTTTCAGTACTACAATGTAACAAAAATATCCACACACAAACAAGATTGGAAACTCCACACAATATCATAAAATAACATGTTGCATACATATGCAACTTGTTTAGGAACTGACAGAAATATTCAACTGATATATAACGATTTACCATATTTGCATAATGTAAATGTCAAAGGCCATTAATAGCTACCCACCCATCAGCATGGTTATGTTGCCTACAATTTACTGGTAATTTGCACTGTTAGACAACACAAACAGTTCTTTAGAACAACTTATAAACACCACGGTATTCAACCTTCCTACTGTTGAACTATCACAAGAGTTACATAACCCAGTTCTTAATATCATCTCCTTCCACAATGTTTTAACACCCACCCAATTTTTCCTCCAACCAGGGCTGTGGAGTTGGAGTCGGAAGGAATTTTAGGTGGAGTTGGAGTAGGAAGGGATTTTTAGGTGCAGTCGGTAAAAACATACCGACTCTGACTCCGACCTCAGTCTAAAATCTTAACTAGATACTCCAACTCCAGAGCCCTGATAGCTATGTTAACCATTAGACTTAGACTTAAATACAGGTTACAATCAAAAAAGTAGCCTGATGATTCACATGGTGGCGATGAAATCTTATATGTTTACCATTATTAATACATATTGAGCTTTTATGAAGGAGTCAGAGTTTTAAAAATCGAGGAATCGGAGTTGGAAGTTTTAAAAATCGAGGAGTGAGAGTTGGAGCTTTTTTATATTGAATCCACAGCCCTGCCTCCAACAGCGTAACCTTTAAACGACCTGCATTCGCATACATTCATGCACATAAAAAAAGCCCCTAGAAATTAGTTTTATATATTTAACCAACAAGGAATTCACTGCGTTTTTTAGACTAGAATCCTTACTAAACACGTGCTAATAACATACCCAGAATGGCTTAAGCACTTAGAATACCAGTTCTTGACTTGGCACAATATATGTGTGCATCAGTGCAGCGAAATGATAAGGAACAGAGCTGAGATACACTTTGAAGATATTTAATTTCTTAATCCCCCCCTAACACTTGCCCCGCCTATCTCATCCTCCATTACCACGCCACTATCACAATGAGAAGTCTCAATTACAACTCCTCATTATGCAGTTTTCTGTAGCCTCCCCCTATATCCTTCCTCTTGATTCACAATATTTTCATGCTATTTGCCAAATATACTCAAACTAGACAAGACACTGAGTTATCAGGATCTACAATAACAGTTTTGTAAATACCTTTAATACTGACACCCTTAATGTTAATTAAAAGAAACTGTTCTGGCAGCTTGTGCACGCATGCATGCACATGACGTACCAAGCTTTAAAGATGCTATTTACACTAGCAAGTTTAGGAGCAGGAGAATGGACACTGGTATAAAATTTAACACAAAGACTGCCAATCCAAATAATTTCTTTCTTTCTTTTTTTCTTTCTTTCTTTTTATTTCTTTATGTAGTGTACGCATGAAAATTGGCAAGAATTTTGCCATGTGACATCATCAATGTTGCTACCGTGGAATGATCTGAACAATTATTTCTGAACGAACAAATGAAAATAATTACCACGAAAATCTATTCTGGTCACTGAAAAGTCAAGAGATGTTACATAGCAGCGAATAAGTGCATTAGTAAGCTCAGTGCCACAGCTAACAGTAATACCAGATTACTTACATAAATGTGCTCTCCCAGTCTCGAACACATTATCAAACCTTTATCAATATTTCCTTCCGTACCTGTAAAAGTGACAAACACAAAACACATTCCCAACTTCTGTCCAGCAAGCACATTAGATAAGAAAGATGGATTAACAAAATAAGAATGTTTTTGGGAGGGGGGAGGGAGAAACAAATAAATAAAGAATGGGACAGTCAAAGAAAAGAACCACCAGTACAAGAACAGATGAGACAATCAGGCTACCGTGGTGTTTTCCAGTAAGTTCTTGTTAATCAGCACATGCTCTTTGAAAAAATATTTGATTGGTTTAGAGCCTTAGCCACATGCCACACAGACACTATGTGTGGAAAAGCAAAATGTACAATTTGTGCCTACAGCATCAGATAAACCACGTAAATGGTTTTATGAAATATAATAACTTTACAGAGATTTACTCATGTCTCATCCTGTAAGTGCAATAATATAGTGGTACTGGAACAGGAGAAATACAGGTACCAAATGAAGGATTTGCACCCTCAAACAATATTGAAGGCATCAAAGCCCTTCAGTTTGCCATATGACGTTTAATTAAATCACGTGGAGAGTTCACCGTGTCAAATACAGGGTTTACTATGAAGCAACCAGCACATCCAGAAGTATAATTCATCTACAGAGGAAAATCCTATGACTTGAAATCTACGGTATTTGCTGAAATCCCAATTTATATGCAGTAAGCATGCAACATCCATTTTAACATCTCCCTGAACTTTGTACTGCACACCCCCAACTGTTACATTAATTCCAGTACCAAACTGCACTAAGGTATTAACCTTTCAATGCCATTACACAAATAGGGCACTGATAACATCCACAACACCCATCTAACCTCCTATGAACATTCTCTTGAACTCTTTTAAAGCCCAGTGGTAACTATATGTACTACCTGCTGTAACATTAACTAACTATGCATTTCACCACATTGTGTTTAGTGATAAGAATAAACAGTGATCATTTCCCTATGCAACATCCACTGGTTTCCCTTTATAATGGACACAGCTTATGTTCTCTGTGGGGCAGGGATCTTTTTAAGTTTTATACGTTACTTAGATGAATGCCTTTGAAGGATTAAATCCTGTATGTTTTTAACAGTTTATGAAGAGAAAACACGAAGCTTTTCATTCAAGCGTGGTTAGCGGAACTTTAAAATTACAACACTTGTGCACCAGAGTATCTTTGGCAAGCATTATGTTCGCTTCTGCACTGGACATTTTAAGGGTTATTATGCCATAACAAAATACCACAGCACAGTAACATTAATACATGCCCATAAAATACTCTACTATATGAAGAGCTTGCAGAGTTCACTTTACCAGTACTAACTTTTACAGCAGTAAAGTGCAGTCACTAGCACAATTCTGGATAGTATTCTAAACATAACAGGAAAAAATATATATACAAAAAAAACCAAGTAATCTAAATAATTTACCCTGACTTATGGCAGTTTATGTAAAATACTCCACTTTTCGTGTTTAAAATTTATATGCCCTCTGTCCATATCAAACAGTAAAATTCAACTAATAAACTCCAAACTCCATGGATCACAGTCCTTGGGATCCTAAGAATAGTCACACTTAAGTGCCATGAACAGCAATGAAAGGTTAAGCACATAATGGCAAGTTTCAGATAGCAATAACTAATTTAGTAGTTAAAGTATGAATTACCCATGTGCCTTTCAGCTAACCTTAAACTTACAGGTACAGTACCTTAGCATCATAGCAAAAGCCTAATCTTCTACAAACTGTTATGAATTAGTTTACAATGACACCATAGTAGAGTAAGTGGAAGTTCAATTTATGATAGTGCAAAGACTGCTGCTTAGAAACTATCATTCAGGGCGTTTGAAAATCAGACACATTTACATGGGTTACATTATAGTGAATACTCAAAACATTAAAATCATGCCACCATTTGTCAGTCTGGCCGGCACAGTCTGATTCTTACCTCAAAGGTGCTGGCGAGGACCGATGGATTCTGCGATCATATGATGATGGTAAATAACTGCGTGATCTATGACGGGAGCTATGTAAAACAAAACCAGATTGCTCAAGTGATCACAGAAGAAATTCAGGTTAGAAAAAGTTGAACAAATAATGAGAGAAAAAAACACATTTAATTACAAGAAATCATGCAAAGAATGTGACTATGATGCAGGCACAAAAAGAATGTAAAAATACTTCACGTTAATAGCCAGTAAGCTGTGATTGGTTACTTCAGTATCGTACTAAAATAAATCAAATCCCAAATAAAAAGGAAATCAAAACCTCTCGTAATTCCATTCTTTAGCTAATGAGATTCTATATAAATAATATGACAATTTTTACCTAAGTTAATAATGTTTATGCACATATATTATCCAATACTTTATTCCATTTCCTTATCTGGAATTCACTAGGTTGACTGCGTTTCTATTATACTGCCACTTGTAACAGCAAAGAACAAACCCTACATATAATGGAGATGAAAGTTTCAACACAATTCCACCATAAAAAATGAAATAATTCCAGTGAAATATTTCTTCCTTACTGAGAACTGTAAATGAGCATTTGTGAGGCATGACTTTTTCAAGCCCCTTTTTTACTATTTTATACAACAGACATATGAGATTTTGTTACTTCATAACTCCAAATTTCCTGCAGTTGCTGCTAAGCAAATCAGTTCTTTAAAAAGTTTATAACTGTATGCCACTATAATAACTATTAGGAAACTTAATATTAACTAAGTAATGAACTGCACTGTGGCGCAGGAGGTGAAATCCATGTCAACACACCTGCCATATAAAATTTTTGTAGCTACACATTTTAAAAAATCAAGTTCTTAATGTTTCAAATTACAGCCACTTCCCATGCAGAAACTAATATGGTCAAATTACTCCATACAGTCTTTAAACAATCCTTAAAAAAATTCTTTTCTAGGTGACAAGTAGTCAATTTATAATGCAATGGCTGAAGCAAAACTATGCAGTCTCAAAACAGTATATGGCAAGTGACAGTTCAGGAAAGATGTGCACAATTTTGCATTTGAACTATTGATTATGTTTCTCTGTAATCTGAACACATGAAAACATGTTACAAATTCAATTTTATAATTCAGTATTATCATAACACTACACCATAATAGAATGAAACTTGTTTATGACAACACAACAACCACCACCTGAGCTGTTCAAATAATTTGGTTCCAAAATTTTCCCATATGATTAACAAATATGTTGTGATTTAGTACGTTTCCTGTTTAAAAGTATTATTTGCCAAAGAAGCAAAGAAATTTCACAACACATTTCCCTTACATAAAAGTTCAAACAGAACTGTGGTGAAACTAATGTGCTGTTTGGGGCTGTATTCCACCGCTCATAATACCAGTAAACATTCTTCACAATCAACACATACACTTTAATAATAATGTACGCAGCAAGACAACCAAAAATGTAATTACAGTTAAAATTGCAATGATGACAGTAACCCCATGCATAATTATCTTAATGAAAATAACACCAACTTAAAATAAAGACCATCACTCCATACAAAAGAAAAATAAAAGAAGTCCGTTCATATAATGAGGGCAACACACGTCATATTAACTATAAAACATATACAACAGAATAACTGCACATGTAGGTATCATGACTAGAAAATTTAACAATTTTCTATTTAAGGCTACTAGTAATTATGTGAAACATAACATGCATTACGATGAACTCAAACATTTGTACAGCAGTTCCTGTCTGATATTAAATGTTTTTACAGCCTGACAGGTTGTAGTCTAAAGTATCTAGCCCACAATAATGAAAACCTGTTGTTTCATCATTATTAATAAAGTACCTGCACTGACTGTGAGGATGTTCTGTTGGTACTGCCACAGACTTAACAAAATGGTGAATAAACATCTGGACAACCAAATGACGATCTCAGACCATGGATTTTCAGAGTGAGTCACTATATTCAGCTACATTTTTCCTATCATTGGACCATCCCTCTAATCACAGCCATGAGAGTTTATGCATCAAAAATATCAAACACCAGCGTTCCAACATACCCACATAAGGTAGTACCAGAACTAAACCAAAACAGTACTGTGATAATGGTTTACACAAAACAATACAACATGTTGTGCAGTTAAATAACAGAACAGCAAAAAATTAAAGTGAAACTAACATGCTGGAATGATATTTTGACACCGAACAGCTGTCATCACCTACCTGTCTAGAAGCAAAGGAGACCATTATTACTGCACTCTGGGCCCCACATAATTCTACACTTACCTGGAGGATGATGATGGCAATGCCAGTTGCGGTTCACGATGACGTCGACCATGTCGGCTTGAAGAACTAGCGGAGGTATAACCAACTGCACCCAGAGACTGTCTTGTTCTCTGTTCAAACTCTCTGTTGAAGTCTTCTGCCTCCTCTGAAGGAATAATGCAATATCAGCACCAGATATCAAGCACTTCATAATTCTACTGTTAAACGGAACTATTCTTTGTACATTAACGTGATTGTTTTATGCAATAAATAAAACATATTTAGAGCAGGTACCTATGTGTTTGCCTGAACAAGTAACAAACACAATAATATTCACAAATTAATCATACCCAAAACTGAGGTATCAGTACAGAAAGTGAACTTACCATGGCACTCAAACAACATGAGAAGCACAAACGCTGGAAAAAGTAATATTTTTTAAAATCTAATTAAATTTCTGCTAGCTCTGCAATTACATGAGATGTGGCTATTAAATAATGAAACAAATTTCAAAAAAGTACTTCATTAATGAAATTATTGCATCTCTGTTGTCCCCTTCATAGTAATTACCACTGAAGCTACATGCTGCTCCATATCAGCCTTCCTGACCTCAAAGTATCCCCTGAACTTATTCTGTAAGAGTATTTTAAATATGTCTGCTGTCTTATCGCGACACCTCACATAATAAACTGAATGTTTTGGTGGCAGCTTTCTTCAGTTTCACCAGAAATCTGGTGTTCATTAATTGCTCAGTTCTTAAATCAGCAGCAAGTTAAAAATACCCACTTATACAAAAATACTACTTGACACTACATCAGTGTAACTGAGCATGGTTTTGTATACAAGTGATGCATGGTTCAGTGGTAACCAGTATGTATTTATTTTGGTGATTAACGCTTAGACGCCGAAGGTCCCCGATCGGGGACTCCGTGTGGGCATTTA
Organism: Coptotermes formosanus; assembly: GCA_013340265.1. Taxonomy (NCBI): domain Eukaryota; kingdom Metazoa; phylum Arthropoda; class Insecta; order Blattodea; family Rhinotermitidae; genus Coptotermes; species Coptotermes formosanus. The sequence continues at coordinate 3,892,015 of BLKM01000468.1, read as the reverse complement.
AACCTGCCGAACGTCCCATAAAGGGGCTGCGAATGTTGTGTCAAATTTGGAAGCAATTTGTTTCACCCCTGCACCAAAAACAGTTAAGCTCTGCTATGCTGTACGTCCCTGAAGGTCAGGACTGCCTTTTGCAGTCGTAATTTTTCCTCCTTTGCCCCTCTAAGGCCCCCCAACATCGATGATTCAGTCGTCTTCGAGTTGGATAAATACGCAGTTGAGAGCTGAGTAACACTTCCAGACAAAGCAAGCCTCTGTTTTTACAGCTGATACTGGAGTCGTGTGTGTGTTGAATATGAACAGTGGACTATGTAACAAACACTAATTGGCCAGCACAACGGTCTTCAGTGGCGTATGTGGCACGTATTGTCCGGAACAAACTAATACACAAAAGCTGGAGATATCCACGAAAATGGATGTTTGCATGTACACGAGGTCTGACAGACATGCCCTTTGTAGTTGAGGGGCTCTCTGTAGGGGTTTGGGGGCAGTAATGTGCGACACACAGCCGTCAAACATACTAAAAAGTCCTCTGCACCCTCAAATACTAGGAAATCTACGAACATTCACATCGCAGCCTTAGATCTGTTTTGCTCTCATCAAGTAAGGTGCCCATTACTTGGGGCATCAGATTTATGACCGCAGAGCAATACAGAACAGTGTTTGTAGTAGGCAGACCAGAAGTTCAACGAGCAGTGGCGCAAAAAAAAAAAAAAAAAAAAAAAAAAAAAAAACAGGAGGGTTTCGCCCAGCAAGAAAATCAACATTCCTTTCTAAAAATAGATCGGTGTAAGATTTCACACCAGCTGAGTTTAGGTTTCTGCAGCTCTGCTCAGACCGCACGAACAATGTTGGTGAGTCAGTACTGCTTTCACACGCGTGTAATTACGTGAAAACAAACGCCCCGTGAAACCCCACATCGTGGCACGGTACAATCGACACATGGGCTACATTGACCATTCGGATCGCATGGCAAACACTTATTCCATGTGCCGGCGTACTTTCAAATGGACCACGAAATTATTTTTCCACTTTCTGGATCTGACAGTACTCAACAGTTGGATTCTGTTATCTTCGTGCGGAGCCAAATATACGCACCGAGATTTCAGATTCCTCCTGGTGAGGAATTTGATCGAAGAAGCTGGAAGAAATCCAGATCGCCCCACCCCCAGTTTAGTTGGAAGGCCAAGTGCGACTGACACAAATATTATGAGACTAGACAGTCGCTACAACAAGCACTGGCCAGCTAAGTCAACAAAGTCCGGTGCCGTGCTTGTTCAGCTCGCCGACAGCGAAGAGGCACAGTATACAAGTGTGCCCAGTGCAATGTTGGGTCGTGTGTGGTACCTTGTTTTGCTGAATATCACACAAAAGTGAATTTGTGTTAATTGTGTGTGTGTGTGTGTGTGTGTGTGTGTGGTGATAGAACAGTGATGCAAGGTGCCATGGATCTTCTGCAGCAACCAGAATTATGTGAGTAATACAGTACTTACACCACGTTTTGTATAATGCATGCAATTCACGGGCCTAAATTTATTATAAAAATTGATCAATATTTTTTTCCCGAATTAAGCAATTCATTAACACACGGCTAAATTTTGCAGCTTTAAGTTTGAACGAAAAGTCTATGAAATATGATTTTTTATCTAAGAGCAAGCGTAAAAATTAAATGCCCGGTAGAAGAAACTCCGCCTGCTGTCCCTGCGCCGGGGGATTTAATTTCGGCTCGAGAGGGTTAATGGCTTCATTATTTAATAGTCACACCTCACATCTATGAAAAAGCCCAAATACTAAATCTGTGTTTCTTCTTACTGTTCAGTGACCATAAAAATGAAAAGATAATATCTACTTTCAGCTAACCCTCCTCAAGATTGATGAATTCTTGACGTTCCTCACGCTCTCCTGAATGGAAGTTTTGCTCACGCTCCAGTACATGTGCTCGTTCACCAATGTGATGACCAATAGCTATTTTCTTCATGCCAGAACGTGAGTCACACACCGTCTTCTTTGTTTCCTTGACACCTCCTGGAGCTGTCCTTGTTGATGATGAAGCTTGGTAAACCTACAAAGGATTAAGTTATCCCTGTACTTTAGCACACCACAAAAGCAGTAGGGGAAATGGGGTGAAGGCATTTATGTGCCAATATATGGAGGTCCAGTTACATGCTCACTGAAAAGTGCCTAAAACACACCATAAGGAAGACAAGGAAGGATCCAAAACCATTACTAACATAGTAATAAGAAAAATCCTGCTGTATCACACTGCACCAAGATCCTGGTTGACCAATCAGTGGTATGTAACTTCATTCTTGTCATTACCATCGCACACAATATTCTCCTCTGACTGCATCAACAATGGTTAAAGATAAACAAGGCCTTCCTAAGTCACACATAATCACTGAAGTGTCAACAGACACACTCAGCTATGGAATAACTTTACTACCGCCCGGCCCCCCCCCCCCCCAAAAAACCCCTTAAACACATAATGAAGTTAGCAACTTCCATTATGACAGTTTTCTTGTTACAAGCAGTACTTGTAATCATAGACTTTCAGTGCAGTAAATTCCATAATTCACAATGTTTTATGGACCAAACTGATTACGTTTAGAGACACTGTCATGAAAAACTCAACTCTGTGGGTTACACAAATGGCAAGACACGTTCTGAATAAAATGGAACTTACTCTTTGCCAAGGTCAATTACAAATAACAAAGTTAGCAAATATCTTTTTTAAAAATCCTTCTGTAACAAGCTGCACATACCTGTGGTCTTCCATCTGGTCCACTTGTCATAGTCATAACAGTACTGCTGCTGAAGGAGTGGCAGTCCGAATTTCCCATCTGGTCCTACAAGAGAACATAGTTCCACACAGATTAACCTGAGTATTAGTCACATGGGTTCTGCACCAATTTATTGCAAAATGTAAGCACAGTGTAACATTTCTACAGCAGTCACTCTACTACTGCTTCTAGACTTTCATAATCATCATCATCATCCTCAAGCTGTCATGGAGTAGGACCACTTGTCGACCTGTCTCACTTATCGAGAAGTCCCTTTAATGGTCCTCCTCGCGTCCACCTGCCTTTTGGTCTGTAGTTTTTCAGTATCCTGGGTAATCTCTTACAGGGCATTCTACTTACATGGTGTATCCAATTTCTCTTGTATTCCCATATTTTTCCAAAACTGGGGGTATATTTAATTCCGTTGCAATTCCTATATTTGTCTTATTATCTGTCCAAGTGTATCCTGCTGTTCTTCTCATGTATTTCACCTGTGCTGCTATTCTTCTTGCATCTCTTGCTTCAATGGTCCAGTTTTCACTGCCATATAACAAAGTTGGGAGGGCTACTGTATTGTATAATTTTATTCTTGTTTTCTTTAGGGGTTTCCCACATCATGCCCATCCAGCAGCTAAAGGTAGCAACCCTGCCACTGGACTTATCCTGCTCTGGGCTCATAACCGATTCAGGGAAAATTTAACTACTGGCAAGTCTCACAAGAAGACGCTGGACAGATTTTCCTCGAGACTTTCAATTTGTAGAAACTACTCATGATCTAACGCAAAACACCAATAAATTAAAGTGTTTTACATAAATGTCTCTATTTTTACACAACACACACTGTAAGTTTTCTCCACATCCTAGCAAAACATTCTCAATCCATGATGCTAGACCGTAGTGCTGCCTACTGGACCATGGTTACAAGAAATCTGCAATAACAGTGATGAGTGAGGCTTAAGAGTCACAGTACATTAAAAGAATGAAAAAATCTTTCACTTCGGTCAATGAAGACCTTTTGTTTTGCACATGGAATGATAAGAAAGCCTATGCATGACAGAATGCATACTGATGTTCACACAGCATCCATTATGCTCTCTCAATTCTAACCAATATTGAGACTGATTGAATTTCTCAAAAAATTGACTAATACCAGCATTCAGGAAGATCTTCACAGAAAATTGCAAGTTATTATGTACATGCAGATGGAAGGACAGAACAATTGTAACTTGTGCTTCACATGGATGTAAATGTGCCTCAAATACAGGTTACACACACACACACACACACACACACACACACACACACACACACACACACACACACACACACACAGAGTACATTTTTAAGTTTCCTCATTCTTGTGATTCGCTTACCCAATTTAGCTGAAACTATCCATTTCACATATTTGTGAAGAAATCTGAAAATATGTTGTACAGGGTAAAGGATGTCTGGACATAAGACACATTCAGATTGTAGATTGTATTTTATGGATGTCAATGGTGACTGTCGAACAGCCTAACTTCACTGAATACTGTATAATCTGACCCTTCAGCCAACATAAAAAAAGTTTATCATATTGAACCAGTATTGAAAATTGAGGCAAAGCTGCAAGCAATCTTGACTTCAGCATGAGATACGGTGTAAAGTTTCACAGTCCACATTACAGCTACCAAGCTTAGACAAGGCCTTCGGTAGAAATGGATAGCAGGATGCGTAGATTGCATAAATATTATGCCCTAATCACTACATAATGCTTTGATGCAGTGCACTTACTATACTTCCAAACATTCTGCCCATGCTTGGGAAACCGAAGGGCATAAGATCTGTTCGTGATCTATCACTCATATGTGCAGTTTGAAGTGAGGATGCAATGGCTGGTGGCCCCATCCCCAGCATGCCAAAAGGGTTTGAGAACATTGAATTCATCATGTCATTCATCTGGTGCATGGAGCGCATGTGAGACCTGAAAACATACAAGAAGAAATACACAAAATGACAACACACACAAATAATCAGTCCAACTGCAGCTTGATTTGACTGAATTTTAGTTTTATTTCACAATGCAGTTTCAAAACTAACCCATTTAATGACTGTTACTTATATCATATTATATCCCTTCCTGCTGGGAACTAAATTCCTTGAAAATGCAGTGAAGTTAAAACATGTGGGAATACTAACAAATCAAAACTGCACACACGAAAAAATGAAGACAGACAATTCTTCCTACTGCTTGATGCTGGTGTGAAATTTAGTCTCTCACATTACAGGAAGAATACGAATGGGTGGGGGGGTTAAAATACAGGCCTGGAACAAAGGAAGTAAGAAGAAACCGTACAACAGCAGATCTGCATTCATCACCAAATATGCGGCTCATTAATGAACCTTTGGGTTCTATGAAATCTGGGGAGTTTCTTGACTAGCTGAAGAGGTTAGTAGCTTCTCAAGGAAGACAAGATTCCTTATGCTGCTGCTGCTACTACTTTTTCCAATAGTGCAACAGCCCCTACTGGGCCAGGGCCTCCTCAATATCGACTCTTCATGTTCACACTCCCGACATACTGCACTCAATACGACTCCTCTGGATGAGTGATCAGCCCAACACAGAGACCTCTACCTCACAACACACAACACTCACGAGAGACAGACATCCATACCCCTGGTGGGATCACAATCCCAGCACGCAAACAGCCACAGACCCACGCCTTAGACCACATGGCCACTGGAATGGGCTACTATTAATACTACTAATACCAATACCTGCACCACATGCAGTCAATTTTGTTCTCATGGGCTGACTGTTGTAACCAGCAGCAGCAGTGGCGGCAGTATGTTTGTTATCCCTTCCTATCACTATGTTGCTACACAGAACACTGACACTGCCAAATAATGACACAAACATAAAAATCAGTGTTTTGAATTTATTACCTGACCATCTGAAAAGTGTGTCAACCTCTCTTCTCATGATGAGAAGTTTCCAATATAAGGTAGTTACCTTTATGAATAATGTCTATGTGAGTTTATCTTTTTTCTTTACATTTTTCCATTTTTAACTCAGGCATTCAAAATTAAAGTGCATGCGTATTCACTTGACATGACCATGACAAAACTCTGTGCTCCAAAACGATGGTTACTTGTAATGCCATTCTTAAAAAATGAATCAGAGCAAGATTACTGTAAAGCAGTATACTAACAGAAAGCCAAGTACCAGCACTTTCATATAAATTCATACACATGCAGCTATTCATACAAAGATGGGCAAATGCTTTAAGCACAACACAAACTGAAGGTTCCATTCCACAGAGGAGTGAGTGAGTGAGAGAGAGAAAGAGAGAGAGAGAGTGTGTTGGGGGGGGGGGGGGGGGCCAACTTGTGACATGGAACTGCAGTATCCAAGTTCCCTAATCTGTAACATGTGGCCAGACAGACATAACCTACACATTATGCATTCAATAAACCAGGATACTTTACCAAGTACAGTGCATTACCTTTGATCCGGAACCTTTTCTAAGCCCAAACATGGTTCACATATATATTTAACAGACATAGGTAAAACCTTAACTTTTCACTCTGTTGTTAAAGTAAACTAAGAAATAACAGCAAGATAATAACATAAGACAATAATGATACTGCAGACGGAGGAAGAGAACTAGAATTTGGCATCAAGGGAGAGGAAATAAAAAAAGGGAAGATCACAAAAAGTTCAATGACCCTCAATACTAAAAAAGCCCATCAATGGTAACCAGATCAGATGGTCTGGCCTGTCCCAACTGAAATGTGGAACAAACTGCACATGTCTGGTGACCCTGATTTCACCAATGACATAAATAGCATACTTGACCTCTGTGTGTAATAGCAAATTACGAGAGACATGAACAGCCAGACGCTTAAAAGAGCTGCTTTATTACATTTAGGCAAACACTTGAAGAAATTCACCTGGCGGTCTCCTAACAGACAACTGGTCCAAACTACTTTGGAAGTTCATACAGGTAATTTGGTGTTTTGTTGTTGATTTGTAACTAACTTCTACGTGGAAATTAATGGAATGGGGACTGCGACTACACGTGCAAGATCTGAGATTCTCATGGCAGTGCTGATAAAGATTAAAGTCTGCTGGAATATGATGCCATGCAGGTTAGTATACACAGGAATTATACTGCCTATTTGATGCAGGAGAAAATAGTATTAAGTCATTGATAAATTATCAGTATCTCTGTACTAGTCTCTTTAATTAGAATTTTGGAATATTTATTTTAGGTGTGATTCATATCAATTATGCTTGACATAAGGTAAACAAAGTAAATAGTTTCTGAGAATCATTTCTGGCTCAATTTAATATTTACAGCCCTTGTGTTCCTTCCTACTTGCCTTGATCTGACTGAACAATTCACGTACCTTCAATTCCCCCCATTTTAAACAACTATATAATTTATTCTGAAAGAAGCATGAATCACTGGAACAAAACTTCACAGCAGAAACAAGAAAACTGCCACATGCTCCATCTTTTTCCACAATGAACATACAAACACAGCTACCTACATTTAAGAGACAGAATGCTTTACTAACCAAACCATTTTCAAATATGCTGCATGCATTCCTTTGATTAATGAATACCTGCAACTAATTCAGAAATGTATACATAATCTACCAATGAGGCATGTTTGGATCTTTCTATCTCAATTTGTCCACTTTTTACTGTCCTAATTCTAATAATAATGTATCTGTTTTGAAAATAATTAATCCTCGAACTAATTCACTCTCCTTCATACATTTAGTCTATACACTGCATCAAACTTCACAACACAGTAACAATGCAACGATACAAAAGAACACTAATTCTTGGCCTACTACACATGTAAAGAGTGGCTAAAACACCACAATGACAGGTACCCCGTCATATAACTTCTCAGCTTTTGTACATCTGCTCATGATCAGGTTGCATGTTTGTATCTTTGCCTTCATTACCCCTACATGCCCCACTAGCCCTGCTGTATTTGTTGCAAATGTGTCATAAATGATAAGATTTTCAGAAAATGTATGTCACAAAATGTATTTTGATTCTTTTGAAATGTCCTGTCATTTTTTGCCACATTTTAGACTTCTGTAAATATCCCCAATACAAAATTTCACAACAATCTGCCCAATAAGAGCCAATGTGTTACATGGGGCTGGACAGACAGACATGACAAAGCAAGTTAACTTTCGCAAGTGTTTTGCACATGTGCCTAAAAATGGTGACTATCTCCAAATTAATAACTCATGCCCTCTAAAAATTATTTAATTAGTCCGGTTCAGTAACACAAATTTTTATTTCTTTGGGTACTACTGCATTAATGTCCTCACAAACTTTCAGTTCCCATACACTGATACTGGGCTCTCATGAAGATGCAATGTTCCCTATACAATAAAAATTAAATTATGTAATTACAACATTAAATATAGCTCACTTACTGCACTCAAGTATCATTACTTTTCATAGCAACCACTGCACAGTAACAAATTTTCCCAATCTTGCATAAATTCAAAAATTTTGTCTTGGTAGATATTGGACTCTTGCATTCATAACAATTCATAAAGTCATTTCCAGTTCCTGATTACTGTGGAACTGAGGACTTCCTACTCTTGAATTGTGACTTGTCAGTTATCCAAAATCAGTTCTTCCACTAGTGTGGCACTCCCACCTGGCCATAATGTGACTGAACGATGCAATGATCATCATGAGTTGCGCATTCAACCATTTTAGAATTCTACGCACCACTTTCTTGTATGCTGCACTCTCATGCCATCACCATACAGTTCTATCACATGGCAGCAAATTTCACAGGTGAAAAAAGTTTCAGTCATAAAAACCAAACCACACTACAAACTTGTTGGCAGGACCATGTTTCCGGTGATATTGTTGTTGCCTTTAACCTCACTCCCGGAAGAGTACCTGCTGACTCTTGCACCATATGCTGCATGCTACCCCTACTACAAGTGTTACTCCTCCCACTCAATAAAATGCTTTAGTAACAAAAAAGGTACTGACAAAGCAACCTTACTTACTGGACATACCTCATACATTCCACTGTGGATTAGGCACTGGGTTTAGCAGCATGAACATTTTAAAGCCTAGTGGTTATTTAATCTACCACAAGCCTTTAATATTCAAAAATCCTACACTGTGCTAACAGACCCCTTTGTGTGTTTTGTATGGGTCTTAAAACAAACAGTAAACTTTGCCCTGTACAACATTAACCTTTTTTGTACAGCCTTTTACAAGCCAGCTTACTGCCGTGGCTGGAGCACTATTCCATTTAAATGTCTACTACACGGCAGTGCTTTCCCTTTCCGATGTAAAGGGTGTACTTTTAATGGGGCAGTGCTGTCCTGTTCGTCCAGTAGAGGTCAACTGATTGGCTGTTCATAGCCAAGATAAAGAGTGTTTACTGTACAGCACAAACTGGGTCTTCAAATAAAACAGATTACGTTTCATCCCTAAAGAGTTAATCACTAACACAAATACTATAATACAGTCTTACCAACTATACTGGACTCCAAAATTGAAAGCACAAAGGCCATCACACAACCTTGCAAGTGGTGGTCAGGCAGTACTGCAACTGTGACATCCCCCATTACAGTGGCCATACAGACAAACATAACCTTCCTTCCAGCTGTGAGACATACACTTCTTACAGTGGCACTGACAAAGACCTAAGTCTTCTGGGTTGTTATGCTGTGTCAAGTGGCAAATAGTTACTAATGTCTGGCAAGAGTAAACTACCTTCATCCTTAGTGTCCAGCAGTCCAAGCAGCAGTATGCTCCTCCAAAACTGTGCTTGCCAACCTACCTGCTGACATGGTTCGAAATTCCTGAAGACTTGGATCTTCAACACCCACAGTGTGTCAATGAAAATGTCTCATCGTCTGGTGGATATGGTTAATACTTTCTGAACATATGAATGAAGTGGAGATGGTTCAAAAACCATTGCTATCTGACATTCTCAAGGTTGTGGACACAGCATACACATATGAAGTTTAACATACAGGCAAGAACTGGGATATGAATATGGAAGAGTCTATACGTTCACAAATGGGCTGGAATAGTGTAGTCAGCATAGTGACTTGCTACAGGCTGGGTGGTCCAGGGATTGAATCCTGGTGGTAGTGAGATTTTCTGCACCCATCCAGACCATCCCTTGGGCCCATCTAGCCTGCTATACAATGGGTACCAGGTCATTCTGGTTGGGGTGGGGATGGGGGTTTAAGTGGCAAGGGCATGGCATTAACCACCCACCCCCATCTAGTGCTGAAGTTAAAGGAGTAGAACTACACCTCTACTCCCCCCCTGTGCCTTCATGAACTGTTATAGGGTGAACTGTAAGTTCACATATCACAGCTGTTGATAAGAGGATGAGTTCAAAAGGGACCAGTATACTTCTCCATTGTTTTGGCAGTTCTGGTTACATGTGCTGCCCCCTATTCACTGACACTGTGATACCCACTTCATGTTTGCTTCTGCTGGCACAATACAGTGTGATAGTAAAGTTCGCAGTACTAATACTTAAATACACCTGCACAAAGCAAAATGTATACCCTATGCTGAATCAAAATTACAATGTATATAAATCTCCATGAAGGGATGCAAAAAAAATATAGCCAATTACCATGCCACTTTTATAACACACGGGCCAGTTAGTTTTGTCAGTTTTATTTCATGCAGTTGACATCCACATCCAGTATCATACACTATGTTGAGAGAATACTTAAACATGTATAAGTCACAGAAACACACATTCTTTCCATATACACGGCAATGATGAACTACATACAAAATGAAAATTCAAGCCTTTTGGAATGTTAAGCTGCGTTGGGAAAGTAGAACTCCCAGCATTTCAAGGACTGCAATGTTTCATCTTCGGGGCCAAGCAGTCCACTCTTCTTGGACTTCCTGACCCTGCAGACAATGGCACAGAAATCCTTCGAAAGGTAGGGCACAATTTACCCATCAGACGACGTACACATCCCACAAGGCTAGATTCTTTAGCAACACCACAAGGAGAACCACGTATGTTGCATTCAAATGTTTAGAAGTGTATTAATAAATCAAGTAAATTAACAGGACTGACGCATACTGTACACCTAATCTTTTGTGCCACCAAGCGCTCTTTCAATCCTATTTCCACGTTGTCTCACGTCGTTCCCAAACACAACTATCACCTGAACTCAAAACACGAACACGCATCAACCCGCAGTACACCACTCTCACAAGTAAAACTGCAACTGAACTTAATGTCTATATCCATACCACAAGTCATTCAAACCGTTCATTTACGCAATTGTGCACCCAACTTACCCAAAAAACGGATCATCCTCAAAATCACCCAGTAACGAGCCAAATAGTGACATTGTTTCTTCCAATCGCTCACGTCAGCTAATATTCAAAATTTTACTGTAATTTGCAGCAGAAATTAAACCCTCACAACTGTCGTCAGGAACAGCTAAACCTCTAACCCACAACCACAGAGCATAAATGACGAACAATGATCCCCACAACGTATGCAATACACCAACTGGCAAAATGGCGAAACTTGTAGAAGACCTCCGACGTTGCCGTCCGTCTCCCTGGTAACAGACGTTGCCATGTGTGAAACATGGCTTACTTGGTGTAACATTTAACATTAACCAATCTCACCAACATTTGCAATTAAGTAAGAGCATATTGAGAGCTCTCACATGTATAATCCTGTAGGAGAGTGTCAGTAGCTGCAAGGTTGACGTGCAGAATAAGAGAAGGTATAATGCTAAATGTTAAAGAGTATATCTTTAAAAAAGATAGGATAACTGCAAATGAGTGCAGTAAGTCCTGCGCGTCGCTTTCGTTTGTTTCACAAATTAGAAACACGTCACCATCGTTTCCCGCATAAATAAAGTTTTCATACGTAAATGACTTATAGTTATGTTCTCGAGGTCCGGTAAAAGAATGTAATAAGAAGAAATACTTCATTAAGCCTAACTTCAACAACTGGAATATTTAAGTATTACCTACTGTCATATTTTCGTAGTGGGATTCTGCGAGTATTGCCATGCTGTTCTAACCTCCAGTGAAGGAGTTGTGGGACTGGAATAAAAATAGCGGTTTTGGGGATTAGACGTAGGTAATGCAGACATTAACGCTGCTGTTATATACGATTTATGTTTCACCTCTTTATTGTAATATTACATAATGCACGTGGGCCAGGTATTTCGTAACATTTCAATATCATGTAATATACAGACTAGCTGAATGAATTTCATAATTCTTAAAAAGAACCTCTCATTATGGAGTTAGTTATGTACATTAACTTATTCTTGAAGTAACTTAATTAATTTTTAAAGGTGCCTGCTTCAATTGCAATGGGCAGCAGAGAAGTAAATAATGTGCAGAAGGACGGCACTACAGTGAGTGACAAGCCGAAGTTGATGAAACTGTCTTCCTATGTCTTGGCTTTGCGACCATGGTCCCTCAGTGCATCATTGATGCCAACATTGTTAGGCTCTGCTGTTGCTTACAAATGCAGTAATGCAAGTGACTTCAGCTGGCTTACGCTTCTGTTTACATTGTTCACTGTGGTATCTGTGCATGGTGCTGGAAATGTTGTCAATACTTACTTTGACTATGTAAAAGGAATAGATGGCCGGAAGAGTGATGATCGTACTCTTGTGGACCATATTCTTTCCAAGGATGAAGTTGTAACTCTCGGTGGTATGTTGTATGCTGCTGGCTGTTTTGGTTTCATATGCTTAGTAGGAATATCTCCAGCCAAGATTGAGCATCTAGCTCTTGTATATTTTGGTGGGTTGTCCAGCTCTTTTCTGTACACAGGTGGAATCGGACTGAAGTATATTGCACTGGGAGATGTATTGATATTGATTATCTTTGGACCAATATCAGTCCTGTTTGCTTTCATGTCTCAGACAGGTCGTGTTGAGTGGGCAACTATTTACTATGCAATCCCTCTAGCACTGAACACAGAAGCTATTCTGCATAGCAATAACACACGAGACATGGAGAGTGACTGCCATGCAGGCATTGTCACATTGGCTATACTCATTGGCCACACAGCATCACATGTCCTTTATGCATTCCTCCTCTTTACACCTTATATCCTTTTTGTTGTCCTTGGCGTGCGTCACACTGCCTGTTTCCTCTTACCTCTTATCACTTTACCAGCAGCCTTCCGCATTGAAAAACAGTTTCGCCGCTCAGATACAATTCAGAATGTACCTAAGCAAACGGCAAAACTGAACTTATTCTTTGGCTTTCTCTATGTTCTTGCCTGCAGTCTTGCAGATACAGAACAACTTCCATTCATTCATTAAAGGGCTGAACAAAAATGTGGATAACTGAAGTGAATATTTTATTTATCAGTGAAAATCCAGAAGGACAGGTGTTTGAATGTGGCCCTATACTAATGGCTTAAATGGCCAGCACAAAGATCTGAACTGCACAGACAGGCATAAATCAGGCTGAATAACCTGCAGTACAGTCAGTACTATCATCATGATGACAAGTCATGACAATAACACTTAATCCTGTTGTATTGTTGGTTGAGGAATTGTAACAAATTTAATTTTATTGAGCACATATTGACAGGATGTTGTAAAACATGGTCACTGTTCACATTAAATTACTATAGATTGTTGCAGTTAATGGTGGTTTTCTCATATCATGTGCATCTCACGTGAGATCCACCACAAACCATTGTTAAATAATACATAATATGACAGAAGTGGACCTTATGTATAAGTCATACGTGGACCAGTATTTCACAAACATGATTTCTGCCTGTAGAATATATGCTGTAAACAGATTGATTGTAATGCAGTGAGTGAGTTTGGTGTGTGTTACAGTTGTAGGAATGATCATAACTTTTGGCTGGTTATTGATGTAAAATATTAAAAATTTGGCTCACCTACATTTTAAGCCCACACTCAAACTGTTACCATGTTTCAAAAACAATCTAACATATTCAGAATTAGTGTATTTGTTTGTTGCATTTAGTTGTCCGTCATTCCTGTGAATTGTACCTTTATATACACTAATGATGTGTTTGTAAAGAGGAAGGAGCCATTAAATTGCTGTAAACTGGCAGCAGGTCTTGACATTGTTGACGGGTTTGTACTTCGTTTTGGAACAACTTCACAATATCTTCTTTAGTGCATGCAGGCTTTACTCTCAAATTATGCGACCCAACCTAACCTATCACTGATTCTCAATCACTAACATTTTGCAGGACTTTTTCCAGCATCAAACCAATAAAAATCACAACATTTTGGAAGAAGTTTTCTTCCGAAACATGATTTTTATTGGTTTGACGATGGAAAAGGTCCTGCAAAATGTTAATGATTTGAGTGTTGTGAAGCCGTTGTCAAGAACTTACATGCTGTCACTGATTGTTGGCAAAATATGTTTAGATTATGAAAAATATTTAGTTTCACCCTGTTAGTAGTGCAGTAAGCATAAGAAAAAATATGGGATGAAATTGAGGAGGAGGAACTCTGGAAAGAAGGACATGGGCTTGGTACAAGACATCCCACATAAGAGTGGAAATGTAAAGGGAAAAACGAGAACTCCTACTGCATGTACATATTGGTGAGTAGTGTAGCTAGTGTGTGACAAAAAATAGTGCAGGCTGTAGTGGTTTTTGTTATTGTTCTCTAGTCTAAAATCCAGAAGTACCCTTTAGTACCAAGATTATATACCTTTGCATTGCAAGTCTCAATAAACATAATAATGAAGTTTGATGGTGACCACTGAAATAGATTACTGGTACCTAAAATATGCAGCATTTAAGATTTTTGTTTTCTGTTAGTTCATCCATATTCATGGCTGCCCAAATACCAGATGCAATGGATGTTTCACCATTCAGTTTGGGCTGTCTATCTGCCAAACAGGGCATCCTTTGTAAGCATTTTGAAATTGACAGAGAAAACCTAGGGCTGAAAACACTTATGTTTGGGCTCTGTGGCTTGCATGTTGTGGGACTGAACTACTGTGTGCTTTAGTGTAATTTCTTGTAAAGTGGGAAAGAAGGAAAGAAAGATGAGAACAGGGGCCCAGATGAGCTGTTCATGAGGGACTTTAACAGATATTTTATTTACACTGAGTTTTTTCTCAAGACAATTCAGTGGACACAAAGAACACTGGAGAATTACTATCCAGCAAGGACATGTGGCAAACTGTGTAACAGAAAACTGAATGATAGTTTGAAATGGGGAGTTCTGGGTTGTGACACCAGTGTCACAAAGGTGAATCCCAGCTCTTCGGAGAAACATACTGCCTCCATTTTCAGGGTCAGAGTGAGGATTCAGTCTTGCTATATGGGTATGTTCAGCTGGGATATTACAGTCAATATTGTGACCAGTGATTTGAATTCTGGCAATAACTGGCTCTGAGGCCCACCCAGTCTCCTTTTCAATGGATGTTGGTATTATAGCAGCCAGGGTATGGGGCTGATCACTCCTTCTGGTGCCAATGTTAAGACTGTGTGGAGCTATAACTCCACTCCCCCTGTATGCCTTTGCGGCATGTGTAAGGATAGATTTACTCTTTTACTTATATGGGTAGGATGCAAGGAAAATGAAAAATTGGGTTCACTTTAACCCTGAAGATAGGGGAGGCACTGTCCCTTGGACTGTTGGTATCCACCTACAAGACTGCACAGTGTTACAACCTCTGAACAATTATGGCCATGAAAACATGAGAACTTTTATTGAAACAGGTGGTTTGTCATCCCTGATCAAAACTAACTTTTAATAATGCATTTAAAATAAAAAATGATATGAAATTCGAGGATTGGGGGTCTTTGGGATGACATGTCAATACTAGAAGATGGAGGAAGGCAGCATGTTCCTTTGAATCTGTGCCCTTGCTATGCAGTGTAACAACCTGCAAGACCTGAATCCTCAACATCAGCACCGTAGAAACCTCAAGTTCCATGCAGTATGAGATACTGATTGTATTGGGAGTTGTAATATATGCTCAAAACATTTTTGCTGTTGTGAATATGTAATTTCATGTGTGTGAATATGCATTTAAACTTTAAAGTAAATCAATATGCTGAGTCAGTTTTGTTTGAAAGAATGTTTACTTAAGTGCATATTTATGAGTCTTTAACACGTAATTCCATCAAAGTTTATCAGTCAGAACATGCATGTCTGGAAGTACAGGCAGTTTCGTCAGAACTAGTAGCTAATTATATGCTTTGGAAAACATGCATGATAAGAAGTGTGGATGATTAATAGATTTATATTTGGGTAAGCCCAAAATTTGTGGGTCTCTTGATGAGCCAACTGTCACGTTTAGATGATTAGTGAATTATTGCTCAGAGTGGGGTTTCATGAAAATCAACCAACTTTAAACATTTTCCACAAAGCACCATCCCTTTTCCCCCAAACATCCACTACTGGATCAGGTACTTGATGAAATAAATTGACCCCCATAAGTATACAGGTATATAATTATAAGAATAAATGAACTGACCAAACCTGTAGGACAACCAGACGTTTTACTTGTCAGTCATAAAGTGGCTATCATGTGATGGATCTCCTGATAAAGAGTTCTACTAGATTACAGAATTCCAACTGTTCTGAAAGGGCATCTAAATAACAATCACCACCAGCACTTCCTAGTAATGATGATGACTCCTCAGTTTTATAATCATTGTGATAACACACTTTTATAACAACTTCTTGTTGTTTATAAAAATAATAGTTGGCAAATGGAGAAAGGCGTATTCTTTGAGTCTGCCACATGCAAGTAACATTTTATGAACAAGCAACAGATCTTCACTTGCTTGGAGACAAGTGGCCCTCCAAGAAATTGTAATGGTGTGGCAAATAACACAGGTTTGCAACAGAAAAGTATGGGACCACTGATGTCTAAAATGTTGCAGGTGGTGGTTCACATAAGGAGTTACGAATTTCATAATGAACAGAAATAAAAGGTGAGGATGGTCAAGAAACATGCTAGGATGTATTATCCTAGAAAGATCCAGTGATTTTAAGTTTCATGAGTTAGGGGCTCCATTTCCACATTCAATATCAAAAGTGGAGGGCAGTATCATAGCTTGTTCACAAGGACTCGTACTTCAATCTGTAGCTGAACATCAGGTTCAAATACCAAGCAAGCTACCTCTTATTGGTTGTTAAGAAGGAAATATTCTAAACTGAATTTATGCAGACTAAAATGGAAGGAAGCAGATGTTTATCAGTGCAGCTGTGTCTGCTACCTAATTTGAAAAGCAACCCCCGTAACTTCTCAAGCTTTGTTTCTGCCAGGTTGCAACAATCATGATATTCATCCCACAAAACCAGGCCCTTTGGATCTTACGTTTGTACAAACACAGAATTTACTTTTGACAGTTCTAGTGGACCCTAATTTGGAATAGATTGGGCTACTATCCTTTTGACCTGAAGCCATACACAACTTTCTGAGCTGTTCTCACTGTGGGCATTTGATCCCAGAGAAATTTTAATTAATTTTAAATAAAGAAGATCATGCCATGTCCACTAAGGACTGCTTAACCAAGTACAGAAGACCCTCTTTTAGTTGCCTGACATTGGTCAGGCAACAAAAAGAGTAGCTGAAGACATGTTTGTCATAAACATCCCTTCTGTAACATAGAATGTTCTTACGGGAGATGTCAGTTGACATGGTGCCAGTCAGTCGGTAGTCATATGTTAAGTACCCAGGGCAGATATCTTTTTCTCCAACACTTTTTGTTGCAAGAAACTGTCAAGACCTGTGTACTCCAGTTACTTGTTTGGTGGTGGTGGTGGTGATGGTTATGACAACAACAAGAACATCATCAACATCTTTATAAAGTTCCACAGTGCTATTCTTTCATACTACTTACATTACTGTTTTCTGGACTGCATAATCATTAAGACTTTGAAGACAAAATATGTGCCCCCAGCATTGCTGAACTATGCTGTGCACCTCAACCTCACATCCATTCGGTCTACCATAATTAATTAACAGCATCCATCTCTGTGGTAGGAAATGTAAGATGAAGATTGGTAGATGTGTCAACAGTAGTGAGTCTTGAATGTGGGCTTATTGCAGATGGCAGCAACAGTTTTGTAACACATTATCTGTACAAGTGACTGGCCTAAATTGCATATATTCCAAATGTTTCCCTGCAGTCAAGCATCTTTACCTGCCATTGGTTGTTTACATATGATACTGACTGGGAACTTACACACTTACAGGGTTATAATATTAGGTTTGAGGTTCTTGTGGCAGTGATTGTGAGGCCTTCTAGTCCAGTAGTGTACAGTGATGGTTTGGAGGAACTTGCTGTCCCCAACCTTGAGTGTGGAAGAAGAAGCTGCATGGGAAAAGCAGTTACTAGTAGATTACACAGGAGAAAAAGACTCAGTGTAGGATCAAGCCAATGGGAGTAGTGTAAACTGGCTGGACTACACAGTGAGCTTACTATATTGTAAGTGCACAGAAAATGGACTGCTCAGTCCATTCCCTGGTCAATTCAAGTCAGAGAACAGAACAGAAGTCTGCCTGTCAGTGTCAGAAGGTGTAAGTACCAACATGAACAGGTTTCAGTTATGCTTTGTCTCTAAGTTACTTCAAACAAATGTTCATAAACATGTCAAACATATTAGCATTACCTCTGCCCAACTATACAGGCATAAACATGTATGAGTATTAGACAATTTTAAAACTGCAGCTGAAGTAAGAAAGTTTCATAAATCATTAAATTGATATTGGTGTAAGTATAAGGACAAATTTAGCACATACTTTAAAGAAATGTATTTTTATTGCCTACATTTGTTAGGCAGTTCAAACTATTTATCAACATCATATTTCTTGCAAATGTACTTACAAGCAGAGACTGCTGCCAGTTAATCTGTACCTGGGGCAGTCATATACTCTGACATAATTTAGTTGTCTACAAACTACTGTCATTGTAATTTGGTATGCTTTCTTTTTATAGAGCTTTGGTTGTGAGAATAAAGCAGCAGTTTTAATGTGAGAATGTCACGTGTGTTCTGTAAGTCATATATTTTACATCTTTCATTTGAGAGACATCTCATTATACTGTAATTACTCATTTTATATTTAATTTAATTTAACTTCGTTTACAGAGCTCATTAACATTTGTCAGTGCTTTTTCTCTAACATATAAACAATATGTCATGTACGAAATAAAGTATTTCTCTAAGAATTTTTGTTATTAGTTATACCAAAGTCATATGCACATTTATAATATCTGGTGAAGATCAAGATGATGCAACTTGTCCCTAAAAATTCCTTGTAACAACATAATGAGCATGAACATTTTGTTCTACTGTGGTAATGAAGTTTGGTTTTAAGTTACACAAAATTAACCACATTGAGCAGTGTAATTCTTACAAAATTGTATCCATGGCATTCCACTGGTAGTTTTAGAGGGAAAAAATGATAAATCTTGAAGTTCAAAGACACTAACTTAACAAGGCAGATGGGGCTGGCAAGATGAACACATTTTAAAAGTACTTAATTTACTTTAAACTATCTTAATTAGTTTTAAAATGACAAAATGTTTCATGTATGTGTCAGACAGGCTTGTATTAGCACTGATGTGAGACTAATGTAAACACTAGCAGTGACACTGAAAATGACTTTGTGTGGGTTATTGTTAGATGTGCAATATAAGTTAGTTGGCCCTGAGAAATTTGTCATGATAACATAAATGGTGTCTTGCTTTGCCTTGCAATATGAACATGTCCTGAACCATGATTACAAATACAGAACAGTGACTTGGGAGTGAACGTAAGTGCTCTCTTGCAGTATGTGATTAACACTTATTTTTTTGTCTTATCACCAAATGGTTTTTGTCTTGATAACCCACACTACTACCAAATATGGATGACAGTTCCCTCCAGATGATCAAGACTGTACTTGTGAAGTTGTAGGTTTCTGCTGTGCTACAGCACAGCAGAAACCTACAAGTCTTGAAGTCTTCACTTTTCTTGGTTGTTGTGCAGCATAAATTGAAGATGTCCCCACACATTGGTAACAAGCTGCCAATTTACACTGCACAATACCCCAAAAGAGTAAAGACCATGTATGATACTTCTTGGGTTAGTATTTAATAATACACAGTGTGCATGGAGAAAACCTAAGACTTCTGGGACAAGGCTGGCAGGCCACATGAAAAGCATTTTCATGGTCTTACACCTAGACATCTGTGTATGAATTTCAGTACCAATCATCATCATTATTCCAGTTTTGAGGCTGTGCAATGAGGAAGGCGAAGCTTATGCTTGCTGGTCTTGTGGCCAAGAACTGAAACTGGTATTTCCTTCAAGCAAATGAAGTGCTGTAACTCTTGATTTCATAGCAAAACTGTCAGTCTTTATGGCCTTTTGAAGACAGGAATGAGGTCTTCAGTTTCAGCAATATGAAACATGTAAGTCAGCACTGTTAACCTTATCTAAGGTTCACTCTATGAGATACAGAGCAGCCCTGTTGGTAGGATAGTCCATGTCCCAAGACTGCATTCTTGTAACTGTTTGTAATTTTATGAGAGCAAATCTGGGTTCCAAGATGAATCTGTGTTATGTCCAGTGCTTTTTTCCTACAGTATGCAGTACCAGCCCTTTTTTCTATGAAGGGAGAAAAGCAGGTTTAAGATAGTACTGTACTCTGTTTTGTTTCGTGCATAGTGCCACCTTTTCATTTGTGAAAATGAGACTAAGTAGTGTACTCTGTGACACAGTACAAAGACTTTACCAAAGCATTCTTTTCTTTCAAAGTGTCATACACTTCCACAGTATACGCATAAGGGTAAATCCATTTTCTCCCATAGGAAAAGTACAGCCCTACCTGTGCCAATTTTCAAAATGCTCGTAATAACTCAATACAATTTTGTGGACATGTGTACCAAAAATTTTTTTCCCGCATTGGTTAAAAAAAAGTAAAAAGTGTGGGCAAAATTTTGTTTATTGCACCAATTTTCACAAAACACGTAACTATTCAATGGCATTATGTGGAGATCTCAAACACCCAGTTTCACGCAAACTGGTTGAATATGGAAACCATAGATGTAGAGTCCTTTACGCCCTTATACAAAGTATGACTATTACTCAGCTTATTTTCACAAAACTCAGGTTTGATTGACAACTTTTTGTAAAGAACTGCTATACAAAATTTCATGAAAATCCAGTAAATGGTTTAGTGGCTGATACTAAGTAATGATAGACAAGGTCTCCACACAAGGCATTCCTTTTTTACTTTGCATGTGACACCTAAACAGCACTGGTCCTATAGTGGACCCCAGTTAATATTACAGGAAAGAAAAGAAAAATATTATGTTACAAACTTCATGTTTACTTGCCACAGTTTTACTCATTCATATTTGAAAAAGTAGCATTCACATTTAAAACTTGCATAAATAAAATATGAAACTAAAGTTAACCAGTTTAAAGCACAATGCATCTTAAAACTAAAAAACAGAAAATGAAGTCAACAATGTTTGCATCAAAGAACTATAAAAAGGGAAAAAATATACTTAAAAAAACCCATTTAATTTCTGAAACTGAGCAAAATTCCATGTAGATATCAGTCACATTTGTAAGATAAAACAGAATAAATATGATGTGATGTCTGACGTAACAATATTTTTATACTGGATATAGTTTGTTTCAGATGTAACAACGGTCCTATAATGCTCTGACTGTAAATTTTATAAGCACACTAAACCTTATCCCATTATTACAGGGCGATATCACTGTGTTCTGCCTTCACTTATATATGTAGTATCCTATTTACATACCAGATCTTACTCAAGCACACTTTACAAAAAAGTATAAATTCCTGCTTTTTTTAAATTTTTAACCACAATCTGAACCCCCCCCCCCCCCCCATTATACATGACTGCAATCTTTTTGGCTAACATATAAGCCCAAAGCAGACTAGCAGATCTGAAACAGGTTTCTGTAGGCATTATATTTTACTGCTGATTTTTGTGAACATGGGAATGAACACCCAGGTTCCATGAAGTATGTAGAATTTCTTGTCCAGGCAATGGATCTGTTAGCAACTCAAGGAAGGTGCTGCTCCACATGGCATTATTAAATTATCCTGCTGATTATTATACACACATGGAGGTGAATCACTAATCTGTCAAATCCTGGTGTTCTTAAAGCAGAAAGTAGTAAATTCCATGTAAGCTTGAAGAGGCATATAAGATATTGCTCTAGCAACCACTCGCTTCACTGTCTAAGAAATTAAATGGTTATCATATTACTGTGATGGAAAACAGTATACACAATGCAGACAAAATTCATGCAAATATTTCCCTTCCTTTTATATAACACACCGTATCTGACAACATAACACATTAGATTTTATACCATGAAGGCCATGTTGTTAGTGGTTGATTTGAAGCAAGGCATTTGGAATTACAACCCCTGGAGAACATACGGCAAAGCAACAAGTTTGTCTTAGCAGTGAAGTTGTCATGGGTGATCAGCCACATGAATGTGCAATTCACGTACATCTCACAGTTTCTGTCTCCATCATCATGGATTGTTGTGGCTACACATATTTTAAATAATTACTCTCTCGCGGTCAGTGTCCTGTTCCTGGCACGGACTGCTGGGTGAGCTGCAGGCAGAGTTGGGTGGTCAATCAGCAAGAGGGACAATGATGACTCACCACCTGACTTCACTCCTCCCTCACAATTGTTTGCACCAGCAATAGGAAACCAAGCTCTGGTATAATGTAAAATGTATGTCCAGTCACACATCACATTAGCTCCTGATGATTTAAATACAGTTGATGAAATGTTACACATAACCTCCACATTCACAAGACAGATTAAGATGACTCCACTACATGAAGTTACTGTTAAAGCTTTGTTTCGTATAAAGCTGTCTTAAGACAGACGTTTCCGTATGCAAGTGGTAGTCTCCTATTTGTTCATGCTAGGATTCACTGAACAAGTTCTGTGATAAAGGAGGTGGGCCTTTCTTTGGTTATGAAGTTTTTCACTCAAAGAACCAGGAGGTGGGCCTTTCTTTGGTTATGAAGTTTTTTACTCAAAGAACCACGTAATGAACAAAATATAGGACTACTGTTTTGGAAACAAAGATAAACAGTGCTGCTTCAAACTTTTTGCCCATGATATACTATCCTCCTGACAGGTGGTTCCCATGTCTGTTTTAACTGTCATATAAAGGGGGTTCAAGTTCATGTATGATTAAGGTATGCAGATGTGAGCAGTGAGCAACACAGTATTGTGCTCTTTATGACAAGTTACAGACGTGAATGCCTGTCTTAGCAATGCAGGAATAAAGTTTAAATTCTTATTCATTCATCCCATTCTCCCTTCTACATACCCCTTGTGTAGCTGCTTCTATTTAGGTTTTATTCTCCCTTACAAAGAAGCAAATTTGTGCTAAATGTTACACAACACTTGATGAAAACTACTTTCTAGTTTCTTGAGTGTTTGCTTGCTTTCACTCTAATTATAATGGAAATTAATATCCCAGCACAGTGGGTCTTCATAGAGTATCTGCAGCTGCTATGACATGACAAGGGGGTGGGAGAACACTGGTAATTATTATATTTATCTACGCTTTTTCATTCTGGTAGAATTAAAATGGTAGCCAATACTTTTTAGATTTACTTTAAATGATAAAATAAATGACAAAAATACAGAGTAACATTTTAATTTTAGAAACATGAAAAACAAAGATAAATATAATAATTTTAAGTTTTATAACAGATTTTCACATTTTGCTTGTGTAAGAAAGGCATTCTGCACCATCAGAAATCCAGTGTTCTGTGCAAATGCTGGTTAGGTTACATTAACTTTGCTGAAATGGCACCTGGTTTATTATTCCCACCTGCAGTTTCCTAAAACATTACACAGACCAAACACTGGTGCCTACAGTGTCATGCAGCAAACCAAATGACCTGGATTATGTTACTGTGCATAGTGCAGCAACAGTGATCTGTGGGTGGATGGGGTATCTTAACTATATGTTTTCCTTTTGAAGGATTACCGATTTGCATTTTTAAAGTTTGTTCTTAACCTTTTAAAGCCTAGCAGTAACTTTACGTACCGCCAGGTTTAACATTAAAAAATTCTACGTGGTGCCCACATCGCGTTTATGTGTTTTGTGCAGATCTCAGAACAAACAGCAACTTTTGCCTTGTAAAACATTAAGAGACTGGTTTTTATAACCACAGTGGAGAGCGTTTACAGCACGGTACAGACTGAGTCCTTACATAAAACAGATACGCTTCGTCTTTAAAGGGTTAATATGACTGGAGTCATTAATGTGAATACTTGTACTTTTCTGAGGGCCTCACATGATTTTATTTGGCATGTAAGCAGTGTGAGAAAAATGGTTTCTTATAATGGATGTGTGAATATTTCACAGTATGAAGGACAAAGTGGATTCTATGATCCCTCAGTATTCTGCAAGAAATTTACAATCTGAGCTAGTGAAGTATTCTGTAGAACTGAAACAGAAGTTTTGTGTCACACACATAGTTAGTAAAGCCATTGGATCTTAACAGGAAAAAATGTTGTCTCAACGGAATTAAATTCTTCAGAAGGTAATGCTGCAAAATTGATCCTTCCCGCTGGACATGATTGCCTTGCCAGACAAACTACAGAGAACTGAATTTTTCGATTTGACGAGTAACACGCCATGCAACTAACATATATGTGACATATTTATCAGTGGAGAGAGGTTACAAATAATAGAAGGTAGGCAGGAAATTACAACCATTGAGACTGGAGCTACCAACCAACAGGATTACCAGGTGAAATAACTGAGTTTAGTAACAAAATAAAAATACACACAATTCTGACTTTACATGTAGATTTTGTACAGGTGTGAAACTTTGTCTCTCTTATTGAGGGAAGAACACACATTCAGGGTCCACAGTGTCAATAATTAACCTCTTAATGCTGAGTGGTAACTGTATGTACTGCCAGGCTTAACAATAAGAACTCTGCACTCTGTCCACACAATGTATCTATATCTTCTATACGATCTTCACAGTAAATAGCCACATCTCACTGGACAGCATTAACTGAGTGGTCTTTCCAGTGGAAGCACACTGTGTTCTCTGAGAGGTCCAAACTGAGTCTTTCATATATAATATGGATTAACAGCAGCTTGACAGCTGGTTATGGGCACTGCTCCTGTCCAAGCCCCGTGGCCCCCCCCCTCGGCCGCATCCTCACACCCTCCCTGTACGCTGCACTTGGGAGCAGTGTCTCTAATCAATTTTAAAATCTTATCACGAACCATACGAGGGGTTCAACACCATGATTGACTGACCAACCGACTGACTGTCCATCAGCAGTAATGTGACTCTGACTTTGCACACTCAATCAAATCACAAATTTTGCTGACAGACTGTCTTTATGTGTTCCTTGTGATTCTCACAGTAAACAGCTATTGTGTCCCTATACAGCATTTGCCAACTATTCTTTCCAATGGAAAGCACACTGTATTCTACATGAGGTGCAATGTGAAAATGTAGATTAATTCTAATCTTCAAAGTTTCAAGGATGTTTGATTATATGGTGCTGGTAAGAATATTTGTATTTACCGATAGGGCAAATATGAGATTGGAGGACACTGCATAATGGGGAACTTAAATTTTTAACTCATCACCAGACATTTTTAGGATAATAAAACAAAGGAACATGAGATGGAAGAGACATGTAGCACCCATGGGTAACATCAAGTACATACAACACTGACATTTTCTTAATGTTTTTTGATCAGAATTTCCTGCAGGTGCAAGAAACTTTTCTCCAAAATGTCAAGACTGGCCCTGGGGCCCACCCTACTCAGTAGGTACTGGGAGTAAAGTAACTGGGACCTGAAGCTGACCTCTCATCTCCATCTAGTGCCAAGGTTAAGAATGAGTGAAGCTATATCTTTACTCTCCCCATATGCCTCCATGACATGCACAGGGACAACACTGCGTTACATTACATTACATTACATTACATTAGTAACAAAACATCAGTTTCATATATACCTAATGCCAGCAGAACCAGTTACATAATAGTAAATTCATCAAACACAACTGAATTTTCAGGCACATTTTTGCGGTCTCTGACTCTCAGATACGTAGTTAATTCATTTATGAAAACAACTGAACAATTTGTGCTGTCATACTGCTGTGTCTGCTCACTACTCAACTGCCATGAAAACCTTTCAGAAAGCTTTTATCTTGATCACTGTTTAACAGACAACCAGGAAATACATCACTTTTATTACATTCTAAATATGAAAAGCTTAACTGGCAAATGGTATGTATAGTACTATAATGCATGAAGTTTAAACCACCAAAAACATTTACCACCACTCTGAATCAGTATTCCTCAGGTCTTCCATAAATATATTTCCTGTATATTGTTGCAAGATGAATCATTTGTGTACATGCACATAATAATATGCTTGTGCAACACTGAAAACAATATAAAAGAAAAGCTAGGGGTACACACAGGAAGCTGTGAGATAGAAAACTTACAGTTTCAAGGCAAATGTATTACCATGAACTTCACAATATTCAGAGTTCTGATGGAGGAAGACAAGATTAAAAATTCCGTTTCCAATTCAGTTAAACATCTGTCGTTACTGTAGGAGTCTCGATCAGCATGCCTAAATGCCATATTTTCTTTTGCATCTTACTCTTGGGCTTAAAAATTTAGTTTGAAATGTGTGTGTGTGTGTGTGTGTGTGTAAATAACATATTGCTGCACCAGATTTTTTCCACTGACCCACCCTCACACACGCACCACACACATACATGCACATGAATGTGTTTCTAATTTTTAACTTTTATGCAACATCAGTAAAAATTCCATATAAACTGTTGACAGCCTACAACATTTAATGCTATCACTGATATACTTACTGGTCAGTGCGTATCATCAACAGAATATCACAGTTTACTCAGACACGCAATTTTTCTTAGTTATACAGGAACATTATTTTATGTGACAACTAGCATCACTATTTCACCCACACTGCTTGTATAATGGCAGGCAGTGCAGTTCTTGCTGCTATTCTGATGCACTGTGAGTAAAAGTCAACATATTTTGGTTCAATGTACTGCAGTTAGTATGAGGTTTTTACTTGCTTTATTTAAATATGGTACTGGAAACATTTTCTTTTTGCTTGCAGACATATACACATTGTTCATTGCAAATTAACTGACTCCATGGAGAAGGGTCCTTTTTAAGAAGCTAACAGTTCCTCATCTAGTCAAGAAATTCCCTGCATTTTATGGAGCCTGAAGGTTCATTACTACATTCACAACAGCTTGCCACCTATCCTATCCTCAGCCACATTAAACCAATCCGTGCTGGCCCCCCCCCCCCCCCCCCAAATTTATTGAAAATCTACTGCAATATTATGCTCTCATCTGTGCCTAGGTCTTCCAAGAGGTCTCTTTCCCACGTTTCCCCACCAAAACCCTGTATGCAATTCCACTCTCCGCCATACATGCTAATGCCATATCCATCTTATTCTCCTTTATTTCATCACTCAAATAGTATTTGGTGAAGGGTAAAGATCATAAAGATCCTCATTATGCAATAACCTCCAGTCGCCTGTTACATAATCCCCTTTAGGTCCAAATATCTTCCTCAGTACCCTATCCTCAAACATCCTCAGCCTATGTCTCTGCCTCAGTGTAACCGACTAAGTTTCACATCCATACAAAACAACAGGCAAAATTATAGTTAAGTACGTTTTAATCATTATATTGCTGGATAGCAAACTGGAAGGCAAAAGATTCTGGACTGAATTGCAGCAGGCATTCCCCAAGTTCAGCATGCTCTTAATTTCTTCACAAATGCAATTTTGATTTGTTAGGGCTGTTCCAAAATATTTGAGCTTTTCCACACTTTCAAAGGATTTGTTCTCTGTATTTATCTTGTAATTTTGTCCTGCATCCACACTGATGATGCCAAATAATTTCATCAGCATATGGAGTTAAATTTCAGAGAAGAACATTGGCTAAAATTCTGAATGTAGTTGATTACAGTAACATGCCTTGATAATTGCTACAATTTGCTTTATCATCCTTCTTATCAATAGGTACAATATCAACTCCTTCCACTGACCAGGCAGGTCTTCCTTATTCCAAATATAATTAATAAGCTTATGGATCTCAGAATTCATTGCGTTGCTTCCTGCTTGAATCACTTCTGCTGGAGTTTGATCAGTACCTGGTGATTTATATCTTTTCAGCTTTTCAAAAGCCACTTCAACCTCTAATGTTTCACCTGTCTGTACTTTGTCTGCCTAACATCATGATCCCATTGTACGTTCAATAATTGGCACATGTGATTCTTCCGTCTGTGCAAAATACTGTGGGAATCTGCAACCATATCACCCTTCTCATCCTTTACTGAATTAGTTCTAGGCTAGTAACCCTTCTTAAATTCACTGATGCCCTTATAGAAGTCCCTAATATTCTTGTTCTTACTATGTGTTTCAAGTTCACTGATTTTACCTTTAATATGTTCTTTTTGTTCCTGAAATGTTACTAGTTTAATGTCTTAATCGTTCACATTATCTACATTGATTTGGCTTGGATTCTGTAACCACAACAGTTTAGCCTGCTTCCTTTGGTCTACAGATTTTGAACATTCTTCATCAAACTCTGGTTCATGCAGCTGCCATTCATACCAACCTTTCTCTTTAGGTGATATTTTGATATTCTTTCTAACATATTCCAAAGCCCTGTTTATCTCCCTGCTGACATGTAAGTTATCCAAAGCTGCATAAGATTTGAAGCTAATACTATTCCCTAACTTCCACCTCATATAGCCTTTTGAGATAAAATCTCTCCATGTTAAACTTCTGTGCTGCTCGTTTACTTAGCAACAATCTCCCCCTAACCTCTGCAACCGCCAGACAGTGGTCAGCATCACAGCTCCCCCGGAAGATGAAACACCAAAGCATACATGAATGTCATTTCCTGTCCATCAATATCTGATCAATCTGGTTGTGTACCTTCCTATCAGGAGAGGTCCAGGTGTATTTATGAATGTTTTGGTGCAAGAACTCATTGCCTGTAAAGTTTTGTAAATCATGTGAGCCAATGGGAAATGACTGCCACACAAAAGACTGTCCCTGTGTAGACGTGTGGCAATGTTTTATCGTCATAAAACAATACCATTCTAACAACACCCCATTCAAAATATTTAAATAAATAACCTATATGGTGTAACTAGAAAATGTGTTCATACTGCAATTAAGGCCTGAAACAAAAATTAGTTTAATGCAACCCTTTGATATATGACACAAAAAGTCACATTATTGGGCTGCCTGTAACTAAAATAATTAAATATTTATTTTCATTTCAAACAAAGTCCTGAATGAATAGGATGCATGACCAAAATATTAACTAGTCTTTTATGATCAAACTGTACATGCCACTTAGCTGTAAATGTAACTTAGAGAGTTCTGTAATTACCAATAAAAAGGCCACAAGCCATTGAAGCTGCAAACGGTTTTGCGGTTTGAACTGATGAGGAATGTGATAAATGTTTTCAGTTGATCTGTACAATAGAAAATATCTAATACATAGCTACTTCCTCACAAATGACTCACAGTTCAATTACAAAAAGGGAACCCACAGGAGTGGAATATAAGATTTTTCCTTCCAAGAACTACTGTGGGTCTCTAACGTTTTTATGAAATGCCAAAAGAATAGGAAGTATGGGCACTTATAACAAAACTCTCATTATTGCTTCTTGTGAAAAATTCCAGACTTCCATAACATAGTACGGGAGCCAGTTCCCCAAAAGATGAAATTCCATCACTCATTACACATATACTTCTGGCATTTCACACAGTTATTGTAACAATTTACAGGTACTCCTAAATCAAGTGTAACAGTTTTTTGCAGTGCTCTCTGATAATTAAAACTTTTTCAAGCTGTTCACATATTACTCACTGACTTTCTACTTAAAATAACATCCTGTTTAGCACAACAGACTGCCAACTGTAACAGCTGATCAGAATTTTTAATACTAAGGCTTTCAAGTATTTTGAAAATACATAACACTAGTAATAATAAAACAGGAAACACTTACACAATGTGTAATATTTTTGTGAGAGAACGAAAACAGACAGTTTTATGAGATTCATAAATAGCACATGCTGTACAGAATACACTGGACCCATCTCTTTTGTTATGCAGTGAATTACCTTAAAATGAGTGACTCTCTATCCTCACAGTGCAGCTGCCTCCATTACATGTCTGTAAAGTTTTGTTTCCCACCAGATGAAATAGTGAGTGCTCTTTACAGTATGTTGCTGCTATCAGCCATTCGCTAGTTCCACACTCACACACTGAATGTCAGCTAAGGGTTAAAAGAGATAACTGACTGCCTCTGTACATGCACCATGGAATTTTATGTATTATCCTGTATGTTAATATGTTAAATAACCAGACACTGGTAGCTTGGTCTGTCCTGCAGGTATCATTTAGTGCCATACAAAATGACAGAATAATCATATACGGTGAAACAGAAGGGTGGAGAAAGTGGTCAATGTGTGTTCCAAGAATCCACAACCTGTCTGGGAAGGGGGGACAGGGAGGGGGATGTGTGTTACTGACAGAATAATCAATGACCCATCCATTATATTTTACCTGGGTACCTCCCAGTTGATGTTCATGTCCCTCCACCTTTCCTGTCAAGTTTTGAACAGTGATATGAGTTCTGTCACCTGAAGTCAAATGTGTCCTGTTGTTCCCTGAGTACATGCCCATGTCATATGTATATCCACTTGTATTGAATAACTTACAAATCTTCATAGGAAAATGTTTTTGCTTCTTGGATGTGTACTGTTTGAAGTTTAACCTTCCTCTCCAAAGCACTATCACTGTATCTACAGTAGGATGTTCCAAAGGGGCATAATATTTTGAGTAAGCATTGCTCAGCATGTCAAAAATAAGTGTCAAAATTGTGTGGCACAATTTGAAACAGAACAAAATAATTTCTTATAAACAGTCAAGACAGGGGTAATAATAAATTATAGAAGGGAATGTAAAAAGATGAGTGTAACAAAAACCAACATAAACAGAATAATTACTCTCAGTACATAAATCAATTCCGTCTTTAAAGAATAAGTTTTTGTTTGGACCTCATAACATTAATAATGTAATTCATATAATTTAATTCTAAATTGCCGAATTTCAGAAATTTAAAAGATCATGCTAGGAAAGAAAAATTCTGGCTGTCAAAAGTTACATTTGGCATGTAAACTCATCAGCTGAAGGTTAAAAAAGGGTTTAAAACACCGAATATATGTATAACGTGGCGTCACAAATTCTGTCTCACAAAGGTACAGAGCCACTGGTTCAGGTTGCTTTCAACTGTACTGATCAAATTGTTATGAAATGTCTGCCGAACTCTCCATCTTAGTAAAATATTTATGCCAAATTTTATTTGAAATTACATGTGAACATTACTTCCTGACCTGTCACAGACAGTCTTTTGTTTAACAACTTACCACTCACCAGAAATTATTCGTAACCTCATTAATTATGTAAGGTGCATCAACAATAAGACACACACTTAACAATTCCATTTTTTGTATCCAACAGGTGATGAAATTTGTAAACTCAAACAGAAAACCTTAAAATAGTATGTTTTATTAACATACTTTGATAGCTTTCTGACTGCCATAAATCAGGACAGACTACTCTAAAGAACACTTTTTCATTAAACCCTAAAAAATGTGGATTCATAGAAATATACAGTACAAAACCTTTAAGTGCCACACTGTCTCAAGTTTTATGTACTAGCTTCACAGTATTTTACAGTACATTCAGTAAGATGACATACTGAAGGTCTGTGTCACACTGAGCAAATTTATTTCTTCAAATAATGTAACCCAGCCATTTCTTGTAAACGGTGCGGGGGGCGCCCCCCCCCCAATATTTTCATGAACTAGGTTTGTATAAAATCCTTCAAGATACACATAGTATTTACCACATATTATCCTCAATAATTTTCTCTGTTGAAGAAAATAATGGTATCTGAGAATGCTTAAGTCAATTTTAATCTGAATATCCACATTTGGGCATACCACTTTTTCCTTTATGTGTACTTCTTAATCTGTAAAATCCATAATTTAACTCACCTGATCATAGTAAATTCTTCCGATTCTATAATGTCTTTGAAAAAGAAACCATCACTATACACACAGAATTGTTCTGTAATGCCCACAGTTTTGTGCTATAGAAACTTCAATTTCCATCCCATTTTTACCTTGACCCTGAAGACAGGACAGTTCAGAAAAATAAATTTCCACCTGTAATTTACTCAGATTTACTGTAAATTCAGTAAATAGTATTTAAGGACTGGAATTGTAATTATTCTGGTGATTTATAATACAAGTATTTAGTTTTCCATTCAATTTTCAGTATACAATCATGAGCATTACATGTATGTTTTTAAGAGAACTTCTGCTTCTAGTTTGCTTCACATCACAGACTTTTGATGGTCATGGAGTGAATTTTTACTGTTTCATGATGATAATCACAGTCACAAGGATGACAATGGTGATAATCATGGTGACCAAAAAAGGAAAAAACAGATGCAAAAGTAAGCACAGATGCTCACACAGTAACCCAGTGCACTTTTAAGTATACATGGTTGAAAATAATTACACATATGGGTAAAAAAATTTGCTGAACTCTGAAAAGTTTAAATAGACATTGATAAGCATGGACAGTTACTCAATTGCTGCAGCAGCTGGCAGCATCACCCACCCAAGCTAAGCCCCTCTCTCAGGTTAGGTTATGTCACGTTACTACCTCACTGTGCTAATGCTCTCATGCAAGCCTATTTTTCCCATATGAAGTTTGCATAATGCACTTTCGGCCAATATGCTGTGATCACTCCCCCTAACCACCAGACTGGACAAGGGATCACTATATATTTTTAATAACATTTCACCAAAATAGATAATCAATTTAAATTGTTTGCTTTTGACAAAGACTTCAGAGACTAAACAGTGAGTGAATAAGGAACCCAACATGCTCATAGGCAGGAAATTTGATATGACTGTAAAAGCCACCCACCCCCCTTTGCAGTCAGTTTGGAATATTAACCTACTTGGAATGGTGAACCATAAAATATATAACATATGTCATTAACCTGAAACAGAACAAAATGCTGTAACACAAACTGCAATATTGAAAAAGCTACTGCAGCCGCTTCCTTCCCAGCAAACATTAGGCTTATTAGCTCCCTAAAAGTGGTACTTAGTTCACATTTCTTATTATACAAACTATTCTGAAGCTTCAGCTTCTTCAAGAAGTTAGTTTCATCTACTGAATTATTGTGTTCACATAAATACTTGTTGCATGATGATCACATGCACAAACTGTGACTAGGAGTTTTGTATGTGTGACATGCACCAGTTGTCCAAAACAGTTAAAAGTATGTATTCTGTTAATATTATTCACCATTACTATTTGAACAAGCTATCAGTTAGCTTAAGTTACTTTCTCAGATATACGTAAATACTTAATTCCAAATTAAATATAATGTCATATTCCGTCACTACTTTAAAGTGGTGACAGAATATGGTCAGTTCAAAGGTAAATTGACACCCCTGACACTGAACTAATTACAAGCAAGACTGCCACAACATGGATGCTCTTGCCAGTTGTCATTTGAATAAGTGAACACACACATGTATACTGAAGGACTATTGACTGGTTGGATACAAAATATTTTTGACACTGTTTATATTACTCAGAATCAGACTTCAAAAAATCTGCTCCTGATTTTCACATGGTTCTATTCAACTGCAGTAGCAAGAAACACTCTGGTTTGGCTAGAACATTTATTACTGCCTGTGATTATAAGAATATCAATTTACTAGCTACTTCTGACTGGTTTTGGAAATAGAAAATTATCCAAATGAAAATATGTGTTGGAACTCCTCATTACATTCATGCAAGCAAAAGAATATGTGTTCTGAGAAATACAATGCACAAAAGGATTTGTCCAGTGTAATACTGCCTTACTTCAGATATATTATATGCAGTAGAATCCACTGCAGTCTTTTGTAAAAGCAACGTATGTGTACTTAGTACTGAGAATTTCATTCCAGCAGATCTTATAATCAATCAGAACAATACCTAACCAGTTTTATTTTGACAATCTGTTGAATGACAAATACTAAATCCGAAAATCTGAAAAACAGCCTTAAGGAAATCAGTAGTTGTACTACATGTGCAGCACACATGCACAAGCACACACACACACACACACACACACACACACACACACACACACACACACATTTACATGGTGTTTTATAAATCCTCTTTCTGGCACAGCTCATTTACATGAGTCCACACACTGGCAGTAAAGTGGGCTTTTTTTTATTGTTCATAAATATGCTGTAACTAATTCCCACTGTTGTCTTGTGACGTACAGGCAAGCACAAGAACATTGCATACACAAAGTACACAATTAACAAGGGCGTGGCACCATATGAGAGAAACTGCCTGTCAATATATGGAGCTACTGGAGAGATCACTGCACCAACACTTGCATCTGGGCAATGGCGACTCTTCACAGAGCAGATGCTGCTTTTTTCTTCTCGCGTTTCCATACCAAAATTTTCTCCCTTAACTCCGCAGCTGACGCGCAAAATCAACAAGAAGCAGTAACCATGTAGTATTATCAGTGGTGCCTCCACATTCAAGGCTTGGCATCAGGTTACACAGGCAAGATGCATGAAACATGTTCCAAGCCAATACAAACAATAGACATGGAATGGCCTTTTCAGGGGTAATGTCTACTGTTTGAAATATACATGTCTCAAATGCAGGTTAAGACACACTGCTGAACAAGCTAGTTGGATGTTATGACAAGAAGCCACTTGTAAGACCACAACACTGTGAGTGAATTTGACTTTCACCCTTTTTGCTGTGCACAAATCCTCCATGCTGTAATTTAAACTCAGAATACCTAGCACCTTACCACATGTTTCAAAGAAACAGACTCATCATCTTACAACTGCTCTCCTCTGTTCCAATTACATGATTTCATGATTTCTGGCCTAAACCCCATAACAGATTTCCCAGGACATTGAAAAACTACACACCAAAAAGCAGAAGGACCCAGGGAAGATCAATGAAGAGACTTCTGGATAAGAGAGCCCAGAACGGGCCAACAAGTGGCCCAACTCCATTGCAGCTACATCATGATGATGATGATGCTGATGATGATGGTGGTGGTGGTGATGATGATGATGATGATGATGATGTAGATGATGACGACAACCCCTTCTGACACACATCCACATATATTGCCCAGTGCTCAAATATCATGTGAAATCCAAGCGTTCAGTCTTTCCAGACATAATTGTGGTGATATTTTTTATGCAAAATAACAGTGTATGTCAAATAACAAATCAATATTTGCATTAAATCTTTTACTCATGTATACTCCATGCTGAAGCAGATTACTCCTTGTAGTGATTGTTATGCACCACTTAAATTACAGTTGACTGTTTTCCAAAATAACAAATTCATGGAAAACAGAAAGAACAAATTCAGTACGTTATGCATTGAAGTATCAACTAGAAAGCAGAAAAGACAACTGGAGAGGACAGTTTAAAGAAATCAGGTAAAACGAGCATGCGATCTACAGGGTAAAAGAACAGGAAATATAAAAAAGAAGGATAAGAATGAAAAGATGTGTTGACACAGAAAGGCCAAATCTGGAAAATAATATGATAGAAAAGGGACTGGCGATTCTATACCATAATTTGAAAAGAAACAAGGAGGAGGAAAGAATGTGACAAATTTTGAAGTGCTACAGCACAAATTACTGGAAAAAACGATTTTTGGTGTAACACATTTTGAAGTACAAAAATGGAGATAAGGACACAGATGTTAGCTAAGATGTAAGAATAGACAAAAATTCAGGAAAAGAGGTGAATAAATTTGTAACTATAAGGTTAAATGGGAGAGACCATTGGCCAAAAAAAGTTACATTAAGTGTAACAAGCTCAAGTTTAAGATATGAAGGCAAAAGATAATGAAGTGAAACTCGCTTAAGATGTCCCCTGTTAAGAAAATTTACCGTGTAAGTAGGATAAAAAAGCACAAAAATTCTCCCATTTGATTAACATTACAGGTTACCCTTTTAATACATCCCCGCATAAGAAAATTTCCCGCCTAAGAAGTACAAATATCACGATGAAACAATTTTTTTTACCCATTTAATACATTTTCTGTTTCAAAATCTTAAGGAATTTCCCCGAGTTTCCATTCATTCTGTTTCCAAAACGCAGCGTTCAAATGGCTCGCAGTCAAGGTCACTTCCGCCATGTTTCACACAGCAGAATGACGCAACCTCACGGCCGTCACGGAGGTCTCGTATTTCTTCCACGATGCAGAGACTGCAGTGTGAGTCACTCCCCACCACTCGGTCTCTTGTCACGACAAACGAAAAACTGTATCGGGTGGCCAGAAGCCGATCCTAGCTGTTTTGTGACCTGCGTTTGGCAACGTTTTGCCACTTCAACAGCCTGGGACTTGGTGGAAACTAAGACAGCCAATAACATTTGAAGAAGTTTAGGCACGCACTGACGGGAGTCACACGTTGCTGGGGGACGGCGGTCTGACGCGAGATAAGTGGGTGATCGATTGTGACAACTTGTTTAAACGTAATTTATCAGCAGTAATATAAATGTGTCATGTTGCGTGACAGTGAAACATCTGTGGTGACTGTGTGCAGATAAGTTACATTAGCAATTCCAGAAAATAAATTTAAGACACTGCAGAGTTAGTGAAAGTAACTGGAACTACTGACCACCCCTGATGGTCTACCTAAAAGCAAACCTATCGAATCTAAAGATGTATACTGCTACTGTTTTTGAAAAAAGAGCAACAACCCATGCTTGAAAAATATTTCAAGGAAAAGTGCACATCTGGAATGAAGTGTGAACTTGTGAACGAAAAGTCAGTAACAGTATAGATAAAGGTGTAAATAAAACTGTGAATGAAAGGTTACGGACAAAATGGTTAAATGGTCAGATGCAAGTGAGAATGTGTTAAGACAGCTGCAAATTGTACAAGTTCAGCACACATATGTAATAAGTTCACAAAAAAATTTAAAAAATAAAACTTTGCGGTCCTACCCGTTTGAGAAATTTCCCGCTTAAGAAGTAGCATTTTCTTGGAATTTTCACAAACATCTTAACAGGGTTTCACTGTAATATTAGTTCCAAAACACAAAGCAGAAAATGATAACTGTAGAGGGTGTAGCAAGCCACAACACAGAATATAAGAGAAGAATCCAAAGTAGCAAGTTAACATGCTTAAGTCAAAGGTTATATAGTCAAATTACACACACACACACACACACACACACACACATGCGCGCGCACACATATACAAGACTGCAAGTAATGAAACAGCCACTGAGAACATATAATTCGTGATGCCATGGATAACTCAAAATGATTGTGTATAAGACAAGGCCATCATGCTTGTCACTGCCAGTGTACAAGCAACAGATTCAACTAAACTCACCTACCTATCCAAAATAATAAACTTAAAATTTCAGTCAATAAGAACCTGACTTACCAGGCTGCAACATGTCCTCTGATAATGGCTGTCTGCTGAAAGGGTCAGTAGAAGAGTTGAGCAAGTGTCGCATAATAACAGGACGATCCATCACCTTGCCTGATGGAAGTGTCACAGGATCCTCCATCAGTGTGTCCATCAATGGATCTATGACAAATAATGAACAATCACACAATTGAAACAGTACCCAAAGAGAAACAAGACAATCAAACCAACAGATTCATTGGATCCCACACTGATTTTCTGAAAACACATTTGAAGTGTCTCATTTATTTCTACACCATACTTACACAACCCATTTGTACAGAGAATTCACAAACTTTACTTCAGAATGAAAGTTTTGTATGGTGCTATCAGTACAAGGTGCAGGTTTGGAGCATGGTCCTATCTGTAAGCGTGCAAGTGTGGAGCATGGTGCTATCAGTATGTGGTGCAGGTGTGGAGCACGGTGCTACTGGTATGGGATGCAGGTGCCAAATCTGTGTGGGTGGGTTTCGTCTAAATGAAATGTTCCAGCAAATGGGAGGTGACATTTTTCATGGCACTATGTTGCACAAAAAAGTATCGAGGAGTATGTAACAAGATAACAAGAGAAATAAAACGTGAAGTAAGGAAAGAAGACAAAACAGATATTCTGTATGGAAGTGGAGTTTGGGTTTAGAAAACATATGTGTTAGGAATAACTAAGCAACTGCAATGAAACTTTTAAGAAGTTCTGAGATGAGCAGTGCTGACCCTCTGGACTCTAGTGCCACAGCATTACTGATCCACACAATTCTTACATTACGATTAAAGTCTACCTCTAAACTCATCTGGAGCATCACTGTAGTCCACCTCTCTCTTGATATTCTGGATAGCAATCTCATTTGCTTTTTCTGCAAGGCTTCGGAATTGTTCTATCTCAGAAGGAGTTTTAATGAGGGCCCGCTCCATGCGGTTTGCAGCATCCTCAAACAGTTCCTTCTTGAAAGAGCGCTAAAAGAAATAACAAATATACCAACAGATGACACACACAGTCATATGGCATAGGTAATGGTTACAAACAGGACAACAAGATGGCAGCAACAAATCGTCAGTGAGAGGTACCTATGCTTCAGTCAATATTGAAGTCTTGACCTTTAGTGAGGAATGTTACACTGCATGCCTATTCAGAGAAATCACGATTTTAAAGTGCATCTTCCGGGGTATATGGCTATCTGTCAAAAGCATGGAAAATGTCAAATTGAACGGCAATTTCACTACAAAAGTGCTTAATCAACTCTGTGGAACACAGTCTTTCTCATGAAGTTACCAGTTCTTCAGCTAGTCAAGAAATTCCGCACATATGATGGAACCTGAAAGTTCATTACTGCATTCACAAGAGCCCACCACTTGTCCCTATCCTGAGCCAAATTCAGCCAGTCCATGAGCTCCCATGCTACTTCTTTAAGACATGTTTTGACATTATCCTCCCATCTATGCCTACATCTCCCAAGTGGTGTCTTTCCTTCAGTTCCACCACCAAAACTCCATATGCATCTCTCTTCTACTCTATACATGCCACATGCCCTGCCCAATCTCATCCTCCTTGATTTGATCACCTGAACGATCCCCAATGAGGACAGAAATCATGAAGCTCCTCATGTTGCAATTCCTTTAGCTGCATGTTACTTCTTCCCTCTCATGCCCAAATATCTTCC
This sequence comes from Coptotermes formosanus, assembly GCA_013340265.1. NCBI lineage: Eukaryota > Metazoa > Arthropoda > Insecta > Blattodea > Rhinotermitidae > Coptotermes > Coptotermes formosanus. The sequence continues at coordinate 3,852,914 of BLKM01000468.1, read as the reverse complement.
TCAACAGTGTATTCTTGAACACGCTCCACCTATGCCCTTACCTTAATGGGAGAGTCCAAATTTCATACCCATACAAAACAAGGCAAATTATGGTCCTGTGTACATCCTCATGTTTTTAGGTAGCAAACAGAGAGACAAAAGACTCCAGGTCATAGTGGCAGGCATACCCCAGATTTATTTTCCTCTTAATTTATTCATGCATGCAATTTTGATACATTAATTTTATTCCAAAATATACAAACTTTGCCATGTTTCTGAATGATTTATTAGCTGTCTTTATGCTGTGATTTTTTCCTGCATTCTGTTCATGAGACATGAACATATACTTAGTCCTCTCAACAATTACTTCCAGACAAACCCGATTATTAGTGAGCGATAAAGCTTCTGTATTTTTCTTTGTAGTGTGTTATGTTGTCAACCAACAAATTAACATCATTATCACAGATCAGAAGATGATGTTCCCATTGAATTTCAATCCCTCCTGGTTTGCTTGGACCTTCCTATTGTCATGTTTTAAAGCTTGCATATTCTTTGCAACACTTCCACAGTGTTCGACAAATGATTTTAACCTGTATTATGATACTGTACATTTTTAATTTCCAGAGAATTATAAGCTGTTAAAATATTCAGTCACTATCATGAGAACTTCAAAGCTGAAGTAATCAAAATATCATTAGCAGTTATGTAATACATTTGCTCAGCAATCTGTTTACAGATGGGGGTGAAGGAAAATGCTAAATTTTTAAGTTCTGAATTTTCTGCAATTGAATTTCCTGCAATTTACACCACCTTTCAGTTCCCAGAGAAGTGTACATACAGAGTCCCACTGTATTACGCACTTTTTGCATGTAAATAAAATGGTAGCATTATGGTATGACTTGCTGTGCCTGTCCATCTATTAGTAGCCTTCATATAAAAACTCTGCAATAGATTTGGTTCAAATTTGGCACTGGAGGGTGCAGGGGGATCCTACACTACAAGCAGTTGCAAAATTTAATTTTTTTCCATTACTGGCCTAGTATAAACTCTACTTTATGTTAAATTCACAACAAAGTTTCTTCACATTATCAGATACAAATCATAAAAAACATTTATATGTAACATAAAATATAATTGTAATTACAACCTACAGCTTGTATATGAAATACGATGTAACAGACTGTAATGTACAACTAACAAAGAAAAAATATCATATCTCAATATGTTTAAAAAATACTCTGTCTGAGCAGAGAAACAACATGTTTGGAAAACACATGTACTCCAATGAAGTCCCACTTTCCAGTCTCCTAATATATTCATAAACCTGTCTTCTGCAGATTCAGTGCTGTGATTCAAGAGCAAGGTATGATGAAGATTGTGTACATCACTGTCATTCAGTAGCAATGTATGGTGAAGAATGTGCACACTGCAGTGATTCTGCAGCAATGTATAGTGAAGACTATGCACAGTTCTGTGATTCAGCAGCAGAACAACTAAGGCACATACCTCATCTCCTGCTAGAGCTGCTGCAAATCCTTCACAATCCAAATGTAGGTAAATGTCTGCCAGCTGACTCAAGAGGCGCCGTGGCTCCCACCCATATTTCTCTGGCATGCGCACCTTCAGGTTCTTACCTACAGCAAGTTTAAATTTAAGCCAACTCAGTAAAAGATAGAAATATTTTCTGATCACAGAGAGACTGGGAAGGCATTCTAGTGACGTTCAGTTTTTTTATGGCAGTGGTAAAAGAAAGTGAAACTGATAACAGTTTGTATTTATTAACTCTTTCAAGCCTAGTGTTTAATGTATGTACCACAAGGTTTACCCACACACAGAGTACTTCTGTTCTATACAATTAAAGTAGCCCTGTACTTACTTCAATGACTGGTCTTTCTAATGGAAGCACACTGTGTTCCTTGTGAGGTATAGACAGAATCCTTTTATGTAATGTAGATTAAAATGGGCAAAGGCTTGATACCTTCAGAAAAGCAATGCTCTTTCAGAAACCCAGAGGCACTGGATAGCAAAGTACTTTTACTTTAGCCTTAAAATGGTTAAACTTTCTGTGGCTGCGCTAGTTATGTGCTGCTCAGGAATAGATCATTTTCAGCAATTGTTTCATGTTTATTACCTGCAGAATGACATCTTTATATTCACTATTTTTAAATATCTTCAAGTGCAAGAAATCAAACATATTTCACAAATGCCATGAGGCAACCAACATGCTGACAGCAGATATGAATGCTCATTTTTATAAAAAAACCACCAAAATATGAACTAACAGAGTTCTAGCATTTCCTAACAGATGGCAGAACCTTAGAGACAGAAACTTACAGAGGTACAGAATAACTACAATCCACATTAAGACACTCAAGTTTAGTTTAACTGTAGGTGTGGGTGAGACAAAGTCCCTCAGTACTACTGCTATAAAGCAGGCCTACTGTACCAGACCTTCATAACAGACAAGTACTTGTATCAATAACAAGTGGCACGGATAAACCAAAGTTCTTGGACAGAAACCTGCAATATCTCATATCAACTACAGTTAGATTAAACCCAGGTGTCTACTGTGAGAAGCTGGCCACTAACTCCCTCAGTGCTGATGTTCACATTGAGTACATCTGACAGTAGCAGAGGAGAACAACTCAATCACTGCAAAAAAGATGTTCATATCTGAACATAAACCATGTTTTAAAAACATCAACTATCACTCAACTGAAAGAAACTATAGCTACACTGGAACTGCTTACTTCTCTAGAGTTACAACAGCTATGGTGTTGGAAACATAAAATCTGGCTGGTTTGCTTGTAGGTCAGTTAATGATGCTTACAGAGTGTTAACGATGCACATAAAATATACAGGGCACTTACTACTGAATGAAAAGAAGAAAAAATCATGTTTTATAAAATGGAAAGAGGATGAAGGAGGAAGCAGTATGTCCTTGTAGGATAAAGCAAAATCATTAGAACCAGAGCCACAACAGCCAGTGCCCAAGCCAGCACCCAAACCATACATGCAACACACACAAGTCGGACAAGAGCCATGCTGGTGATAAGGAACCACATGCATGTCACATCTCTTTTGAAAGTCTAGTTACCTGACATACTCGAAGGGACAACAAATTAACTAGAAACTGTATTCAAGACCTCTGGCTGGGCTCAAGGTTCAGAACTGGTACTTTCTACATTACGTACAAAATAAATGTTCTACCACTGAACTGTCTCTGCTGTGTATGATGGGAGATGCTGCGACATAAAATGGGACATGATAATAATAAAAGAATTAAAAATCCTCCTTTACATTTTGGTCCACAGAGCTGCTGCAGGTTAAAATTCAGCATAGCAGAGAGTCGGTCCACTAACTCTGGTCGAAGGAATGGCTCTTTGATATCGACAGTCAGGTAATGGAACATGTCTACAGTCTCTTTTGCCAGTGTCAAGTAAGACCTGAAAGTAAACAAGAGACAATCCTGAGTTTAGATGTTTCAATATGTATTTCAATGAAACCAGGTTAAGTTTCAAAGCATTTTCAATAATGTTCATGGAGGTTAAATTTAGAATGACAACTTCAAATGCTATCTTAGCTTCTTCAATGGAACTCTCTTGACTGTGCAAGTTTCATGCTGTCATATTGGACATTGTGTATCGTTTTCATTAGAGGAGATGCAAAAGTAACTGTGGCCCATTTTAAAGTATTATCCCAGCATTTGTCTGGAGACAGTGAGTTCAACAATATCTGAAGTTTTCTTATGCTTTGTGTACAAATGCTTACTACAAAAAGCATGATTACCTGCATTGACGCTCATCAGCTGTCAGCTGTCGCTGACGAGCTTGCTGCTGTTCTGTAGGTGTTTGATTCCAAGTCTCAGTGTCAGCCATCAGTTCCTGAACTTCATGAATTCTCTGAAAAAGTAAGTCAACAGTTCTGATACATGCACATTCCATCTTTCTTAAGTGAGATTTTCTTTTACTAATTTAACATCTAAAGGATAAAGTATCACATAATAACTGCAAAGTAAATTTTATACCTTACTACACGTTTAGTAAAAAGGATCAGTTTGACTGAGGTCTCCTGGTATGTAACATTGTGCAGTCTGCATCTGCTGCCTCAATAAGCATATGCACGTGCATATACATAAGTAAAATATAAGGCTGAACAGAGAAGAAGATGTTCTGTCTGTTGCAAACTGTTGTAAACCATCTGATAACTATTACAGAAACAGCCGTAATGGGCACCACTCAATCATTGCAGGATGATACATACAATAACTACAGCATTCTGCAGTTAATTCACATGTGGATAATCAAGATACCGTATTAAATCTGACATATCTCAAAGTTTACTTCAGGGATTAAAATTTTAAAACAAATGTACATATTGGGTACAGAAATGGGCCAGCGGACAAATGCCCAATTCCAGAACATGAACCTGAATAGTAAATCCAATGTCAACATTATTATACCTAGCCAGTGTCTTCTTCTTATTATTCCTTCTATGCAAGGATCAGGTGCCACAAGCCCACTCAAACATTTGTAAGTATCTATACCTGATCAGGCCATTTAATTCTGCATATTTCCACACCTCTCTAGCCTTCTGGATTATACACAAAGCCAATGAAAATGGCAGAAGGCAGAAGGAAAACAAGAACACAGTAAACAGGACACATACATATTACAAACCTTAAGTGACTCTAAACTTTCATCCAGGAGGAACGTTGTATCATTCATCAACATATTAATAAACTTGACAAACTGCTTGCCAGATCTAGAATTAAAAAAATACACAATTCAACTATCAATGCATCTGAACCGTGGCATTTAAAAATGTTATGAAATGAGGATTTTAAAAGACAAACAAAGGCTGTTGGTTATGAACTTACATAAGTAATAACACCACAGTTGACTGAATACAACTCTGCATATAGCAGGACCCTGACTAACAAGCTTGAATTTTCAGGAAAATATCTACAGTGAATATGTTCAACTTTGTGCACCATTGTAAGAAAAAGAGACTTTAAACGGGGACTTTACCAAACCTCAAGTGCAAATCTGTGCCTTCAGATCACTTCTGAGCCACAACAACCCACTCATGTCAGCTATATTAAGGTTAAGTTAACTTGTATGTTCTGTTTTGAGTCAATCCCAACTTGGCAGGCATCTACAGACATTCCCCATTCATTAAGTTGGCACATGCTGGGCTCTGTTCCAGCAACAGGAACTGAAGGTTCAACTACACTGATGGACAGAATGCCAAGAATGTTCATGTTGGTGAGCAACCTCGACTCGTTGACAATGGCCTGACGATGAACTGGGCTGTCCCACATGCCCTTCAAGATCAGACTGATGTGGTAGCGTATTGTAAACTTGTCATAAAATTCTGAACTTGAACCTGTGGTCTCCACATCTGAAAGAAGAACAGAAAAGGAATCAGAAAACCCCAAGCAAGTTATCTGTTACTACAATATTTCTCAATTAGTCTGTCATTTTTGATTCAAGAATGTTCTTTAATACACTTAACCATAGTTAATAAACTGTGGCAGGAAATGCTCTTGTGAATACCGGAAATGACCTCCAGATTCAATAGAAGGAAGGTAATTTGTTGAATCAACTAAGTGAATATCAGGTCATCAAGGGCAATACTTCATGAGTTAGTGGTTAGAAGCAGACAAGTGTTGTCACTTAATTGGTCTGTGCTGCTCTTTCTTTTTTAAACTGTACTGGTACTCACACATATTTTCACCTATTACAATTCTTCAGAATAGCTACTTTTAACTTCAATATCTTATTAAAGTGTTAAATTTTTTATGAACTGAAATAACTTATAAAATCATAATGAGGGATGAAGCATAAAATGAAAATAGTCTGTACATACAAACATCATTCCTATATTACATTGCACCACATGATATTGAACTACGCTTATGAGTGCTTAAATGTGGGACAGACAGCTATGAAACAGGACATTCAAGCACCAAATAAAATGTAGGTTAAGCCAGAAAAACAGAGCATTTATCACAGTTACAACCTGAGAACACAAATATCCCAAAAAATCTACAACACTTGTAACGAACAGTACAGAATAAAAGGAGTGGGGGAATAAATGTCTGCATAATATAACAGTGTAGCTAGGGTAGAGTTGTCCCTGTAGATGTCGTAAAGGTATATGGGCAAGTGGAAGTATAGCTCCACCCATTCTTAACCTCTGCACTAGGTGCAAGTGGTCAGCTTCACAACTCAGCCATTTTAACTGTGGGGAAGGCCCGCCAGGTACCCACAGTATAGGCGGCTGGGTCAGTCTCAGAGACGGCCTTGATAGTTTGGAGAAGAGAAAAATCTTTTTAACTGCCAGGAATCAAATCGTGATTCCTTGGTCATCCGGCCCGTAGCCTAGGACTGTGTAGCTATTACATCAACTGCACAGTCCTAACTTTGAAGCATCTGCTTCACTATTCCCCTAGATTTTCATTTTGTAAACACCAACTTTAAAGCGTTTTATGAATCAGTTAAAGCCGACAATTTGAAGCCTAACAACAACAACAACAACAACAACAACAACAACAACAACAACAACAACAACAACAACAACAACAACAACAACAACAGCTGCTGCTGCAGCAGCAGCAGCAGCAACAGCAAGAAGAAGAAGAAGAAGAAGAAGAAGAAGAAGAAGAAGAAGAAGAAGAAGAAGANAAGAAGAAGAAGAAGAAGAAGAAGAAGAAGAAGAAGAAGAAGAAGAAGAAGAAGAAGAAGAAGAAGAAGAAGAAGACCACCACCACCACCACCACCACCACCACCACCACCAACAACCAGCATGACTTCCCAGTTTTTACATAGCATATATATTACATGTGAAATCATGAAAACTATAAATAAAAAATTAAAAATTAAAAAATATATCAAAAGAAAAATAATAAATATTAAAGCTCACATTCCAGGCCTTATTTTACCTATATTACTTAACATATGCATCATAATCATATTGTGATGATGCACTATATTAAAAGAATAAAACACAGTATTCTAAATAGAGTCCTGATGCAATGAAGACTGTCTTTTTTCCATGGGTATGGCTATGTTCAGGAACATGGTTGAATTGTTCTGTACCCTAGACCAGAAATGTATGCACGGCATACCCTTTATTTAACCATCCTGAAAACTGTAAAACTTACGGAAAATGTACTCAGCCCTTATCGTTAAGCATAACTCTTCATGGACAAAAGGGCAAATGCTGTCAGGTACAGATGCAGGCATGGACATAACAAAAATAACTTGTTACATGCATACGAACAGACAGATGAACAGACTAATTTTAATAGGTGCTCCACACAGATGTAAAGAAGCCTAGAAGAGTCTGGTTGCTATAGAACGCTTAACCTGAAACTGCACTGCAGAATATTTTCTTATACACAACATGTAAGTAAATGCCACATGTTGAAGTTTAGCAGTAAACAAAAATTAATACATGAAATCCAAACTGTTTCTAAAGTTTGTCATCTGTTACATTGTAATCTTTAGAGTTTGTTCATGTTAGGGGTGCACCAAAATCTTATTTTAATTTTATATTCTTGGCACTGAAGTGGAAAAACACTTGAGAAAGGAGGATTAAAATTATCAATGAAAGTACAGAAAAGATCAGAATGCAAGATATTTTGTTACAATGTACTATACATAACACCTGAAAAAACACTTCAACTAAAAATCAGAATATTCCAAGCGGAGAAACGTATGTTATTAAGATACCAAATGGAATAAGGCACACAACACAAGGAACTACTTTGCATTCTGAGATGTTATGGGGAAAAGCACGCCAACCTTTAAATATTCTCCCCTACTTTTGATCACCCTCACGATCATGCATTACTCTGCTTTTTTGTCTCCTCTAACCTGTGTAGAACTTCATGAGGCATGATGGGAGGTGCAACTCTGAGATAGGATGTGCCATCACACGAGCATGTAGCTGCTCGGTACGAGACTGAATTCCTGGGTTAATCACAAATAAAACTTCGATCATCTTTGCCACCATGTAGGGGTTCTTGATGCAGTGGGGAGAACACACAGCGACTAAAAGCCATGTGATGAGAGAGTCCTCTGTGCAATCAGCCACTACTCCAGGAGTGAACCTGCAATCACATTGATTGATGTGGTGGCTAGCTCATCACTACAACACAGTGTTTCTATCCCTGCATAAATATATGGGAAGTGTACTACAAATACCATACACAAGCATATTTATACAGTGAAACCCTGTTAAGAAAATATTGAAAATTCCAAGAATATCCTACTTCTTAAGTGGGAAATTTCTTAAAAGGGTGATTTTAATGAAATGGGAGAATTTTGGTGCTTTTTTATCCTGACTTCTTAGGCGGGAAACTTTGTTAATTGGGTTTTTCTCAAGCGAGTTTCACTGTATATACAGTCAACTCCCCAATAAAGTGCCCTGTTTGTTCACCCCAGTTTGTGGTGTTATTTGAGGGTGGTGGTAAATTGAAATACTGTAACCTTCTTAAACCTGCAAAATTGATTTAAAATAATAAAACAATACTAATTACAAATAACAGCATCCTAGCAGAACATTTAATGCAGCAATAGTGTACAGTATGTGCAAATCATCTTCGCCCTTTTGTAATACCTTTGGTGCCAGAATTAAGTGCCCAGTGCACTGTGCAAAAGGCTGGGGATTTACATGACCACAAATTATTTTGCATGTGTTTGGCAGATGACTTTAGGTGGTACTCAGTTTGCTCAGCATCACACTGTATGTCAAGTAAAGTTGTCTTTCAGCACCAAAGGGTTAATAATCTCATTCTTGCTGTAAGATCTTTAGCATTTAACTGCCCTACCCATAACTCTAATGCTTCTGCCAGTGCTCTGTGTTTTGCATCTTTCATCTTTTTCATGTTAGCACTTGTTAGACTTTCCCACTTATTCTTTTCACTCAGTATATCACCAATGCAATGTCAACTGGTAGGTTTGTCCCACAATAAGGAAAAATGATTGGCTATATTCTGCTTAGAAGTTACTGGAAACTGGTCTCTTACTGACACTTAACAGAGCCCTTTTCCCCTTACTTCACTAGTAAAATAAAGAGTTAGGATAATTAAAAACTGTACTGTAATATTACATTTGTCTGACAGTGACGTAACAGCTGCAGTATGGCCTTGGTATGCTATGTAAGAAATTCTCCAAAATGTCTTCTAAACAGTCTAGGACTGATAACTTGAAAATCAAAGAGGCAAGAAAGCAGGGCACAGGGAAGGCACCAGGAACCTGGGGTTATGAGGTCAGAAATTGTTTGAATGTATTAGTAAGTCCATGGCAAACACCAGTCTCAAACACAATGGTCACTACAACAGTTGATAATAGATATCTGCACGGCACAGACTTAACACAGGCATTAAGTTAAGGTGGTGCTATATCAGTAGGCACAACATTGGGCGTTGAATGTACATATATCCTTGAAACATATCCTGCAGGTGGAATACACATCATTCCTCTACATTACTGTCACAATAACATAAACGTCATTAGAACTGACTTCACATTAGATATGGCTGCTATAATTCAACAGCCCACCCGTTTTCTACGCCAGTTAACATAACAGTGACTACCTGCTGATGGTGACGACATACAGCTATCAAAAATGCACATTCTCACTTGCACATTTCCAATTATTAAATTAAAAAATAAAAGTCACTTACTGCAGAACAAAGAGCAGGAATTCTGCAATATCCTCGACATACCACTCAGGTAATGCTGAGAAGATGGCTGGAGCATCTGGAGGAAGGGGTAAGGAAGGTGGTGTAGCACCAGAGGGCTGCTGAACCAGCAGTCCTAAAAGGAACTCTGAAACAGATGTGTAGAACTGCAATGATCGTCGGAGTAACGCCTCATCCAGGAGTCCTGCATCTGCACATGCTTTACTGCGATTCAGCTTCTTTATCTGCTGCTTCCACCGCTTCAGAAGTTCTTTGTTGCGTGCTGCAAAGTGCATTTCCTTCCACTGTGCCTCTGTTGCCTGCATTTCATCAACCTACCACAATAAACCCCAAAAAAGTTTTTGAATGTTCAAGTAGCATATATTAGGAGTGGAAAAAAAATTAACACACACACACACACACACACACACACAGAATTGATGTGTTTGTTTTAAGTGCATTATTTAACAACATAGTCTTTTGCTAAGACCACACAATGTTGGTGACAGATGAACACATGAATATGGAGCATACGTAGAATGATACTTAAAGGGGAAAACTGAAGTCTCTGGTGCTTCATAATGACGAAGGAAGAAGTTCCAGACAGTGTGCTCAAAAGTAGTGAAATGCTTCAACAATTTCTGAGACACAATTACTAAAACAGGCTTCACAGAGAACAGACTGGATTTTTTTATGTGTTTGTAATTGGTATTCTGGAATCGTTAATGTGTTCCAACATCTTCATCATAACAAATACAATCTTGTAAGCAACACAATTTTATTGAACTTTTACTGCAGAAATGACAAGTGCTTATGTTCTTTTAAGTCACACACTTTATTAAGGGGACCATCTTCTGTGAAACCAGAAGTGGCCTACCTATCAGAAATGAGATAGAAATTTATGTTACACAATTTCAGTACAAGTTCTTACCAACTTCTGTAGATCCCTCAGAGCACGGAGGCGACGCTGATATTTGTGACAAGCTGGCAGAAGTGCCAGATGATGGCAATGGAGTGTAAGGAACCAGCAATGTGTTGGGAATTTTGGTTCTTTCCACTTGTGAACTGGGGAACGATCTGCAAATAAAACTCCCTCAGTATGACAAAGAACCACAATTCACTTCAATGTGAAATACCACTAGACTGCACTCGGATGCTAGGAAAGAGTTCTGATATACATGCATACATACATCATTAGAGTCAAACACGGTTGTAATGTCATGAAAGGGACCAAACACATTGTGTCCTCATAAACGATTGTCACTGTAAGCCAGATGTATGGCAAAACTGAATGAAAAACATTTTCAGACAAATTTCAGGCCTGTAGAAATAGTACTTAAATGCTTATGTTACGACATATTTTAAAATTAAATTACAATTCAAATTTAGAAAGAATAAAATTGCTCTTATATAATTGTAAATTTCTACACAGGCTTACACTAAAAATTACATTAACTTAAAATTAAAATTTAGAAGAACAACACTTCTCATAGGAAGGAAACACCTCATTGGTAAATTGTCACTTCTATGTTGCTGAACTCATTTAAGCAGCAACTCATTGACGTCACTTTGTTCAGGCTTTGAAATTCGCTTTATCTCAATCGGTTCTGTTCCAACGCACTAAAAAGTTTTGTTCTGTTTTTACAAATCGTTTGGATCACACAATTTAACAAGACCAAATTCCTGACATACTTCAGTTTTTTTCTTTCTTTCTTTCTTTCTTTCTTTCTTCCCTATTTGCTATTCCTTGTATCACTTTAAATTTTCCTTTGGTGATCAAAACCTTCCTTTTGTTTGTCACTATAGCCATGTTATCACTCTAGCAGTCTTGTTAACTGCACGAACAGAAAAGTGTAAGGCAACTTTATATACAAAATGAATTACTGTTGGGATCTTTGCTCTTCTGGGATGTTACGTGGTGCAGATTGGTAGTTAGTTGCCGAAGTTTTGAGACAACCTATACTTTGTATCTTCAAAGGTCGAGGAGGCCAAGAAACAACAGTAAAGTGCTACAAATCTATGCTGCATAGCATTCCAGACGAGCAAAGATCTCATTTACAACATGGCAGAAGTCTGAAATCATTAATTACCATTACTGTCGTCATTTTCCAGGCCTGAAATTTATATAGCTACCTGAATATAGAGTGTTTTCTCAAGGACATGGAGGGAGTTATATTCTCAAAATAGCCTACATCTTGGAAAATTTTATTGGAACAGATTTTTGGCAATGTTGTTATATCCAAGGTAGATGCTCTTATGCACATCGCACTAAGCAAGGCAGAAAACACATGCCTTACAGGGAATTAGTTGGTACCACAGAATGTATAATGTTATAAAAGAGGTACTGCACAAACTAAGGTCATTATAACTGAGTTCAACGCTATTTTATTAGAAATAAGAAGTGTGATTACGAAACACAGACTGCAAGTGCAAGAAGGGGAGCAGTTTTTTTCTTACTCCTTACACTTGGATCTCTTAAGAACAACTAATATCTAGTTAGCTTGTTTCAGTGGGCAACAACTTTTTTGGATTGGAAACTAGAACTTCCATGATTGATAGGCACTCCAAGATCATTTTCTGATTGATGAAGGTGGAGAACTTACCACACCAATGGTCTACAGAACCAGTGCCAAAGAATACAGCCAGAAATTTGGTCCATAAGATGAATTTTCTCACACAGTAACAGATCTTAGAAGCCCTGGTTATAACAAATGCCTTTCCATTCTTCACATCATTATTCATCAGATTCGCCAAGGGTAAATAGGAACGGTACTCTTGGATCACCATGCCATGAAGGCATATACAAATGAGTCTCACAAATCATCCCCTGTGGTCAAGCGAGAGATGCACTCCATGCATTATAGAACGAGTAAGACCAAAGACTTTCTGGATGTCATAACAAAGACAACAACAAGAAGCAATGTCTTGCAGGAATAAAATCTTGGATCTCCAGTCTGAAGCCTTGCATATTACTGACAGAGGTACCATGGCTCATCAGTACTACTACGCATACTGTATTGGGATACCTGTACTGTATTATTATTATTATCAAGCATTGAAATGCATGATTAAAATCCATGATTTTGTACCACCATCTGCCCTTAATTTAATGATTATAGAAACATTCATACTCTAAATATTTGTAAAAATGGTTGACTCCTGATGATTATACTCGACACCGCGCACTGTGTACCATCTGGAAGTACTGATAAACCCTCTGAGGCTGAAATTAAATCCCCCAGTGCAGGGCCAGCAGCCGGAGTTTTTTCTACCGGGCATTTAATTTTTACGCTTGCTCTTAGACAAAAAATCATATTTCATAGACTTTTCGTTCAAATTTAAAGCCGCAAAATTTAGCCGTGTGTTTATGAATTGCTTAATTCGGGAAAAAATATTAATCAATTTTTATAATAAAATTAGGCCCGTGAATTGCATGCATTATACAAAATGTGGTGTAAGTACTGTATTACTCACATAATTCTAGTTGCTGAAGAAGATCCATGGCACCTTGCATCACTGTTCTATCACCACACACACACACACTATTAACACAAATTCGCTTTTGTGTGATATTCAGCAAAACAAGGTACCACACACAACCCGACACTGCACTGGGCACACTTGTATACTGTGCCTCTTCGCTGTCCGTGAGCTGAACAAGCACGGCACCGGACTTTGTTTGACTTAGCTGGCCAGTGCTTGTTGTAGCGACTGTCTAGTCTCATAACATTTGTGTCAGTCGCACTTGGCCTTCCAACTAGACTGGGGGTGGGGCGATCTGGATTTCTTCCAGCTTCTTCGATCAAATTCCTCACCAGGAGGAATCTGAAATCTCGGTGCGTATATTTGGCTCCGCACGAAGATAACAGAATCCAACTGTTGAGTACTGTCAGATCCAGAAAGTGGAAAAATAATTTTGTGGTCCATTTGAAAGTATGCCAGCACATGGAATAAGTGTTTGCCATGTGATCTGAATGGTCAATGTAGCCCATGTGTCGGTTGTGCCATGCCACGATGTGAGGCTTCGCAGGGCGTTTGTTTTCACAAAAATTCCCTTCTGGTGGTGGTGGGTCCACATTAGTCAGCATGTAAACGTCTCGTCTGTCCTTCCAAACTAGCACAGTCAAATTTCCCCTGGTCCTAACCCTTACGTCACCCCTTTCCAATTTTAGCTTTTTTCGTCCAAAGTCTGCGGGCATGTCTTTTCTGTCAGGCCGTACTGTCCCGCATGAATTTATTTTACGTCTCTCTAAGCCATCAAAAAGTCTCGGAGATGAGAAAAAATTGTCCATAAACAGTTTGTGTCCTAAGCCTTCAACTCTGTGAGTCAAATGTCTGACAGTTGCGTGTGTTGCAGTCATTTCGTCAGTGGCGGAGCGTGAGTCTTTACCCAAGTAAACTTTCATGTCATATGTATAACCTGAGTCGTCACACAGTTTGTAAATTTTGATGCCGAAACGTTTCCTTTTTTTGGGAATGTACTGCCTGAAGATAACCCGACCTTTAAATTTTACAATCACCTCGTCTACAGCCAAATGTTCAGAGGGGTTATAGAATTTAGCATAGGCCTGGTTCAGTGTGTCAAAAATGGTCCTTATTTTCCACAGTCGGTCGTATTCCTTGCCTTGGTCAGGTCTCTGTGCATTGTCTGCAAAGTGCAAAAAACGCAGTATGTGTAGAAACCTGTCTCGTGTCATGGTCTCACCGTAAAAGGGGGTGTGTATCTGTCTAAGTCGAGACCAGTAGTCATGAAGTGTGTCTTTCAAGTCGTGTCCCATCTGCAGAGCCAAGGCAATGAAAGTCATCATGTCTGACATCGTAATTGTCAGGCAGTCGGCAGCTAGGTCCGGCTTGTTTGTCCACGTGTTGCTGGTAGTACAGGTTGGTCTGTTCCACCAGCAGGTGAAAAATTTGTGAAAAAAACGGGATCAACACAGACAGCGGTGAACTGTCTTTGTTGATGTGTGGAGCCTCACTCCTTTTTACATCTTTTGCTGGACCAACAAAAGGATGGACAGTGATGTTCCTTCCTTGAGGCGGTCCCCAGGTTGGAAATTCTCCGCCACTTGTTGCAGCTTGCGGCTCATCTTCTGGTACTGAGGCTGGTTGTTGTTGTTGTTGTTGTTGTTGTTGTTGTTGTTGTTGTTGTTGTTGTTGTTGTTGTTGTTGTTGTTCCTCTTCCTCTTCTGAATCATAAGATTTTTCTTCAAAATCACTGGCCTCAGCACCTGATGAGGAGTCGGTATCAGGAACCAGGTATTCCCTTATGGCTACGTTGTCCAGTCTCTTTTTTCTGCTGGCCATTGCAGGACGTAATTACATGCGTGTGAAAGCAGTATCGACTCACCAAGATTGTTCATGTGGTCTGAGCACAGCTGGAGAAACCTAAACTCAGCTGGTGTGAAATCTTACACCGATCTATTTTTAGAAAGGAATGTTAAGTTGCTCTCCGGGCGAAACCCTCTGTCCCACATTCCCCGACTGACCTGTTGTGGTTTTTTTTTTTGGCGCCACTGCTTGCTGAACTTCTGGTCTATCTGCTACAAAGACTGTTCTGTATTGCTCTGCGGAGATAAATCAGATACCCCAAGTAATAGGCAGCTTATACGATGAGAGCAAAACAGATCTAAGGCTGCGATGTGAATGTTTGTAGAATTCCTAGTATTTGAGGGTGCAGAGGATTTTTTAGTATGTCTGACGGCTGTGTGTCGCACATTACTGCCCCCAAACCCCTACAGAGAGCCCCACAACTACAACAGGCATGTCTGTGAGACCTCGTGTACATGCAAACATCCATTTTCGTGGATATCTCCAGCTTTTGTGTATTAGTGTGGTCAGGACAATACGTGTCACATACGCCACTGAAGACCGCTGTGCTGGCCAATTAGTGTTCGTTACATAGCCCACTGTTCATATTCAACACACACACGACTCCAATATCAGCTGTAAAAACTGAGGCTTGCCTTGTCTGGCCGTGTTACTCAGCTCTCAACTGCGCGTTTATCCAACATGTTGACGACTGAATCATCGATGTTGGGGGCCTTAGAGGGGCGAAGGAGGAAAAATTACGACTGCACAAGGCAGTCCAGACCTTCAGGGACCTATAGCATAGCAGAGCTTAACTGTGCCTGGTGCAGGGGTGAAACAAATTGCTTCCCAATTTGACACAACATTCACAGCCACTTTATGGGACGTTCGGCAGGTTTAAATGCCTACACGCAGTCCCCGATCGGGGACCTTCGGCATTTAAAGGTTAACTAACATGTGTTACTGAAATATTTAAAATTCATAAAACCATATATATAATATTAAAAAGAGAAAGATGGGTGAAAACTTCTTCCATCTCATAGTAATGCCATGCCTTACACTTCTAACATTCAAGAAACAAAGAGAAGAATTAACCATTTCAGGCCAAAGTACAGTAATGCACAGCGATGGTGGCCATCAAAATTTTTGCCTTTTTTGGGTGCCCCAGGCATTTAATTCCATCATGGAAAGGTTAATAACTGTCAAAGATTATTAAACATCTTTCAGTCACTCACTGAGATCATCAAGCCATGCAGCTGCTTCCTGTGATGTAAATTTCAGTCTTGTATCATTCTTTACATCTACCAAACTACATGGGTGAAATGGATAGAACACATCAACTTTATCTAACTTGACCTGAAACACAAGAAATGCATATAGCATATCAACTTTATCCAAATTAACCCGAAACACAAGAAATGAGAGTCAAAAATTTTCCTTCCTTTAGGTACATACACAAATTTCATCAGATGTAAGAATTCTAAATAGATGAACAGCAGTAACAGAACATAATGAGCTTTAAGGTCAAACAATGTAACTGTATAACAGACACACGAAAAAAGTGGATGGCATGACTGAAATCCACTCCATGGTACAGTATATTAAGAGATGCAAAGTCAAGCCATAAAAATATGTACTCTTACATGTTGCATCACACTGTGTACCTGCTAAATAATACAATCAAATTATACTATCAACACAACTGTAAAATGTATACTTCATGAAAAATACTGATGTATAGACTTTATGAAAAACACTGACGTGCAGCCCCCACTGTATTCCCATGTTTTCTCAAGTATTTGACAAATGCAGAATATATGATCAGTAGTTGATCCATTATGTTGGAATCCACACTGCTGGTCCTCGATAAATTTGTCCACACATGGAATTAACCCTGACATAAGAATGTTGCATAAATTTTGTATGTAGTTGATAGCAGTGATATGCCATAACAATTCCTGCAATCTGTTCAATAATCCTTCCTATACACAGGCACAATACTCGACTCCTTCCATTTGTTCAGACAGTTCTTCCTCATTCCAAATAAATGTAATAAGTTTATGGATCTCACAATGTATTGTTCTATCCCCTGCTTGTATCAATTCATCACATTCAATAGACAGTACAGGAACTAAGTCTGAATACTACACCTGATGACAAAAACAGATCCTTTTCCAAAATGTCATTGTAGAAAACCCAAGACAACAGACAATGTCAAATACAATAACTAAAGTGTAAATGAGTCCATCAAAATGTTTAATTCCAATGATAAAATCCTCAGACACCACTTTCAAATTTAGGCATCAGACATACAATTTAAACTTCAGATAGCGAGTACAAAATACAATACAACCCACTAAAGACCTAGGCACCTTACTGAACTCATGTATAGGATTTATCAAGTCCCGCTGATAAGTAATGTACATTTTGATGTTTATTAAATATTTTTTTAGGACAGTGTAGCAGCCACTAAAATGGCAAGTGAAAGATCTAATTCCACCTATCGTTCAGCAAAAATTTATTTTTACGAAACTCTCACCTTTACTGCCAAGAGCTGCATAATGGAGAGAACATTCAGCATGAAGCCATCTCCGGCTAAGGACCGCTCATCCACCTGAATCTGTGCACGCTTCTCATTAGTACGCAACAGAGCTGCTAGATATGACAGTGTTGCCTCTCGAGCACTGTTGCAAACTAGAATGTCATGGAATATCTTATGCAGGAGAATCTAAAGAAAAAATGCAAATTCAGTGCATAATTTTTACTGCAAGCAGTATTTTTCCCACATACAGTTCTATATTTCTAAGCATTCTGGTTATAAAATTTAAATACATGAAAATATAGTATAAAACAAAACTGAGTGTCATAAGAAAATTAGGAGAAGAAGAAATTCAGCAAATTCTTATGATTATTATTATTCACTTCAAGAACTGATTTCATCCTGTCCACTTCAAAACCATTACAGGTTGTCATAAATAAGAAACTTCACACTTAATTTGCATGGCTGCAAAATGCAATCTCAAAACAAAGGATCCAAAAACAGATTTAGACCTACAGATGAGAGAAGCACAGAACAGAGGCCATGCATGCAAATAGCCTTGCAGTAAAAGTGCAAAGATGGTGTGGATATGTATATCAAATAGGAGACACAAGACATATTTGCACTCAACATAGTTCTGTAGACATGAGGGTATAAGTGAACTGGGATATGCAGGAAAGCTTACTTGCCTGTTTTTGCATATTACGCAGCAGAAGTAAGCAGATTACAAGCAGCTGAGATAAAGCTCTACGAAATATTAAGAGATGAAGAAGAAGGTCTCCATTATTCTGGGACATTACCTCACATCCCACAACAATGGAGACTGCAACTACATCACTACAAAGGCCTAAATACTCACAGATGAAAAAAATCTGAAAACTGACAAGATCTGAGGGTAGAAAGTCAGCAAAATAGGCCTAATTTGGCAAAATTCAGGATACAATGATCTGTACAGACGATACGCACTGACGAAAATATGGTTCCTCTGAAAGAATCGTAAATAAATGTGGCAAATAAAGGATAACTGGAAATCCAAATGACTATTTGGCAATAACAAAATACATAAAACAAAGGAAAGAGTTGCAAGTATAGGAGAGTAGACAGGAAGGGAGGAGACTTCATTATAGGCTGATTCTTCCTGGCAGAAATGTCAGAGAAGGAGAAGTATGAACATCATGATAATGATGATGATGATGATGTGTTTATAGTGTGGCATGAAATATATGCAGAACTGTATGTGATACAGTGTTACGCTGATCATACTCGAGTGTTTTCCAGTTCCTGCTGAAGAGTCTGGGTTGACGACTTGTCAGCCGCTGGGTTCCCAGAGAAGAACTTGTCAGCAACTTCTTCAGCAAATACTGACACAGAAAGAAATGGCCCAAGAAAAGATGTCTTGGCAAGTTCCCTTCCCACTGCCTGAGTAACAACATCTGGTTGGAAGTTTGACTGTAACAAAACGACTGACTTCAGTTTGCTGATTTCATGCAAAATGCAGTTAGATGAGAGCCTAACTGTATACAGAATGACACAAGACCACAAACAGTACCAACATATGCTATTTGTTGTTTTACTACTGGCATTCTAGAATAAAATCCTGTTATTTATTTTTTAATCCCTTCAAGAATTCTTTTAATGACAAATTGCTTGCCCTTGCAACTACATTTAAATGGCAGCAAGTCCCTTCTATTGCAATGTTACCTTATTTTTAGATATTCTATGGCATACCCCAATGTACAAAAGAGACTTCTTAGTAAAAAAAGATCACACAAGAGCATTAAGCTGACATCTGTTGATCTCACAATGAAATACTATCACAATGTAAGCGCAAACTTCAAATGGTCTGACAGACATGGAACAGCTGCTTGAACAGAGTAGCCAAACACATATCAGAGATGCTGTCAGTCAGCAAGGGGTTAAAAGTGTTAACAAGGTATCACACTATCAAGTAACAACTCCTATCAAAAAGTAATCTGTCATCATAAAACTTTAAAGGGTTTATTATTAATGTGTTACAAAAATAAAACTGCAATAATACTTCTGAATGACTTTTCTCCACAGACATGTTCCTCTTACATAATTTCTGTAATTAAATATGCAAAAGTTCTATTCTGAACATTTATATCCTTTCTGTAATGACATACAGTCAGTTCTGCCAAAATGAAATATTTGTGCTCATACGAGACCTTGAATTACAGAAAACTGTGTAATAAAAACAGGGTCAGATCAGAAAAAATTTGGTCTGTCCTCCAAGCTTGTATCTTCATACAGGCCACTGAAATCGCCTAAGAGTCAACACACATATGCGAAAGTTTGCATTATACAAACAGCATTCATATATTCATCAATTGTGTTATAGCCAATTCGCATTAATGAAACATGTGTAATAGCAGAACTGACTGTACAGATATTGAATACTGTACAAAATGCACCAAGAATAACTAAGTACATGAAAAAAATATTACAACTCACTTGATGAGTAAGAAGTCGGCAGATAGGCCTGACATTGCCTGATGGACCACATCGTACTTCTACCAGATCACTAAGTGCCTGAATTGGCTGTCGATGTCCATTTCCTACAATTGAGGACGTCTGCATAGCCATGAAGAGTCCTTGTAACACTGGACTAAATACCTGAACAGAAGAATGAGCAGTTGTTATGCACACATAAACCACACAGAAGCCTTAAATGACAAGTAACAAGAGATCTCCATTGCATATAACTTGTAAAACTTTAAGCAACTACTGTGACTACCCAAATATAATTTTTTTTCTAATTCATCATAAAAAATCAGGGGTTACCTTGCAACTGTACATGATGTTAAACACGTTTTGTATAGGTATTTCCCTGAAAACTGAATATCATGAAGGGGTGGGGTGATCTTACATACAAGGTCATCTTGTATTCAGATAAATACAAGAAAGTCACTTGCCTACCTTATTAAATAACTCATGGTTGGCATGTGTGCGTGCCACAAGCTCAGGAAGAAAGCCACGTGGCAAACTCTGATTAAGCATTAGCACAGGACCCAACAATGGGGATGCGCGTGGAAGGTCTTCTTCACTAAGGAGCCCTTGTAATACAACAGAAGCATATTGCACACACTGTGCTCGAATCTCTGCCAGCACATCGCTCAGTGGAGGAATGCTGCTTCTCTGTAAGAATGCAAAAATTTTGCAATTCAACACCTCACCACACAAACACACACACACACACACACACACACACACACACACACACACTTCAAATTGCAACAAATGACAGACATAATTTTCAATAGGTTTCTGCACTCTCTTAAGCAATACATCCAGTTGTCAGAAAACAACAGTTTTTCATTCTGTCAAATTATTTCAGTATAAAATGTGTAATTATTATGAATCCTTTAAAGGCAAAAGAAAATTTTAATGTTCACATAGCTATGTAAGTACTGCCAGCATTCCTCAAAGGCATTTAACTGGAAGCATTTTTCTGCTTACTGGCTGACATTTGGCCAAACATGTCCAGAAGAAGCATAATGTAGAAATAAAGCTTCAACAAAAAGCATCACTAGACTTTTTGTAACAATTTTCAATTGAGAATCCCATCATACTGTATGCAACATACACTTAAGGGTCATCGTGCATAAGGTAGAAGCAATGCAGGGTAGTTCCCTCATCGTTACAGAAGCAGTGCACTGTACTGTCAATTACTCCACCCATAATAGAGACCGATAATAAACAAGATGCTGGGAACACCATCATGCACTTCGTCACCTTTGGGTGATTCCTTTCCTCCACTGCCACTCTAGCATAGCAGTCCATCAGGTACATAAGGCTTCGAGTATGAATGTTCTGGTGAGTATCAGATGCTGCAGGCACAGCGGCCACAGAATTATGGGGCAAAGATACTACAGGTGACAACAAGGGGCTGAGAGGTGCTGGACTTGATGAACTAACTCCTGGACTGTCCAAATTGTCAGGAGTTGTCTGACTGCACGGACCACAAGGAGCCAAGTCTTGAAGAGGGTTCTCACCCCTCCCAAACTGTGACAGTACTTCCATTAATGCCTGGCTAATCAGATCCTGAAAGAGAAAAAGAACACAGCACATTCTGTACAGTTATGAAAACAGCATAAACGTGATTGTATTCTACATTTACACATACTAAACTCTTATTTAAACTACTGTAAATAAGATCATGTGGCACACATATCCACTACAAGTTTCAGTTGCTGTGAGAAAATATAAGGAAGCCAGACATACTGCTTATTGCATTATTAGACGCTACTTTGTGTTAGAATCACCACTAGTCTATTAAAATCAAAACTAACACTGTAATAATTAATTCAATATTATGAGAACAGTTTGATTAAGTCTTGCTAGTGGTACATATAAGGTTTCCTGCTCAGGTGTCCACACCTCAAGGTTCATTGCAGCAGCAGTGCAGTTGTATTCAGATATACTTGCACAGCAATATGTGTTGTGTATGGGCTGATCTGGAGAGAATCCCTTGTTATGATTGTGATTGCAGTCATATACATACATAATTTATTGCTTGGCAACATGCTGTAGGTGATGACTTGTTTCACATGCAAAAGGCATAATGGCTATATGACAGACTGACTAAATTTGTGTGTGCGTGTGTGTGTGTGTATTGTCCTCATCAAATAACTTGATCCCTAGTAGCACGGGGCTAAAGGGGCAAGCTGGTCGGGGGGGAAGCACAGTGCACGCAGTGCCAACTATTTTCTCTCCGTTTCACAAATATTGTCTGATAACTCGAAACACTCTGCAGTGTCGTTTAAGCACTGGAGTGAACTTGAGTGTCAAACATTTCTAACAAAGTAATTCATGGCAAACAGAGATATTATTAGCAGGGCAATCGAGTGCTGCGATGAAGATAAACAATGTCCTCCTACTTCCAACAGAATAGATGTTTCTGGAACAGGTATAACATTGCCTGGCCATGCCGACGTTAGCGAAGCAGTGGCCAGACTGTGCCGACTACAGCTGTGTGCAGTGTTAGGGAGCTCAGGTGTCAAGTTATCTGAATAGCAGTATATGTATGTACGTACATATGTATGTGCAATACAGTTATGTAATGTGCACCACATATATCCATGCTTATAGTGAACCTGTGGGGATCTGGCGGAGGAAATTGAAAATGATGTCAATGACTTAGTTGTCGTTTCATTGTAATATTTGTTCACTAGTTTGATAAACCTCAAGTTATCATTTGACAAATATATCTACAATATGTAAACCATAATTAGATTTGAAGTATTTTGAACAAAAACCACATTATTGAATATTTTACATATTCTGCTAACATAAGTTACTCAGCCTTGGTCATTTACTGGTGTGCATATACGTAGTATATTGCAGATGCCCAAATTTGAGGGTAGGTGTAAATAAAGGGTCATTATTTTATCTGACAGCTAATGAGTGTCACTCCCTGTTAAATCATTTATCACCCTAATGTAGCCCACTCAGCTGACTGCCCACACATGACTAAGTAGTGGCAGGAACTGTCAAGTAATAGTTGTCATATACAACACGTACCCTCTATTATTTACTTTTATATTATACTTTACATTCTAACACATTTTTTTGGGTTCACCGACACTGTAATAACAACTAAGGTATGCCCGTACTTTTCCATTTCCTAATCAGAGTCATTTAATCAATACTTCACACCATAAACTACATTACAGCTCAGACTCAGATTGAATAAATTCTGCCTATATGTAATGTACCTCACATACATTACTATAATACCATAAGGCATGCCAGTAGGTCATGTCACACTATCCCTTAAATTTAACCTAAAAATCACCATCTGTTGTAATCACCCACTTCTCCCTACAGACGCCTGGGCTCAAACCCTGGGCAGTCCATGCTAGATTTCTGGTAGGCACAGTGGCAATGGGACAGGTATTTCTGCAAGTAATTCAGTTTCCCCTGCCAATTATTATTCCAACAATGCCCCATTTGTGGCCACAGTACCAAGGGACTCATTTGCATCCCACCCCAACAATGAAAACAACAACAAAGGGAAACAAAAAATCCTCTGCAGAATGTTTAGCTTTTTGCCACAGTAGACTGTAACATTAAGAAAAAAGCTTATAATTACTCTTGTGCCTCCTGTTGAAGATTCTATGAAGTTCCCAAACAAATGTCACTCTATGGTCACAAGTAAACTTCACCTGAATATCAACAGTTGTATTTCCTTCTTGCATCAAGTCATTAAGAGCTGATGCAGTCTCTGGAAGAAATATGGCTGACTCACTCTGCTCCTTCCATGTGACACACAAAACTCGAGACACTGTAGCATACACCTGCTCTTCACTCACCTCAGTACAGGAGCTAGAGGTCTAGCAAAACAAACCAACACATAATAGAAATATTACTACAATTCAAAACATGTGTCAATATGCGACAAGCACAAATTTACAGACCAAGTGTCTGATTTTTATTAGACTATCCAGTGCCTTGCTAGTAGTAACCATGAGAAACAACAGAAGTTCTCATAACAGAGAAAATAAATGCCAGTTTTCTGAGATGTGAGGCCATATAGTCTGGTAGATGGGTACCACGTTCCAATGAAACATTGGTATATATCTACAAAACCACAAGATATCACATCCAAAAGATATATCCAAAAGACAGATAAAGTAAAGTTTGTCCTATAACAGGCCATTAAGGCCCAGAAGGAGAGCAGAGGTATAGCCCTACACTTTTTATAACCTCATGCCAGATGGGGTGGGAGGTCAACTCCATGCCTTGGCCGCTTTACCTCCAGGAAAGAGACCTGGTACCCATTGCACAGGAGGCTTGTTGAGCCCCAGGGCTGGTCTAGATGTGTGCAGAAAATCTTGCCCCCACTAGCATATGATGTCCGGACCGCCCAGCCAGTAGCAAGTCACTATACTGACGATGCTAACCCAGCCCAAAAGACTGACTTCAGGAAAAAAGAATATCAACTTTGCAAATCACTATTTCTGACCCAAATATTAGCATCCAGACATAAAAAATGTACATATTGCTTCAATTGGCAGAGCACCTCTTATCACGATACAAGAACAGAAAGATACTGTCTCCCTCTGTGTGGACTACAGCATGGTACGGCTCCTTTCAAACTCCCAGAATATATAGATCAGATAAGTCTGAGTCAATAAAGAAATGTGATTCCCAAGGTTGTAAGACCTCTAAGATTAACAGAGAAATGCCTCTTTAAAGAGAAAAATGTGGTAGTAAAATAATACAAAACTGACCTTGAAACAGGGTATTTTTGTTATTACTTCTTACTGACTGAAGCAGGATTTCCTTTAACATTATTATTTTTGCAATCACAGCAAAAGAAGCCGCATGCTTCTCTCCCTTCTTTGAAACACCTACGATGTTTCTTTAAAGCCATGAAAACCATATTTCAGTTCAATATTCGGGTTTAAAAACTACAGGTTATCCTTAGAGGTTATTCTACAAATTGGTCCGCATAACTATTTCTCTCAGACAGTTCATAATGAGATACGAACATCTAGTGTTGCTTTCCATACATTTACAGATCGTTGCACTAGCATGTACACCTCCATCTACCTATTACATACTTCTATCAAAGAAAATAGGAAAAAGACAATAAAAGGAATGCTTAAGGCATGTGGAGGAATACATTTCAACATAAAACCAATAATTTTATGTATGAAATATAACACTTGTTCATATCTCTCTGACACAGCAATTGAAATTAAGTATCATTACAATAGAATATTAAGGTACTGGAGACATTACTCAAACACGCATACTGACTATTCAAAAACAGAGTAAAAATGTAAACCCACAGACAATAATAATGAACAGAAAATGAGAAACTTGTAACCCACTCTGTGTCGGACACCAGCTTCTTTGCGATCTGTTTCTTCAACTTCCATGTTCTCTATACCAGAGTCCACATCAACTTGTGATACTGAACTTTTCTCACACTGCGAATCATCTACTTCCATTTGTGATGATGTGTCTGTGCTTTGTGAATCACTTTTTTGAGCTCCCAAAGGAGGAGGTGTTGCTGTAACAGCATGTCAACAACATTATCACAAATCAAAAGGCAATAAAATGCATGTAAAGTTAACTGGAATAGACTAGAATTTATTGTGATTCCACATATCCTTCATTAGAAGATGCTAAGGATGCTCAACATATTGCAACACAAAGACAACACTTGATTGAATTACAACGATAAATGCACATTATCTGTCTGTTTACAGAGTTTCAATACTCTTCTCAGACACAAAAATAAAACATAGTAAGTACCCATCTACAGAGTTATAGCAAAAAGGACAAGTTTTTATGTAACCATTACCATCGTCTCTTGCCTTCTGTTAAGAAAATGCAGAATTTTCATTCAAGATAACTTTGTGTGCAGAGCAGAAGGGGTGCAATAGTAGATACTATTTAACGTGCTGCCTTAAATACTTTCATTCTGTGACTTAAACTTTTAATGGTTGATGAAAGACTACTGAATAGGGTGGTTCCTGTACAATGAACTTGGCTCATGTAGCGCTAATGTAGTGTATAACTCTGTTTGATTTCTTTCCATGTTGTCCACAATACAATAAATGATAATACAGACAGTACGAATTCACTGGCAGGCAAACAAATATTAAACATCCACAATAACTCTCTGCAGGAAACTTTCATTTTTAGTGCCTAATCATTATTTTCATAATTTTCTTTTGGATGTAAAATACCTGCTTGGTGTCCACTAAAATCCTCCAAAAGATTATTCCACATGACATGAAAGAACGGAATTATGTAAAGTAGCCTACTTTTAAAGTCTTACAGTACATTTTCATGATTAGTGTGACTGTCCTCATCACAAGATATGCAGAACTGAATTTAGCAATATTTTCAATGTGTGTTTTCCAGTTTAAATTATAGTCAACATATATACTACAACTGCAGTGGTTTCTGTGCTTCGGTTGCTTTATATTTCCATCAATGTTAAGTATTGTTGTTTGCACAAGACTTAATGAAATTTGTTTTATCAAAACTTAATATTAGTTTACTGGTTTTAAACTATTAGCTTGAGTTAATACAGACAAGAAGATTCAGGTCTTCTGGGAAGTGTTGTTGCTGTTTCGTGAGCAGTTCCTCTTGTTTCAAAGGACTGCAGTGCCTGTATCATCAGTCAAGCAGTCCAAAAATGGCAGTCACATGCCAACAAACCAACCGACCGACCGATTGACCGACTGACCAACATACTGACCGATGTATCAAAAGCTAACAAACGGCTAAGACTTGTGCAAGGCGCAGGTTAACATCCCTTGGTCGGTGTAGCTATTCCTGCAGACAAAATGCATTGCTGGGCTGTGATGCAGAAACCTTATAACTAAAATGTGGATGTGCTTACATGATTTCCTGTCTCAGCTGATGGCCTTGACATGGTCACACTAACAACTTCTGCTACAAGTGAATACAATCTCCTCAAACAGCTGCCAATCATGTCAATCAGAACTGTCAGTCAACAGGACGATCGCAGTGTGGGGTCCTTCCCTGGCTTCAGTATGCAGATCATGTGAGCATGTTTTCATGCTGGTGGGAGATATCCCTGGAGAACATCACTAAACTCTTTCATGAGAAACGCCACCGTTTGGTAGGGTATATATTCCAGGACTCTGATCGGTATCCCATCTGCGCCAGGTGCACTGTCAACCTTCATACCCCTGACGGCCTCTTGCATCTCAGTGGGGATGGTTAACAGGGTTTCATTTGCAGAAGTAAAAACATGTACTAAACACTGTGTCCTTAACCACCTCAATCACTGCCAGCTCCAACAGGGCATTTACCAGATCAAACTGAGCCTCAAATAGGGTATGTCTCAGACAGCAAATCCTCCTTATTTATGCAAGGAATGTGTCAGTGCTGGAACCTGCATCACCCACTTTGTCATGTTCTGTATCACACTGTCAGTCCTCCACTCATTCAACAGGTAGGTCACCAACATCTGGAGGCAGTTAATCTTAGCTTTCAGAGTGGGGAACCTGGTGACTTCCCAATGTTTTCTCAACTGGTTCTGCAGGCATATCTCATCCCCGAACATGAGCAGGCACAGAAAGCATCAGCTGCACGGAGAAATATGGTGCATTATATAGATAGTGGCCCAATATTGGTGATGGTGATATGCACTGGGCAGCACGTGAGTGTACTGGGTATAATGGTATACAGTTATGTGAACAGATGTACTGGCCCTGAAAAGGGGTGTAACTGGATGACAATAAGCCAGCTGAGATGAGGTCAACTGGAGCAGCCCAGGCCACATAATACACTACACCTATATAAGATACAACATTTCCTCCTGTGACCATTCTTCTTGGACTGCTTGATCCTGAAGAAGAAAGCACTATGATTCTTTAAAACAGCATGAATGACTCACCCAATCACACAGTCTCATGTGCTAAAAGACTTGAATCTTCAGCAACACTGCTGTGAGAACCTCAATTTTGTAATGAAGACATTATATATGCAGTTTTTAAAATGGTCATGCTTGATATGAAATAGGAATGCTTGTATCATCTGTATGGAGTACAAGTCTTAAGTGAGACTTTATGGTTGGGGCTGATCATTGATATCTACGTGAAACATCAGAGGTATAAGTATTGAACCCTGACAGACTACACGTTCATGTAACTCAACAACAAACCTATTTCGATGTTTAATTGTGATGGGCCTGGTGCTGGAGGAGAATTTGACATTCCAGCATTTGGAGAAGGAGGAGCTAACTGACCAGATGATGAACTACCGCTAATATCCAAGACCGCCAATCTAGCAAGTCGTCGGCGCCGAATCTATAATTGAATAAGAAACACCTCCGAATATATCACGCAATTTCAAACCTTAAGCTAAATGACAAGTTGTTATGCAAAGTTCAAACAAACAACACACCTGATTGTCATTAATATTAAGTATTCAAAAGGTAAAGAGAAATCTGTTACGTACTCACTTTATTCACAACTTAATCACTGCAATGGCAAATTAAATTTGCAAATCATGATGCGCTCCTAATCTGTGATACCTTTGTGTACTACAGCTTTGCTTTCCATGGACAAATGTGCTAAAATTTACAAAAGAAAACGTGAATGTGTTACCTCTTCTTGGCTCAGCTCACTCATTGTTAATTCCGAAGAATATGCCCAGTTTTCGTTACAGAACTTCTACTATTTCAAAATGTGAAATATGCAATATAAACGTATAAAAGACCTGTACTTTGTGTAACAAACATACGTCAGGCCACTCCAACCCTGGCAGCACTTGTTTCGCGACTGCCTTGCTTCCACCCGACGTCATAAACATGGATCACCTAGAGTCATCTACCAGCTGTTGAATAGTGCAACTTTTGATTGTAGATGGTGCTCACGTTCACTTTCCCCATCAGGGAGGCCAACTAAATTTACCGGCGGCGTGTACTGTCGTGGATGTGCAGTGTCATTGTACGGTGTGCTGCAGACATATGATCCCGTGTATCACCTTAATGTTGACCCTGTTTGCCTTTTCGATTCGTTGTGTCGCTCACGGGACTCACTATACATCAAATTTTTTTATTATAATGGTTCTTCCAACAACCGAAATTGTGTCTCTTTTTAGCAATTTTTTGTGAGAAAAGTAAATGAGCATTGCACGAATGCTTTATACACACAATTCTATGTAATTTTAAAGTAGTTGTAAATGGGATTTTGAATATAAGCGAGGCCCATGTATTAAAAATTAGGTTTGTATTCTATAATGTTGGTAAACCGAGTAATGTACACCGACGTGGCGTTAGCTGTCCGAACCAGGAGTAACGAGCTAGCAGATAGGGAATGGTGAATGTATGTCTTATCTATTTATCAGAACCTGTAATTATCTAGAATGTGGGGAGTCCGTGCTAATATCTATTGACAGTAAATGATGCGATTCACCCAGACAGGAGACAAATCACGAGACAAGCAGGTTGCATTACGTTCATAATTGCTATAATTGTGAAGATATGGCTTCAAATAGTGTTGACTTTGCGTCGCTTGGTAAGAGCCATACATGTAGAAAACGTATATTGTAATCTTTGATTTGTTTATGGGCATTAATACTTGTTACCATCAACATACTGTGTGATGTTTAGACGATGTGTGGTGTACGTTGAGGCGACTGTGGTGAGGTCTGCGCATAGCAGCTCTGGGTATAAATTCCATCGAAGTGTTACGTTGGGCGTATGCCAGGACATCTCAGAGCAACTTTACAGTGTGATAATTACGTACATTATAAATACATTTTATACTGTCAGTGAGTAGGCAAATGGCGAAGTTTTAAGATGTGACGCAGTGACTTTGGGCGAGTACCCAACGTTTAGGAGCGTCATGGCTTCCATTCCTCAGGGTCGCGTAGTTTTTGGTCTGCACGATCTCGAAGGCAGTGCAGTTATTTGAATAACGCTGTGAAAACTTCCAGTCTCGCATGTGATATACTGCCACCCATTGTCAGTCTGGGTTTATATAAACGTATTACTAATAGTCAACTCATCACATCAGCAGAATGCAGAACAAAATCACAACATAAAGCTAGCTAATAAATTCTCTGGAAGTGTTGCGAAGGTCAGACATTTGGTAATGACACAAACAATAACTGCATGTGTAAATGCTTGCTACCATTTAAGCCCAGACTTCAATCATCATAAGCCTTTGTCTGCTCCTTTGCTGGCTAAAAAACCATAATTAAAATACACAGAATGATAATTTTACCTGTTTTGTATGGATGGGAAACTTTGTGCCACATTAAGGGAAGCACATACACAGAGGGTGTTTTGAAAAGGAGGATATTTGGGCCTGCAAAGGATGGTGTAACATGACTGAGATTACATAATGAGAGGCTTTACGATTTGTACTCACGAAACATTGGAGTGATGAAATCAAGGATGAGATGGGCTGGGCATGTAGCATATGTAGGGGTTGGGGGAAGAATGTGTGCAGGGTTTTGGCAAGGAAATCTTACAGACAGGGGTTACATTCAGGACCTAGGCATAGGGAGGTGGCTAATATTAATATGGATATTAAAAGAAATAGCATGGACTGGATTCATCTTAGTACAGGGACAAGCAGGAGACTGTTGTATGCATGGTTGTGAACCTGTGGATTCGGTAAAATATTGGGATTTGCTCACCTAGCTTATGAACTGTTACCTTTTCAATGGTTCTTCTCCAAGGAGATACTAACTTAACACATTACTGCCATATTGTTAAGGAACACTCACCTCTGCAGCACTAGTTGCACGATTTTGTTAAGTAATACAATTTTGTATTGTGTATTTTGTTTTAAGATCTGGCTACTCAAGACATTATTAGACAAGGTGTGTCAGCTCGAGAGTTTGCATACTGTCCATACAGCAACTTCCAGGTTGGAGCAGCTCTGCTGTGCAGTGATGGTACAGTGTTTACAGGGTGCAATGTAGAAAATGTATCTTATGGAATGTCAATATGTGCTGAGCGAACAGCTATTGTGAAAGCTGTTAGTTCAGGAAATAGAAGTTACACAGCAATTGTTGTATCAGCTGATAATGGAGACACTTTTGTTAGTCCCTGTGGTGCCTGTCGCCAGTTTATTGCAGAATTTGGATTGGAAATTGATGTTTATCTTGCCAAACCTGATTTATCCGAAGTACTCAAAACTTCAATCAGAGATCTTCTGCCCTTGAGTTTTTCATCTCTGAACTGACATACACTTGTGTACAAGTCACATTATGACTGGTATACTTTTTATTCAATTATTCCTCTAATTGTAGGTCCATAATGTGAAACTGTACCATTCTTATGATGATGAGATTTGCCATCATTTTGCCCTGTGTAATTCTGTTTTAATTCTACAGCGGATTTGTTCTGTTGTGAAAAGATTTTCCAAATTGAACATGTAGTAGTGTGTGAATGCTGTAAAACGTGCAGTTGACAATATGTTGGCAGAAAAACAAAAGATCTATCAGTTGTACCACCTGTAAGGAAAATGCAAATTGAAGGTTGAGTGTATGTAAGTTTCTTAATAACAGTATAAAGTAATGCTGGTAAAGCAATAATAGCATAAAATGTAATGTAAACATCTCTGCCCCACAAAATGTTTGTTCTGTGTCTGGCTGTTCATGAGAAGTTTGAATGTCACAAGCAACAATGAATATACAGTTCACAAATGAAGAGTAGGTGGACATTGATTTCAAGGACAAATTCTGTGATCAGACTACACGGAGATCAGTTGAAGAATGCAGTAACGGTTTCCTCTCATTACACAAGCACAGCAGTGTACATCAGTGGTTATGAGACAAGGCCAAAGCTGGACCCCTCACAGTATCTGTTCTTGGCCATGTACATTATGTCTTCGCGTCACGCTCTCTGGCATCTGCGAATGATCCTATTTTGTGCAATCATGTAGTCTGCTGAATGCCATTCTACTTGGGTGCTGATGGTTGCGGAACAGACATCTGTATCCTTCAACCACTGCCTATGCATTCCCATCACAGAGCCTATGAATGAAATGAGTATCTCCATGCTCTTCATTTGTATTTATTATCACAACACAGGCACTGCTCCTCATGAACAGCCACAGACAAACAACCTTCATTGCATGAAGACAAAACACAAAGTCCCTGCCAACTGAAGAGTATGTATGCTTGGAACAGGCCAGTTCTGTGTTTCAAAACAAGTGAGAGAAAGTGATAACTATGTAATGGTTCAAATTTCAGCCCATTGTAGTAACATTTTTCATTCAGGAGAAGCCAATGAATATATGTCCGAAGCTTAGCAGCTATTTTGTGGGGTAGTCTATACTTGTTCAAGTTTGTAAAAAATATTTCAATTAAGACAATTATATAAAACACACATTTAATGGAATAATTTTTATAAGATTTCTTCATGTATGTAGTGCCAGCAGACAAGTGCAGAACAGAAATGGTGTATACCCATCTGATTGTGTGAAGTTCATTAAATTACTGCCATGTCACTAACTGTGATTTTTGTGTTTTCATATTTTTATTCATGTCAGATTTTCAAGAAACAGGGTTTAAAGTATGAAAGTAAGCCTTACTGTGATAACTGGTGCCATATCTTTGTTAAGAAATATCAGTAATAATGATAATATTCAAGATAAGTGTATTCTGGGTTGTGACACTGCTGGCTGGTAAGGCAGTACCAATCAAAATTTTGGTGTAACCTGCTGCTTTCATCTTCTAACCTGAAAGGGCAGCAGGTTACACCACAATGTTGGTACCTATACACCAAACTACATCACATCACATACCTCAAATGTCACACAATAATGTCACTTTATTGTTGGTGCTAAATGTGGTGCTCCAAAAATATTTGTACCGCTTTTATTATAACAAAAAGAATTGGATTTCGGTCCCTGAAATTGTTTGTATATCATCAAGAATAATTCATTCACTAGAATGTATCTTGCTATTACTGTATGTATCTTCTTGCTATTACTGTATATGTTAGACATAACATATTATATTGAAATGTGTGTACGTATACTTCCATGTTTATTGTACAAGAAATCGTGAATGTTTGAAAGGTATACTTACTATGTACTGTACTGCTTTCAACAGAATGGGGGAAAATAAATTATTGTGCCTTCATAATGTCTACTAACTTCTGGCAAAGTAATACACACACATATATACAAAGTGTAACTAATTTCTTAATGAATCTGTATCATACTGTTAGTAAGGAACCAAGGGGCATATATTTACTGGAATTGATACAGGAATATGGTGTTTGAGAACAGGGTACTGAGGATCATGTATGGACCTAAGAGGAAGCAGCAGGAGGCTGGAGAAAATCATACTTGTATAATAAGGGGCTTCATAAATTTGTACTGTTCACCAAATAGTACAATGACAGAATCACTGAAGATTAGATGGGCGGGGCATGCAGCATGCATGGGAGAAACTGAAGATGCATACAACCTTTTAATCAGGAAACCTGAAGAGATGAGAATTGGAAAGACCTGGGCCTAGATCTGAGAATAGACTTAAATGGATCTTGAAGAAATAGGACTATGTGGACTGTATTTCTATAACTTCATTTGGCAAGTTCTTGTGAATGACAGTAATGAACCTTAGGTTCCATACAAAATGGGTACCTTCATGAGTATGTGTGCGAATATTAGACTCTGAAGGACTCTGTTCCATGGAATTACTTACATGGTACAGCAACTAAAACAATTTGTGTGCATGAAGTCCTATAATAAAACAATATTTCATTCTCAGTGTCATGTTTCAGAGTACATACAGGCTAGCTCCAATATAGCAGCACCATTTGTTCACTGCAGTTTGTGGCAATAAATTGAAATACAGTACGAGAGTAATGGAATTTCTGTCCACAGATTTTCATGGGAAGTAAGTAAGGGTTATGCTGTATCGCAGTTGGACTATATTTCTCACTGTGTCACTCACCCTATGAGCTCCCAGAGGTTCAGTGCTTTCAGTTTTGCATAAGGTGTCATAGAGGAGGGATGATCAAACCAGATGTGATAGCTGGTGTATGAAATGTGGAGTCAAATTATGCAAATATTATGGATGGCTATGGGTGACAGGCTGTAGCTGAGTTTATGGTAACATGCTGACACTTGGCTAAAGGCACTGAAGAAAGCCACAGCCT
Source organism: Coptotermes formosanus (assembly GCA_013340265.1). Taxonomy (NCBI): domain Eukaryota; kingdom Metazoa; phylum Arthropoda; class Insecta; order Blattodea; family Rhinotermitidae; genus Coptotermes; species Coptotermes formosanus. Next base: position 3,818,753 of record BLKM01000468.1, on the reverse strand, counting down.
ACCAGAATAGCTGGTACTCTGGCTGTGATTCAGACTGGAGAACTCTTGATCTACTGAGCACAAGTTTTATCCACTTCAGTGCATATCAGTCAAATTCTGATTAGTCTTCTACAGTCTAATCTGTATGACCTGTAACTTTGCCACTCAGACCAGGGATCAAACCAGACATGCCCCTCTCTTTTTCCAATAAAATAAGGGGCTGTCCTCATGACAATAAAATTACCAACAAGTGATTTTTTTTAAAACCTAACAGCAGTATGCTTAAATAGTATCATATCAGAAATCTGTCCCATCTAATACATTCAAAACTCAGACATCAGAACAGGAACTCAAGGATGCTTAACCCAATGCATTTTCATATTTATATCAAATATTCTCACTTTAAACCTAAAAGGTTTAACATCTGGAAAATAAATTAGAAAATCTATAATGAAATGGTATGGTCAAGTTCAGAGAAAAAAGATAATTCAGTAAAATGCTTTATATTAGAAAAAAAATTAAGAGATGACTCACAGGAAGATGAGGATGGTAAGAAGTCATACAGACCACTGAGAAATTAAAGAGCTCAACCCTTTGGAGCGAAAGTTCATCTATGTAACACTAAAAAACTCAGACCCTACTTCAAAGAAAATAAAATGCATCTCCATTACAAAGACCAACGAATTAATGCTGTTTACAGAAATAATAATTGTTTATTTTGAAAATCATATGAAACACATCACTGAATGGAAAAGATGGAGTGTTTCTTAATGTTACAGCAGGTGGTTCACATAGTTACCATCATGCTTGATGGGATTAAACATAACTGAAAGAGTGGATGTTATGTGGGCCAAGTCATCTAGGATACCCGGGTTAAATCCTGTCCAGCTGTCCATTCAAATCCTGGGGTAATTCTCACAAGGATCAATTAAGTCTTTTTCTCAGTCCTTTCAACTACATCGCTACAATAACACCTGTGCAATAAGTTCATAAACTGTATAGTAACTAGTGCTTGTCCCAGTCACAAACATGGGCCCACACTGGCAACTATTACACCAACCTAAGTCAATGGAGAGGACATGTTTAAGATTACTGTGTAATTTGGTGGACATCAACAACCTTCTGCCTCCAACTTCACATGCTGAGGACAAAGGCAGAGGGTTCCTACAAAATGTTGGTACCTCTACCAAAGTATACAGTACCACCTACAAAGACCAAAACCTTACTATTCACTGCCTCATAAACCTCGAGCCTCACGTCATAATATGTAGCTCTTATAAGAGGAACATACCCAACCTGCTCAGTCCCTGCTCACCAATCATCCCATGATGAGCCTGGCAATTCGATTACACTATGCTGTTAAAACAAAACAGAGCATTTACATATGCAACAAATGATTTCAGACCACGAGACCTGTATGGAATGTGACAGCTGGGAAACTGATTAAGTACAAGCATAATAAATAGACAACAATTAACAATTTATACACTTCATACAATTTCTTGTTGCTAAATGCTGTGCAGTGTTTTTATCACAAACGAATCATAGGCTTTGGACCAATACATATGCACAGTGGATGCCAGGAAAATGGCTTAATCTTTCCTACATCATTCATTTATCTCCAGCTCAACAATAACAATGGTCAACTCTTGATTATTTACTAAACTGTACAACTGCAGCAAACCCCACAGAAGTCTGTGACAACAGGACAGGATGGTCTTCTAGACTATGTGAAATTTCTCTGGATGTTTAAATACCAGGAAATAGTAGGAAAAAAATCCTTACCTTCAGACTAGATTCTAATTATAAACAGAACTTTTAAATTATTTCACCATCTTAAGAAGAAATGTAGGTTTATGAGATCAGTCTGTTGTCTGTGTCTCAGTAACAGGAATATGGCAGATGAACAAAGCTGCAAGGCTGAAGTGACCCTAGCAGTGCTTAATATAGGGTCCTTAAATCATGTATGGTAATAAGTCTTCAAAAATATGTAGCATTTATTTAAGTTTACATATACATGTAAGAACACAATTATGGCAAAAACTCTTCATTTAGGTTTCAGTTTGACTCTGGTAACTAATGAATTCCTGGATTCAGGAGTATGAAATTTTGTATGAAGATTACAAACATTCATACAAATTATGTATGAATACTGTTTGTAAGTCAACAACTACAAACATGGCAACACTGCACATCTTTCACATTATACCCAAGAAATCTAAAGTACACAATATCTGTACCTGAAGTTAACTTACAAAAGGTACTTGCTTCACATTGCAAATATTAATATTACAATATCTTTAAATCTTGAGACCAAGGTGAAAAACAAATACATACAGGAGCACAAAGACCTGGCTATGTGCCACTTCTTGAAATTTACAGTTGCATATACTATCAGACAGATTAAAGTGGGACCTGGATTGAAAGAAACTTTATTAAAACTTTGCAAAAAGTTTCCTCTGATTTATACAAAATAAAAATTTATGGACGAATATGTGCCAAGTGTAGGACAGGTTATGAAGAAGTGACAGTCTTCTTTATCTTTTATGAAGAGTGGTTATTAGAACAGAATTAATTTATATGCCTTGCTATTTGTGACAGGCAGATACCATATTTTCATTATACTTCAGCAAAATGAATGAAATAATTAGTCAAGTACTTCAGTCTGTTAACCTACGAGAGTGACTGCACAAAACAGAATACATGTCTGTTCATGCTGTAACTATGAACACTGAAGGAAATGTTAAAAAACAATGCAGAAAAGTGTGCAACAACACTGACAAAGTTTATGCACTAATCAGAGAGACATTTGCTGGATACTTTGAATAATCAAGAGTTGACTTCAGTGTCTTACACTACGTACACTGCTTCTGAGCTACATCTTCTGACTCGTGTTTTTATTGAAACCACGATACAATGAGATGTTTCACCAAAATGGACACCTAGAAATTATTAGGAAAAATATTTTAGTCACATGCATTTCTTAGAATGAAGTACAGTTTTACTTACATATACAGAATCAAAACAGTGAAAGCAGTTCAAAATAAGTTGTGGATGTGTCTTCCCTAAAGCAATGTATCTTCTAATGCTTCCAACTGTAGATTTTGCACCATATTTGCCTCTGCTTGCCTGGAAGGGTTGGAATGATCTGTTCCCAAGATATGAGCACCCAGGATAAGATTTAAAGCTGGGATAGCTCAGTCCATACACTGACTAGGCTAGAAGCTTCACCACTAATGAATGGTTGATTCCCAACAGGGGTCTCTTCTCCACAGCATCCAGACCAATCCCAGGGCCCATCAAGCCTCCTATTCAATGGGTAATGGGGCACTTCCCCCAGCAGTAATGTAACCAGGGCATGAAGCTGACCACTCACAGTCAAGGGTAGGACTGCACAAATCGCTAACTTCACACCCTCCCCACATGCCTTCATTGTGTAAACAAAGGAACTTTACTCATGTACATTTAGTGGTGATAACAAATGCGGAGTGCAGCTTAACTTTCACTGACAAAACTGTTATGCCACTTTTAGACAAAAAAAATCATTCACAAATATTATACTATGTGCTGCGTATGTGACAGTCTAATGCTGGGCACCATTTTTATGTCCACCAGGCTCATCGCTCAGTGTGTCTTTTTTACTGTTAATGGTCTCTCAGCAGATACATGCCACAAGAAGTAAACATTTTTTGTGCTGAAGTGATCAGTCATTTATCCCTACACTTCCAAGACATTTTGTCTTTATTGTTCAGTCACCATAACATAAACCATCATCCCAATCAGAGCGTAGTCATCCAAGATAATGAACAAATTTTTAATTCCTTCTGTGAAGTCTTGATCACTACCAATCTATATAAGTCTGGCATAAAATATGTTGCTGTCATTCTGTTTCAAATGTTTCCAGTTAGAGCAACTATGATGGACACTTACCTTGATTTCTGCTACGATGCTGATGAGATCTGCGATCTTCTGGGATAGTACGCGGCATCGCGTGGCAGTTGTTTCTTCTCGGACTCATGACCCTTGAAGATGGGGCCAATACGTTGTCCCAAAATGTCGGGAAACAATTACCACACGACACTGCATAATATCCCAGAAGAGCACAGATCTCATGATGGACACTTGTTCTGAGGCAGAGAGTGCACAGTATATGATTCCATGTACTCCAAATGACAGGGAGATGATGCTGATGTTCGGTAGAAGGGACCTGCCCCTTAATGTGTACTTGGAACATTTTGATAGCTGTAACTTCGCAAATCTAACTTCATCAGAGGTGAGTGACACAAACACATGTTACAGTAAAATCCCCACTGGATTCACCTAGACCTAAACTCAGTATCTTTGGCATGGAAGTCCAGTGCCTTATTCTTGTACCAGAAAGATTTGGATTTAAAATTAGGCTAACAAATGCCTGTCATCTACAAACAGGAATGACACTCACCATCCAATGTAGCACTGGCAGAGGTTCTCATTGGATGTGGCCTGCTGGATGAGCAAGTCCACCTGTTTCTGCACTGTCAGGGTCTCCTCATTCAGAAAGTCTCGTCCTGTCAGCTTCTCACGTACTCTTTTGATAATGACCAGTGCTTTCTTGTTCAGAGCTTCTGGTTGGCTACTGTCTCCTGCAATCAACATTACAGAATGAGAATGAAAAAAATTATTTTCTGAATGAATGATAAATAGCAACTCTTAGGAATTTTTGTCTTTGATAACTTTAAGAACTGGAATGCAAAGAAATAATATATATCACAATAATCATATATTATTACAACTGCAATGTGTCATACACACCACATTCTATCAGAACTTGTCAAATGACTTAAAAAGACATGAGTGATCTAAATTAAACCAAATGCAAAATGGCTCAGCAAAATTTAGTGCAAGTCTATCACAGAGAGTTTGATCAAATGCAGTGGAGTTGTTTGGCCACTCTTAACCTGGAGATGGGTGAGGCAACATTGAGATATCAACAGGTGAGTTCTGCATTCAGTTTCACTAGATACACCTACAAATTATAGAAATAAACTAATATTCTGTGTGTTGAGTACGTCTCCAAAACAAGGTGGAAATTTTATGGCAATAATTTCAAGCAATACAAATATCCTGTATGGCGTATTTTGACGTAAAACCTGTATTTAGTGCTAACTTAAATAAATACATACAGAGGGCAGAGACTTAGCTGCAAGACATGTACAAACTGAAAATGTTCGAGGTGGGGGGTGGGGAAGATACAAAGAATAGGGAATATACAAATTCACCTCCATTCTCCACACTGCTAGGTGCTCCTTTCTTAGGTACTGTAGCACTAAGACTGCCCCCACTGTCCAAGATATCACCATGTTCTTGTGAGGAGGATGAAATGGATGAATCAGTCTGTGCCTTGGACCGTTTGGCTTTGGGTGCTGCACTGTCCATTAGGCGCCAGTTGAGCAGAGGGTCATATACAAATGCCTCCAGCACAGCCATAAGACTATCTTTGTTCCGATGCAACACTGACATGACAGATTCACATGTTCGTCTGTATGTTCCTTCAATGCCAGTCACCTGAACAAAAGGTTTAAATGAATGTATAGGTTTCCACATTACTCAGTTCAACTTCTATTTTATACTTAAAGATTTCATTAATAATTTTTCTGTGGTGTCATCCTTACAAGAGCTGATACTAATTCCGTTTCACCTTCTTTGTGCCTATATTTGCTATTAGCCTGGATTTTATCCTACCATACATTATGATGTCTGTGATGTTTCTTTTGAAGTCTGTACTTGCCTCCATTGCATTAATCAGCATTCTTGTCAGCCTGAAGGGAATCTTTTCAGGAAACTTCTCCCTGGTCATTGCAACTTCAAAGCAATCACCAAAGTCAATATGCAGAATTTTACCACTCAGACGATCTAACATCAGATTTGAGGGATGTCTGCACAGAACAACACACAATGTTTTAACTGTAATTTTAAACTTTGTAAACAAAATTATCAGAAAAGCATTTAGATCTGAAAGGGACGGACTAAATGAGAAGGAAGATCTGCATAATAAGGAACCAGCTCCATGGAGCAGAACTGTCCTTGAGAAGCTAAACAATCTGCTTAGCTGGTGCAGAAAGTCTTGACCTTTCATGGACCCTGGAAGTGTACTATTTTCACTAAGTCAACCACTGGTCCGTATCCTGTGCTACACGAATTCGGTCAACACTTATGTAAGTAACAGAATACTAGGGCAGTGTAATCTATATGATGATGGTCTGGACACTGGAATTGTATGGGAAAGGCAAGAAATTAATAAAGAAACTGTGAGGAAAAATTTCTTCAAAAGCAGCCACTTGGAAGAGCATGATGGGAGGATAACATTAAGACAGTCATATGGTGATGGGTTGTGAGGGTGGATATATCCAATGGTAGACTTTGGTGTTAGGAGTACTGAATTTTTAGGCTTTACTACAAAGAGTTGGTTTGGTGCTCAGCTTCTGCTACTAACTGAATCAACAATTCATTACACCAGTTGTCTAAAAAATGTCAATTACCTGTCTCCCAAGCCGAGTATATATCCCACCATTGACATAACTGCCAAGGAGCGTGTGTAGTTTGTCCGACGGTCAAACCAGACTTCTGATGATGGTGATTTTAGCCATAAGAGGCGGGACAGGTCATCGCCCTGTGTATGCTCCAGTGCATGTTCAAACACTTCGACCTTCTGCATAAGTGTTAGGTGATCATAGTCAGGAGCCATCTGTGAGAAATTATTTTGAATTAGCACTTAGGAATATAGTAAAACTGACTGCAAAATAATTATTTTGTAAGAAGACAATGCCCTGTGAAATGTCAACATCAAATGTTAAAAAAAACTCAGTAACTTGCAAATTACAGCAAGAAAGCTACACTTATACTAATACATTATACTAGATTCAATAACAATATGCTCTACAGGATGATAAGAATCTAGTGGGAATATTTTGGCAAGGTAAACACTATACTACAGACTGAAGCATACCCCACACTGCTCTCATATTCTGCCTATTCACAACTACTTAACACACATAACTGAGTAGTGGATCTTACCTAACAGCAACTGTTATGCCCACTACAGTATTCAGGAAGCCCAAAGAATCAAATGTGTAAAAAACACTCTCCCCCCCCATGACACAGCAGCCCCTAGTGCGCCAGGGCATCCTCATTACTGATGCTTCACGATCACACTCACACACACCACGCTTGGTAGGACTCCTCTGGATGAGCGATCAGCCCAATGCAGTGACCTCTACCTGACAAAACACAACACTCACAAGAGACAGACATCCATGCCGCTAGCAAGACATAAAACCTGCAATCCGAGCAAGCAAGAGGCCGCAGACCCACACCTTAGACTGCGTGGCCACTGGCATCAGCTAACACGTGTTTTATAATACTAAACTTTCAGTGACATATATTTCAATGTTTCCTTACCCTCAGCATTATCCTATGTTCAATGTTGAGCAGAATTTTCTTTTTTTCACGGTAGTCCCGGATAAGTGTATGGAGTGTGTCACAGTGTGGGACCCAACCAATCAAACCACTGTTAGTGGACAGTGGAATCACAGCATACCGCTAAGAGGAAGAAAGAACAAAACAAATTATTTGTTTACAGAATGAATGCAATACCTTCCAGTTAAAATCCCTCTTCAAAAGTTTCTATTTCCAGAAGCTCAGCTGTTTATTGAATAATCATCACTACACTGCACTGTGTCTTCTTCAGAAAATAATTTCAAAGCCAGTTTTACAAACACTTTTCTTGACAGATTTTCTTCACAAAGGAAATAAATAAATGTCACATACATACAACCAATGAGCACCACAACAAACAGGAAAGGTGACAAATAGTAACATTTATCATGAAATCTGCTTTAGTTTCTGATCATGACTGTCCTTCAAAAACACATTATATACATATCTCATAAATCACCATTACCTGTAGAGGGCATTCTTTTACATCCTGTGTATTTAATGGAGTATATCCAAACACATGTTTAGACCCATAAATAAGGTAGTAAAACAGAAGTTCATATTTAGACCAAGTTCAGTTTGTGGTAATGATTTACATGTCAAATCTTGCCAAAGTCTTTTCATTCATAATACAGCAGTTACTTGTGAGTCAACTGAGTGAATTTGCAACATCCACAAAAACTACACTCCTATTAAAACATGACAGAATGTGACCAACATTTTGTGGTGTTGAAAGAAAGAGTTACAAGGTTGTTATGTTGCTAGACCTTCTGCTTGAACTTGCCTGTCCTAAACCACCACAAGCTCCACAAGCATATACTTGTAACTTGGCAACAACACATGCCCATTATTCTCCATTATCAGAAATCAGTTCTCCAGCTTATCTGTGCAATATCCAGTGCTTTGGTCTTTGACTACAATTTTTAAAAATGCAGTAGAAGTTCTATATTCAAACAACTGCATAACAACATATGATTCCTACAAACACACATATGCATAAATTACATCAAATTGTAAAATCCACAACAGAACATGTATAACATGCCTAAAGGACTAAACGAGAGATTATGCCACAAAAGAATAAAACAAAAGGTGGCTAGTTGAGAGAAAAGTACAATATGCTTACAAACTAGTGCATAAAATAATCATGTATAATGCTAACCTGAATGGTAAGGTTTCTGCGAAACGTGTCAGGGTCATTGAGGAGGAGTGTATTGACTAGACTAAACAGCTGCATCACTCTCTCATCCTGCCGCAAGTCCTCATGACCCTTCAGTAAGAACATGTAGTCTCGGCCGCTGCTTCCTGACAATAAAGTGCAAAAGTGTCATAAAACATATACCATAATTACATAACAAGGTTTGTAATTTTATTCGCTATGCATTCGAACAAGTGGTTCCAAAATCATGTGGTGCATTGCAACTAGTTTATCAACATATATTATAGTGTAATTCTAATGACAGACATCATAAATGTGCATATATTATGGTTAGTTGCAAAAAATATAAACCCTTCCAAACACGGTGTCAACACAAAGCACCATCATATTATTCTAAGACAATCTTTGCACTTGTACTTGTATGTGCAAAATGCACTCATCTTTGAAACAGTATTAAAGCATAAGAAACAATTGTTATTATACATTTATGTTTCCTTAATGTATTTATTCATCTAAAAGGAAAGTGAAAATAATTTCAAAGCACGGACCAAACTGCAGCAATTATAAAATATTAGTCAACAGTCGTGTAACTATCAAATTTTCAAACAACACCTTGCACCATGGAGTGAGTGAGTGAGTGAGTGAGTGAGTGAGTGAGTGAGTGTGTGTGTGTGTGTGTGTTAACTTTACCCTTGATGCAGAGTTTTCGTGGCCGCTGTTTTGATGTGATGACCTGCAATGAACTCTGGATCTGTGCAATTCTGACCACAGGCTGTCCTGGAATATAACTGCCAGGTACTGCAAGCTCCAGGTCTCTGCACATCAGGAGTTTTGGGCTGACATACTGCAGCTCTAGACTTGTCAGTTGTGGCAGCTGGCGTGAGATACGTCGGAACACATGGTAGTAGAGATCCCATGCTTGGTTCAGATCTCGTACATTTCCTGATACTTTGTATCTGTGGCACCACTCCTGTGCCTCCATCAGATCACGTCCATAAGCCTACACAGAAATGTTATTCTACATGAATGTACACTTTCCTATATCGGTATGCACTATGTCATGTTAGGAGGATACACAGAACATGAAGTTCTATTTCCAGTTTGCTGCTAAGAAATTTATAATAGTCTTTTACTCTTACAGGAACAGTGTTGCGACATACAGTGTCATAGTGCAAGCACTGTATCTGCTGCCCAGGTACAGCACTCATCACAAGATAAATATATGGCCACTACACAGCCACATTTGGAAACTGGTCTTTATCTTACTGTCAACCTGCATCTGAAACTGCTCATCAGAATGCTTCCACACATATAAGTTTTTTGGTGGGTACTGAACTCATCACAGGCTTTACGAGAAAATGTAATGCAGTAGGGCGCAAAGCTATTACTTTTGGTGAGCAGGGCTTGAATAACCTACATAAGGAATGTGGAATTGTCATTAATATTTTCATCATAATGTTTTTTGTTGTTACCACCACCACCACCAAAATTTACTGTATGTGAATAGGGGATTTTGACCTCCCACCCCATACCCCCAAAGTCAAAAACTTGCTGCCAACCATGCACATTTTCAACGGGCTTTATTTAGTGATTCAGTCAGCCATACAGTGTTGATGGCAGATGAGGCTGTCCCATAACATGCTAAGCAGGCAATGATGGGATGTAGAGGTATAGCTCATCCATACTTGACCTTGGCACCAGAAGCAGGTGGGTGGTTACTGCCACACCCCGGCTGTTTACCCCCAGGAAACAGACCTGGTACCCCTTGTACAGGAGGCTGGGTGGGCCTTGGGGTTCATCTGGATGGGTCCAGAAAATCTTGTCCCTAGCAGGGTTCAACCCCTGACCATCCAGCCTGTAGCAAGTCACTACACCAGTTATGCTAAGGCTCCATATTTATAAATGAATATAAATATGGAGCACTGGTGGAATTACAACTGAGAGGAAAACTGAAATACTTTGAGTAAAACCTGTCCCAGTGCCACCTTGTCTGCCATAAATGCCACATGAAATATACAATTCCAGGGCAGCCCATAAATGTGCTATATTCAAAATGGTAATTAAAAATTAACAGCCTTCTGCAGTCATACAAACAGCCAACACACATTTATTTCACCTGGTTGAATGAAGTTTCCTTCAGAGTCTGAGGTCCTCGTTCCAACATGGCATGGAGTGGGTCCAAGGTGTCAAACATTCCCTTCACATTACGTTCTCCAAAATAGAGTCTGCTTGCTTCTTCCAACCCCTCATGCCACAATTCATGCCACAGAATAGCTACTCGGATCAATTCATCACTAACCTGCAGATGTCATTTGCGAGAATAAATAAATGAATCTAAGTTTAAATTTAATGTTTAACTGAACCATTTCTGTTTAAATTATTCCACCATTAACAGTCCTTAACTTACTCTTTCTTAGTCACTGACATGATGATGTATAACTGAAACCACCTTCAATATCTGTTGACAATTTTCAGGTTTCCATCACAGTCTGGCATAAGTCTATGTCAATCCAAGAAACAAAGTTCAATTTTCAAAACCATTTCATGTCGTAAAGAATGCTCACTTGCTCGGTCAACTCTGTTAACATATTTCAGCACATGTTTCTTAAGCCACATTCCCACAAGTGGTACATTTTACAAACATCTGCCACTTGTGGAAACTTGCTATATCATAGAAATGGTGCACTTGTACTAATATTGGCCCCCTGTCTGTTCCCCACTGACTGTTTGTAAACGTGATGCATGTCAAAAGAAATTATCAGTGTTTGTTCACTTATCAAGCTGAGACTCATTGCATTTCACAACCCAGTTATGCTTGACAAGCAGAGGCTGACTTCAGTGGGGACAATCAATGTCACTTGGTACACTGAGTGCCGACAGTGACCAAGTATACAAGTCATGGGAACACAGTCACGATGATGAGGTAAACATATGGCAAGTGTAACCAAGTATGGGTGTCTGCCAAATATACCAGTCATGGAAATAGTATGACAATTATTGTCTTGGCTCTTTGCACAAAACACACTTATTGGCACATTTGTCAAACACACCAGCCATAAAAATACAGCTTCAAAATGCAACAAGTCGTACGGAAAAGAACAGAAGTATCCCCTCACATCTGCTTCTCACTAAAGAAGTCAATAACATACACAAAAAATCCCATTATATCATATATTGATAACTGGTCAAGCACAGATGGACGCCAAAATGTGAGGTCACCTACTCAAAACTCATGTCAGTTTATCTACATACCTGAACTGTGGTCTTCTGGGTTAAGACCCATGTAGACTGATGGGTGATAACCAGCAGCACAGAGAAACATGCTAGCTACCTCTTCAAAGTACAAGAATGTTCATTCAAAACAGTTAAAAAGTCTACAAGGTTCATAACATGAAGACCACAATCCAAATCTGTCATCAAGAAACCCTCAAATGCCATACCACCACTTTGTTTTACATCAACAAGTAATAGTTCATAGAACCAGACAGCAGAGTTATTATTTGTGACAGGGCAGGTACCCAATGGGGGAAGGACAAATTCAGTAACAGGTTATGAGCCTGCAGGTTACAAATTTCTCTTTCTTGCTACCCATATCACTGATTGACAAAGCAAAAACCTCAAGGGGGGGGGGGGGGGGGGGTGCAAGAAATATGGGAAAAAATGATGTCATAACATAAAGTCACTCATGAAGCAATCTCAGTGCAGAATAACAAAACTGATGCAATAAAACATTGGAACCAAGCACTGGGTTACTGTACACAGGCATTCCCTAAACACCGTACACATCTAGGGTAAGAGTAAGGACAAAGCATAATTTGCCAAAAATGCCTGTATAACTTGAATTTTGCCCACAATATACAGCAAAATATGAAGGCAACAATACATTCTCTTCAAATGGGAGGAAAAGTATAATATCAGGAACAATGTAATGTATGACAATCAAATATGTTTTAAAATATAAGACATACAAACTCCGGAAAATGTTTCTACAGATCAGTTAGACATATCATGCTACTGGCACAAGTACAAAGAAGGAAAAGTGTTACAGAATAATGTGTTACCATAACTGCCTGCTGGACCAGCAAAGAACTGTGCTCACACATGTTCTTGAGGATCTTGTTTGCTGCATTACGTCTTGCCAGGCTGGCAGATTTACTGGCAACTGTCAGAGGATAAACCAGGGCCTGTGGATGATGTTTACCAATGTCTATGAGGAGGTGATGAATGAGTCTGCCTACCAGAGCACGTGGAGTGTCAATCCGGGCTATCAGCTGGGGGATCACCTGTACCAACATAAGCAATATGTTAACATATGTAAAAAGGCTGAGCCCCATACTAGTGCGAAACAGAAGCCCATACAAACCTACCTGAAGCCACGTATCAATTTCAATTGTACGAATTCCCTCCACAATGGCATCATACACTTCTGGCCACTGGCCATAGTCAAACCAAAGTGTGAGTAGTCTAAGTGTGTCTTGCAGTGAACTTCCATGTGACAATGCAATGGAACGAAAGAACCCCTCGACTGCTGGCACCGTGAACTGGGAGATATACAGAGAGCTTGGCTATAAAAAAAGCAGCAGATTTCAGGATTTGCTGTACTTTTCAATACAGCTAACCAAATAAATCTTTTTATTTTACCTTTATTTTTATAAGTAAACTTGACATGAAACGACATTTTTAAGAAAGTGCTGGAAGTATAATTTACGTAACTCTGCGTCAGTTACTAACGTTATGTAGCACTGAATGAGCAATGACATGATAATAACAAACAGCAAACTGTTCTAAGTATTATCTTGATATTTAGAGGGGCTGCTCTAAGTATTATCCTGATATTCATCTGGTTGGATTAAGGAAAACAAAATAGAAACAAAGAACATTAATTACTGCATGTCTCTGGACCACAAATTGGCTGGATACTTCCTAAATACCACAACATTGCAATGTTCATAATTAAGTAGCACTATTCGCACACTTCACATATATAAAATATTCATCTTCTACCAACACAGCTTTTCTTAAAACATTTACTAACTTAGCACGTACTTAATAAAATGTACCTTATAATTCATATAGGTCAATAAATAAAATGGCAACTGGCACAAGTGATCTACCGAATTTCAGGTACGTTGAGAAGATTTACAGGGCATGGTATGTCAACATGGTATTCATGTTACACACATTTGTATAAAATTTGTAACACTTACAAGCCCTGCACGAGTGGCAGTGCTGGCATCAGCCTGCGCCCTTGTTGATGCTCCCCCTGCTTCACTTGTCTGCTGCTGCTGTTGCTGTTGCTTGTAGAAGAGAACTGTTTCGAAGTTCATGTATGCCCACGCATGCCAAGCCTTGTACCATGTTGCATCATGGTCTGTCGCCGTAGCATAGTATTGCAGGACGGCAGGAATAGTATGCTCATTAATACCATGTAAGCTCTCCTGCCACTGGCCCAGCTTTAAGTAACATCTGTGAATGTAACAATAGTACATAAAGTCAGAAACAGACCCAGTTAGGAGGACGAGCACAGTCAAGCATTTTTTTACCTCTTTAGCACAAACTACCAATTTAAAAATCACAATCCTGCCAGCCCCTGCGCTTTTTTCATGATAGACATAGATGCAATCAGCCAAGATTCCTTTGTGGCTTCCGATTCTCTATTTAATGTTTCATAGAGAAAAACAGGTCTAAATACCACACTGGTGAAAATATTTAGAGACAATTTAACACCTAGATAATGAGAACAGAACCAGAGTTCAAATCACAAAGTGGAGAACATTACTTCGGAAAATGGGTGCGGATTACACTGTGTGTGTGGTGCACACATACATACATGCACATGTACATATTTTTTTCTTTCTTTCTTTCTTCCAAGCCATTCATGCATATGTACCTGGCATTTTATATTCCCAGCAACATACATGATCCATATTTGCAAGTTTGCTGGGCCAAATTTCAAAAGCAGCTACTCTGACAGAAGTTCATTTTTCTCAAATATATCAATTGAAAGCAAAATTATAGGTTACAAAACTCTTTTTAATGTGTGTTTCATTTTAATTTATCTAGTTACAGCCTGTTCTTTTCTTCACTATTGCCTACTCGCCAAAAGTAAAAGCATCCACATCTGAGATTGATCAGCATACAGAATGTAAATCTACTAATCTGCAATGAGTGGGTGGCAGTGATGATTATAGTGACTTAATGTGGACCTTGAACCACTTACAATTCAATGAAATATGTGAAGTTCTGACATTGTCAAAGGCAAGAGACAGGGAAAGACATACAGAGCTGCCTGGTCTAGTTTGCTCGTTGTAAGACAAAAAACTGCCTGATGTGATGAAAGAAGGCTTACGTTTGTTGAGTTGGTATGCGAATTAACCCTTTAAAACAAAGTTAGTACTACAGGGTCCTTATTTTATCTGACCCATATTGTTGGTCACTTTCTGTCAGCTTGCTGATTGCATAAAACATAGCCTGCTCATTGTCTTTCCCACACACATTGTATGAGACAAGCTCTTAGTTGCTCTATTTATGTCCACATATGACAACTCTGGTTTGCAAACTCTATGATACAGATCATTAAGCAAAAATGAATTTAGTAAATTGGTAAACTGGTACCTTCATGCACAGCATGATCAGAAAATACAGCCCACACGTATACCATTTAGCAATAAGCCTGATTTCATCTCAGCAGATACATGAACCATCACAGTAATGAAAATTAGTCTGTGGAAAAGCCCATATAAATCCACACAGTGCACGTGCAAGGTACATGACATGTGTCATGTGCTATGAGTTGAAGTAGGATTTTTGGGCCCACTTCTTTCCTGAGACCATAAATTCACACTGCTATATTATACACACACACACACACACACACATTCGGACACCATTTTTTTTAAACATCTGTCCAATTACAAGGGAACATATATCTAAGACTGTCTCAGAAAAGATGACTTCTTGACTCATTGGCTGACTTTGATGAGCATTACTTGCACATACCTTCACTGATCCCCAAGTGTCTATGAAAAGCAGCACTCACTTTCCTTACTTAAAGGCAATAGTTATGTTCAAAATAGTACCAAATGTCACTAAAATACTTCAAACAGTTACAAAATAATTAATTTAAAAAAGTATTTTTGGAATATTTCTTTATACAAATAGTACAAAAATTGGTTAACAGAATTACAGAAACCCTTAGAATACTTCTATATCATGTTTAGGTTGCTAAATACTTAAATCTTCACAAAGTGTGTTCTACCTTGCAAGAAGTCTGTGGCGAAGTTCTTGCTGTTTATCTTCATCCTGTCCCATCAGCTGGAGGGTTTGAGGGTGAAGAGAGGATTGAACAAACCTGTGCAGCTGGCTGCAACACGATGAACAAGTTTCATTCCTTCTATTTGTGGTGCTAAGTCGTCTTATCCACACAGTGTTAAATACAGGTAACAATGTGGCTAGAAATATGAAACTTGAGGAGCGTAAGATTCTGTACAATTATTTGTATCTTAAAACCATGAATGGACTCACAGGAGCTGTTTTACTGGGTACCCAAAATTCAGGGCCTGAAACCTGAACTATTACCCATTTAACAAATAAATAAATGACCAACATGCAGTATAACCAAATCTAAGTCCAACCTTGATAAAAAAAAAACAGACTTGCCATTCTTCTCTAATCCTCAGAAACCACTTCTACTGGAATGTGTTTCATACAAAAAGTAAACAGAAGGTAATACTATACTGGAAAGTGGTTTACTTGAACATTAGAGGTCCCTACTTATATAATTTTGTTTTGCACTGTGCTCCTAAAATTCATCTTAAAGATATTACTGTAGAAAAATGGGAAACAAATTTCACTGCCAACAAAAGATAAGTACAAAACATAAATGCAGCCTAAAGCGAAAGAAGGAAAGGAATAAATAATAAATAAGGAGAGGAAACAATGGAATACAAAAACACATCATGTAGAAGTACACCCACATTTAGCACATATTTCTTTCTCGTTTGTGATTTTGATCATAAATACATAAACATCTGGCACACATACTATGGATTACTTAGATATAAGTAAACTGGATTAAATGAACAAATATTCAGGATCCTTGAGATTCTGTTCTAAATAGGCTAAGTAAAGATCCACGTCAATACTCTGTTACTACAGAACTGAAATGTTCATCTCTTCTCCCTTTGATCCATCTCTGTACTGTTCTTCTATATACAAACACTTTGTATTCCCCACATGGTTGCCCAATCCAAATTTTTTATACACTTCTTGTTCTCCCCATAAAATTCACATGTCCCATTATGCATTCCTTAATTTAATGAATCCAACAATATTACATGAAGCTCCTTATTATGTAACAAACTTCATCACATCTTATCAAAGTAACTCATCTATGTCAACAAATGTAAGTGCTTGTCATCAGCAATCTACAATTTTATCATTATCAGTCTTCAGTACTGTACTTTGTTCTGATAATATACTACATACTAAACAGAAGTCACAGTATACTTGCAAGTCTGATTGTCAAGTTGCCATGGTAACTGATTTCCCCCTTTTTTAAAAATAGTACATAAAAATATGGAAGCAGTCAGTCTTTAACACTTTTCCTCCGGCTGCCATTTAAACTTTTAAATCCCCGTGCCGGGTGATTTTAAGGGCATTGAAAAAAATTTAAAAGCACGGCATTTTTGTTGTAATAATACGAAATTTTTTCACGTCATCGCAGAAGATTTGCTGTATCTCGTGCACAAAAAATGGAGTTCTTACGTGGATTTGGAGTCCGACACCACAGGCGGAAATTCTGAGGCCGGAATCGCGAATTTTATACGCCACTAGAAGCCCACTTCAATTTACAAATCTCACAGAGATTAGGTTTTTGCGGCTCGACGCATGAAAATGAACGTTACTCTCACTCCCAGTAATTCAGGCTTGTGTGGTACTTCAAAACACTGCCCTCTACAAAGTCCTACATCACATTTTTGACAGTACATTGTCGTGCATTTTTTTACAGTCTTCCCGGTTTGGCGCTTGCTTCTCTCTGCACGCACGCGACATGAGCGCTGAGACTTTCCTTTCAGCTTAGCGTGTGTCGCAGGAATCCTACATAAAAAATGGTCTCTCCCTACGAGTCTGCCTGCTGGTCTGACCTCGTACCTGAGGTTCTGTGCCAGCACTAGCGAGCAATCCTTCAGCAACTTTTTCGTAGAAAAACAGGTCTGTGCTGAAGAATATTTTGAATATGTCCAAGGGAGAACTGTCTTGAGTTATTTGGTAATTTTTATTTATCCCTGGTACTCTGGAAAACGCAGGTTTCTGATTCTTGCCAATATTTTCTATCCATCCTAACTCCAAATCTGTATTTGCACGTTAGGAATGGCCCTGCATGTTCTCTTCCTGACTCTGTCTGGCTCAGGCTGCAAAGTTTCTTCCTCTGCCTCTTCACTGCTACTGCTGCTAAAGGGTGAATTTGCTTCGTACGTTTCACTGTTAGAAAGTTCACTACAACTACCATCGTCTGACTCTGAATCATTCACAATTTCATTTATTTTATCAGTTCCGATAAACTATTTTTTGTGAAGAATTTTCTGAAATAGAACTCGGTCCGGGATTCTCCATTTTGCTTGAGGCGCGCTAAACTACAAACACAGCTAATTGATAGTTTTCCCAACCACATGCTGGGAGAGGGGTACATGATTCATTGCGTCTGATCTCGCGTTTCAGCCGCGATGAAACAAAGGCGTGCTTTCAGTCAAACGTCAAAACAGTTTGTTGCGCAACCGTTCTGTCGCAAGAGTCCAGAGGGCCCACTGCGGAGTGTTGCAGGAAGCGGCACAAAGCCACTGAAACTACAGTCATGGAGGAGTCGAATGGTATACACAGGAAGCCAGTATCTCCAATAGTTTTTTTTTAACGAATTTATGGAAGTTGGGAAGTACTAGTACTCCGGCCGGACAGGTGGCATGTGAGGCCGTGGAGTACTAGGACACCGCGCAGACGGAAAGTGTTAAGTCTAATGTAGTGCTACTTTTACACTGCCTTGCATCTTCAAAGAAAGACTGGACCTTTAGCTAAGCACTACAAGATAAAGAAACACAGGAGAAAGAAATAAGAATCCATACATACTTAGCTTCAGGCATGGTCAGCCTTGCACTCCAAGCACTTAAGCCAGAAAAAGGGTCCCTGCTACCAACTACGCAGGAGGTCCAGTGGACATGAGAGCCAGGGTCGATGTGGTTAGTTAATTTTTATTGTATCTAAGCACTAGAATATAACCATGCGTTGATAACGGTATTACTGAAAATGAATGACTCGCTACAGCCTGGATGGTGTGGGGATCAAATCCTGGTGGCACATGGGGGGGGGGATTTTCCACACCCATCCAGACAGGCCCTGGAACCCACCTAGCCTCCCGTATAATGGGTAACTTTCCAGTGGCTAAAGTGGCTGGGGTGTGGCAATAACCACCCACCCCCATCTTCCACCGAGGTTAAAGAAAGAGTAGACCTACACCTCTACTCCCCCTCTGGCCCTTCACAGACCGTTCCAGGGCAAACTTTATCTTTTACTATAAATGAAAACAGAAATATGACACCACACTGTGACTACCTTCTCTGTAGGGAAATGGAAACATAGGAAGTGGAACATACTTGTATGCTTCCTCTCTTCGATCTGACATCCACAGGTGTTTAGTGTAGGCAAACGTAACCTGAGGATGATGTGCAGGTAGAGGCTGGTCTGGATTCTCTGATGGATCCATGCCAAGGAGCATTACTAGCGTCTTGTGGGACAACATCTGTATGACATGCCATGAAATTATGATTTCAGAACTTTTAATTATCACTTAAATAAGCCTTTGTAAGAAAGGAATAAAAAGGACTAAAATCTTAAAACAGGATATTAGGCTATAATTGAATGTACAAAAAACTGGCAGCTGAAAAAAATCAGCTCTTGCATGATATATGCACATAAAACTTATGTGCCAGGGAAATAATGGCTACAATACAAGAGGACTGTGACACTATGATACAGCAGAATGCTGAAACCTGAACAGTGGGACCCATACGTTCCTCAGAAACATGGTGTCACATTCTAGGAGGCAACATTCTTCATTTTCATCCCCACCAGAAACCCAAAATCCCTTACAACAGGCAGCAGGTCAATATCCTTGTTGCAAGACAACACCAACTATCAAAAACTTGTTACACTGCTTAGATTAAATTATATGCATGTGCCACAATGTACATGATATATTCTATTACATTCCCTTCACTTACCAAGCGTCCAGACTTCCTGCAGAGTGACGCATACTTCAACCATATGTACATGTCCTCATGGGGAGAAACCACTAGTGTATGCACCTGGATGATCCGTTGCCAGTCTTCAACAACTCGCTGACAACCCTGCAGAGAATATTATATATACTAGTATTTAACATTTACGATCAGCAACAGGTTGCATTATAAAGACTTAGCTTACTAACTTAGCACTATCAATTAGCTGTATGAAGTGTACCTGAAATTTCTCCATGTTTGTGCTATGTATTCCACCTAGCTTGCCTAGAGAACTTCTGTTCTTGCATAACGTTCACTCTGAGTTACCTTTTCACATATAAAGTGTACAGAAGACATTATTACCACTGAATATTTAATATCCAGATTTCCAGATTTTAATGCAGGTGTATATTTTCTGAGCCCCAGGGCCAAGAAGTGTATCAAAAGCTTTGCTACAAGATAGTGCACTACGGGTTACAGATGAAAAACGCATGAGACAATAGTGTTTAAGACAAGCAGAAGCACTGAAGAATGAACAGCCAAGCATTGTGTATTTTTAAACTGAGGCACTCTAAATTGTAAAGCTAAATTTAACAAAATCATGACTTTTCCCTTCCCCTTGATATACACTTCGGACTGTGTAGAACAAACACCAAGTACCATGAGCATATATCTGCTTCTAATATTCTTGAAATTCCTGTCAAATGAAATAAAAGATTCAACATGACATAGAGAAGGTGACTGAACATAAGAGGAAAACTTGACTGGCAAGCGCTCCCATATCCAAGTGGTCCAACACCATATATATCCCAACTCCTATGATGACTGTGATGAATATAGAGTGCATATTCTGGAAATGTACATCTGACAATCAGGTTTGAGGCAGAACTTTCATTCTATGAACATCTCTGTCAGCAGCAAATACTGGGTTCCAACACACATTCATATAGGCTACTCTACAATAATGAATCATACTATCACAAAGCCAAAAAATATGACATCCTTAGGTTGCACTGTGCTGTAGAGACCAAACAAAAAACTGATTACAAAACACATTACCTGACGGCATACAAAATGAATAAAAGAAACAGTGGGGAATATACTTTGTTCCCCTTATTTTGTACAGTTTGTGTATAATAAATACCTTACAGTCTCTACAAATGGCAGGATTTCTTAAAGATTCAAGGCTTCTGCTCCTTCCACTAGAAAGCTTCCAGTATACAAAAATAATCCAGTCTCATACCTGTAACCTATCCCACCACATCTTACGGATGGTACTTCTCCTTTCTGGAATTAATTTATACTGGACAACTTCTTCCAATTCTGCCAACATTTGTACAGAGACCATAGCCCCATATGCTCTTTGATAACTTTCCCCAGCCATTGCAGTCAACTCAGTATCCAGGAGATCTCTTGCAGAGTCTATAAGCTGTAGAAAAAAACTTGGTTATTTGAAGAAACAATGGTAGTACATCAGCATATAAATTTCAAATAACATGATTTGATCTTCATTTCCAAAAAATAAATGAACTAGGTATTTTAATACAGTGGAACTTGGATTTTAAGTTCCTGAGGGCACCATTTAAAATTAATATAAAATCAAGGAAACTGTAAAATCAATGACATGAAAAGTTACAGAGCTAATGAATTACATTCACTAAATAATACTGTGCTGCATTAAACATGTAATCTAGTTTACTTCTCCCACATGTCGATTAAAGTAAGTTGTTGCTTCTTCACTTTCTGGAATTCTCACATTCACGTGCTTCTTTTTAGATTTCCCGAAATCAATGGATAATGAGGGGAAAGCATACGTTCGCCTGTGTCTCCAAAGATACTACAAAGACTTCTGTAAAATTTGGTATTGGAGGGGTCCACACCAAAAGCAAACAGGAAAATGTATTTTGCTTCATAGTGTCCAATGTCACTGTTATTTCACAAGATATACATATCAAACCTCATCTATTTTCCCAAAAACATCAAATCATACAAAAAAATTAGTACACTACATAAAACAGAGGTCATTAAGATTTACAAATTTCTATTTTAAACAGCACCTGACTAGTCAATATTTAACAAATTTCAAACTGAGAAGGTTGGTGTACCACTAATGCTCTACACTTGTGTTCAGGTAAATGGTTGGAATATTGGCCAAGATGCCAGCTATCCTGACACATGATTTCATGATCTTTCTCAGTCCCTCCAGGCAATGACAGGACAGGTCTTTGATTAAGCCATGACTCCTTCCTTCAAAATCCTTCCAATTCATAACTCAACAATTACCTGACTACTGACACTACGCAATAGAGTCTGCACATATAACTTACAGCATGGTAAACAACCAAGAAAAAAAAATTGGTAATTTCGAACTCAACCCATAGCATGTGTAGCTTTGCAAACATTCTATTCATAATGCATCTGGAATAAATAAAGATCCAATCTTATACAGCATGAAACCTGCAGGAAAAACATTCTCAAAACATGCACACTTTTCAACATTGCATCAGCATTACTGTCAATAAAATTACCTGTTGAGCAGCAATATACTGTCCCCTATGAACTGCAAGAACAGCTCTGTAGAAAGCACCATCTTGGGTGTCACGAGGAATACAGTTCACATACTGCTCCATAGCTTCCCACTGGTTCAAACCCCATGCTGCAGCTGCAGCCATACGAGACATCCTCTGACGTCCATCTTCATTAAAATGATTCCAGTGCTTTGTGGCAACATCATGCAACTGACCCCTGTGTGGAATTACCACACGTGAATACGATTACAAGAAAAAACCAGAAAGAAAAAGAGTTCTGGGGGAAAAAACACAATAGTAATTGCTGTGTGCTCCTGTTACAAATTTCATAAAATGACTGCATGCAACATATCAAAAATAAAGAACAGTTAATTAAAAAGTTTACACTGAAAGTTGGTGTGTAAATTTAATTTTGGTTCTGAAGGGTTCAAGCATGACTACATTTTACACAAAACTGAACTCAAACTCCATTGTTGCATGATTTCAGGCTTGCGCCACAGTGTAAATGGGATCTTCACCCTTCTGGGATATTACAAAGTATAGAATGGTCATTAGTTACCATTGTTTCAGGAAAACCTATTGGCCCCATATTCAAGGGTCCAGCTTGACCCTTGAAGATGGGGCCGATACGTTGTCCCGGAACGTCAGTAACTACCTACCAATCTACAATGCCTAACATTCCAGAAGAGCAAAGACGTCAAACTTCAAAGTTCTCAGACATGGCTTACAAAAAAATCTGTAAACAGCACAAAATATATATCTCATTCAGTTCACCATACAGAAAACCCCTCAACATAAAATTTCATGAAATCCATCCAGTGGGAGGAGAGATGTTCCATGCAAACGGATGGACAGATGGATGGATGGATGGATGGATGGATGGGTAGATGGGTATAAAGCTATGAATATGGCTAAAAAGCATCTCTTTACAGTGTGAAACATAGGTCTCATTAATGCCATCTCCCATTGCTTATGTTTTCTACATACTGCGTATCTCAATGAAACACAAGGAAAAGACATATCTGGCATATTTAGTGGATGTCTCTACCCTTGCAATAGTAGATTTATATCTGTAAATGCAACAACACGGCCAAATGAGATAGGTATGCAAAATACCAAAGAACACATTTTAAAAATAATGGTTTGTGCACACCTTTCTACCTTGTTACTGCCTCTTCAGCCAACAACATATCTTGTATGTGTAAGATATATGGAACTTTCTGCTGTCCTGTGCTTTTTCCATGCAGAATAAATAAACAGGGTACTGAAACTCACTATTCTGACTGGAATACTTCAAAATAGACCATGATTACTCCTTCCTTAGTCTCTCACTAGCAAAACACACAATGTGACTCACCATTCACCAAGAGCCTCCATGCATCTCATCTGTCCCAAGGCCAAGTCCACATCTTCTGAGTTGTCCTCCAGCCGCTCCTGGTAGGAATGAAGTGCCTTCTCCCAGTTGTGCAGTTTCTCATACCATCGTTCCTGAACCTTAAGGTCTGAACCCTGATGATTCATCACATACTCCAGCAAACCTGGATCCAAGTTTAGAAACAACCACGATGAAATAAGATTTAAGGTTCTCACAGCAGTGACTATAACAATACCTTTCTTCTGGATATGATGATGTGTACTCTGCTAGAAGTGTAGCAGGAGAGCTGTCCTGCTTTCACCCTGTCACCACCATAGCACAGCAATGATTTTATTTCCAGGATGAAGCCAATGCCGAATACTGATTGGATATTAAAAACCGTCAACAGCTTTATATTGCACATTTGGCACACTGTACAACGATACTTCACATTACCTCGAGAGTTACAAAAGTTTTAATCTTGCATCATCTGAACAACAGTGTTCTTCAAAACCAGATCGACACTATCCTCACTGTTTTAAGTGTTTTTAAGTGACTTGTAAGTGTTTTTAAGTGATTCATTGGAAACATATGGATCTAACAGTGTACTAACTGACCAATAATGAACCTGTAAGTACAACAACTGGCTTTCTACAGTGGTTTCGTTAAGTGTTCTACTACAGTTTCCCTGAAGATGGTGTAGCCTACACTGAAACATGTTGGGAATTATATGAAACCTGATACATTGTGTTTCTTAATGTATGAGTTGGTTAAAAATAATACAAATTAAGTCTGCTGTAACTTCACACCAGCCTGACCTCCATGCAGCAAACCTCACTTTCACAGACAAGATCCCAGGGGTTGAGGACAATCATCACACCTACACTGGATATATCAATACCAAAATAAGGTTAAATCTGAGATGAAGATTTAAGTCTTCTGATATGTTACACTGTGTGGACTGGTAAACAAATGCTGCATCCCAGACCACTGTCATTCAATTTCCCATCTATATGCACCCATTACATTCGAAAGTCAATCACCTAAATTCTGCATATCACACCAGATCAATGACCAGTGCCCCTTCACCTTTCTGCCAGTTACTTACGGCCCTCCTACTGGCTTGCAACCCCAGTCATCCTTATCTTTATAACATACACATATTTTCTGAAAATCCTACTTTTTTGAATACTTGACCCTGAAGATGGAGGCACTGTGCTTCTCCAGAACATCATCTGGCAATCTGTCTACTTGTCAACAGTGCCATATCCCAAAAGACTTGAATATTCAACAGCACTGCTGCGAGAAAACCCCGCCAACCTGGGCCCAATACTGGGAAGCCAGGCTCTGCCTGTCACAAGCCAGGACAAAGTGGGGAGTGATAGAGGAGTAACACCTCTTAATAAAAAAAAACCTTGGTCCAGTTGGCCCGGCTGGTAGTACCATGTAAGGGCCCCTTGCCAGGGTACGGAAAAGTCCTCAATGGCAGCTTCGGCAGAGGAGGAGACCTTCGGTATGGCGAAGTTGGCGGAAGAGGCAACCCTACTTCTTGGGGGTTAATACTGAAGAAACCACTGCCTTGTGGTGTAGAGGGATCTTCAAAGGCTAGTGGAGACAACCCCGACAGAAAACAGCCTGCTTGAAGGCTTTAGTTGGCAGCCCCATCATCAAGCTCGGGTGCTGTGGGCTAATAACCTGCACACCTTAAATTGAGCTATTAAAGAAACGTCAATGAGAAAAGGAAACCAGACTGATTCTAAATCGACATTTGGCATGAAGAGGATAACGAAAATTGGAGTATGGAATGTAAGAACACTGCGGGAGAGTGGAACATTACGACAGGCAGTGGCCTGCATGAAGAGTTATGGCCTGAGTATTTTGAGAATGAGTGAAGTGAGATGGAGCGAGTTTGGTGAGATAACCACTCAAGATGGGGCTACATTTTTGTATTCAGGAAGACCTGAGGGAGAAAAGGTGAGCCGTGAAGACGTGGGTATATTGTTGAATAAGGAGGCGAAGAGAAGTTTGATTGAGTGGCAACCAGTCTCAGCAAGGACAATTGTGGCACTATTTAAGGCTAATATTAGAAATATTGTCATGGTACAGTGTTATGCACCTACTGAAGTTGCAGAAGATGTTGAAAGGCAGGAGTTTTATATGCAGCTTAATGATATACTCAAGAAACAGAAGAAGAAGGATATTATCATAGTAGGTGGAGACATAAATGCAA
This sequence comes from Coptotermes formosanus, assembly GCA_013340265.1. Classification (NCBI taxonomy): domain Eukaryota; kingdom Metazoa; phylum Arthropoda; class Insecta; order Blattodea; family Rhinotermitidae; genus Coptotermes; species Coptotermes formosanus. Next base: position 3,792,760 of record BLKM01000468.1, on the reverse strand, counting down.
AGGCGGGCCAAGACAACGAAAGCCTTGAACATGTTATGGGCAGACACGGTCTCAGAGAAAGGAATGAAAATGGACAGCTTTTTGTTGATTTCTGTGCCAGCCATGATTTGGTCATTGGTGGAACAATATTTCCTCGTACGGACTGTCATAAAGTAACGTGGGTATCACCAGACCATAAGACCGAAAATCAAATAGAACATGTGGCCATTGGACGGAAATGGAGGCGATCATTACAAGATGTGAGAAATAAGAGAGGTGCAGACATTGGGAGTGACCATCATCTTGTTGTGGCAAAATTTAAAATGAAGATCCAGGCATATAATAGAAGAACAGGACAGTCAAGAAAATGATATGATATAAGTAAACTGAAGGATGATGAGAATGTCCGGGAGTCCTTTAAGATAGAATTGAAAAATAGATTTCAAGCACTGAATGATATGGAGAACATGGAAAATGAGACTGTCGAGGAAAAATGGAGGAAGATTCGAACTGCTTTTACAGAGGCAAGTGAAAATGTCTTGGGCTTTAAGGAAAAGAACAAAAAAGACTGGATGACCCAACAGACTTGGGAGATTAGGGAACGGAAGAACGTTAAAGACGAAATGAACGCATGTAAGACACGGGTAAGGAAGGCAGAATTGCAAAAGAAGTATGCAGGAAAAAATCGACAAGTGAAGAGAAGTGCAAGGAGGGATCAAAGGAATTGGATAGACAACCTGTCTTACCAGGCAGAAGAGGCAGCTAATAAGGGAAACCTTAAAGAACTATTTGCCATTACTAGAGTCTTGTCCAAGAAACAGATAAAAAGAAATCGACCAATTAGAAACAGAGATGGTACCCTCCTGACAAATACTGAAGATCAGTTGAAGCGTTGGCAGGAACACTTCTCAAAAATTTTGAATTTCCCTCCAAATGAACAATTAGATGAAGATGAAGATGAAGAAGAGGAGTATGAGGCTAACCCAAGAATTAGCACTAGAGCTCCAACAGTGGCAGAAATTAAGAAGGCACTGAAAGAGTTACGAAACGGAAAAGCAGCAGGAATTGACAATATTCCACCAGAAGTGATGAAGATTGACCTGGACGTTACAGCAAATATGCTGCACCCCTTATTTGAGAAGATGTGGAATGAGGGAGAGATGCCAAATGACTGGAAATATGGCCTATTAATAAAAATACCAAAGAAGGGTGACAGCAAATTGCAACAACTGGAGGGGTATTACACTTCTATCTGTACCAAGTAAAGTCTTTACTAGGGTACTGCTTAATAGGATTAAGAAGCATGTTGACTTAAGGCTCCGAAAAGAGCAAGCAGTGTTTCGCCCAAATCGCTCCTGTATTGATCAAATCAATACATCAAGGATAGTTACAGAACAATGCATAGAATGGGCATCTCGCCTGTACACAGTGTTTGTCGACTTCGAGAAAGCCTTTGAGTCGATCAACAGAGAGGTCATGTGGAAGGAAGTGAAGCGCTATGGAGTGCCGACACAAATTGTTAGCCTTATTAAAGAAACCTACCAGGGTTATGCACGTCGAGTTGTACACGAAGGTCGAGTATCTGAGCCAATCCTGGTACAGTCCGGAGTGCAGCAAGGTTGTATTCTATCACCTACCATGTTTTTGATAGTAATTGATGCAGTAATGCGAAATGTGACCCGTGACAGGCAACGAGGTATTCAGTTGGGTCTGGTTAACAAGTTAGAAGATTTGGATTTTGCCGATGATCTGTGTCTACTGTCTGAAACACATGGAGATATGCAAAAGAAGCTCGAGGATTTGATAAATGAGGCAGAGAAGGCAGGACTCGTAATCAACGTGAAGAAGACCAAGGCCATGAGGGTAAACACACGCAAAGAAGATCCATTTACTCTTAGGAGTGAAAGTATTGAGGATGTGGATAGCTTTACATACCTTGGCAGTATGGTTGCCAAAGACGGAGGAGCTGTGCAGGATGTTTCGCAAAGAATTCGAAAAGCAAATGGTGCTTTCGTACAACTCTATCCAGTGTGGAAAAACAGCAGGATTATCAACCAGGACCAAACTCCGCATATTCCGCAGCAATGTTAAGTCAGTTCCGTTATATGGATCCGAGACATGGAAAGTAATGAGAACTACCACCTCAAAGTTGCAGATCTTCGTTAACCACTGCCTACGAAGAATCCTGATCATCCATTGGCCGGAAGTGATTTCAAATGAAGAACTTTGGAGAAGGACAGAGGAAACTGAGATATCCATACAGATCAAGAGATGGAAGTGGAAGTGGATAGGACATACACTGAGGAAAGGAAATGAAGCCATTGAAAGAGAGGCCTTGGATTGGAACCCGCATGGGAAAAGGAAGGGAGGAAGACCTAATCAGACGTGGCGAAGATCGGTCCACAATGAGGCAGCAGAAAGAGGGAAGAGCTGGAGTGAAGTCAAGAGGATGGCCGGAAATAGGATCAGATGGCGACATTTTGTTGACACCCTATGTCCCTCAAGGGATAACAGGAATTGCTGCTGCTGCTGCTGCTGCTGCTGATGATGATGATGATGATGATGACTGCTGTGAGAACCTTATATCATGGAAGGTCGAGCTCGTTTCAGTTTATACTTAACCTGCTCCCTGCCAGTGAAACACCTGAGACAATAAGACAGGTACTCTTAGGCCTGCCACGATTTGATCTGACCAAAGTTTGGTAGCTGGGGTTTTGTTCCAGGTCCTTCATATAAATGTCAAGCACACACAATGTTTGATTTTCAACAATAACTGCTTTTTACCGTAATTATGATCCCTCCTATAAGTGATATTCAATTCTTACAAACTATCCCCACAATCCTTCATAACCAGTGGTGGTAAAATAGTTATGTTTTTGTTTTGATTGGCATAGTGTGTTGACAACTGCAAATAACAGTCAAGTCACATTTAAATCCATTAATCAGTCAATCCATCACTATACACAACTCATACTTACTACTCATTACAGAAATCTGACCCACCTGCAGCAGCTTCTTTCTGCTGCAGTTTATTGTTGATGGAGATCAGAGCCTCAAACACCTGTGAGTTGGGGCCTTTGTGGAACTCATCCTCCTTATAGTGAAGTGCTTTAGCATATGCTCGACTGTGCATGGCTCTCTCACCTAGCAACTGAGGATCTAATGGCAGTGGGCCCTACAATATAAAGAAAATCAAGCAAACTGTGAACTCAAGAGTGAAGACACCCAAGGTATATAAGTCAACAGCTGGTTTTGTTTCATAGACACTGGCTTATCCCAGTGGCAATGCAGTCTGGGGAATGTATCTCCTTTGACTGCTCAGATAGTGCGATCACAGGTTTGAATCCCACTCAGCACATGTATATATGCCCAAGTTTTTTCTGTGTTTGTGGTGTTCCAAATAGGCAGAAGTTTTGCAACAGACCAATGTACAACACAAGCAGTAATAGCAAATATCTAGAAGATTCATAGTTTCAGAATTTAATTATATACTGTAACAGGGCACAAACCACAATCCTGATGAACTACACACTGTAACCAGTCACTAACTCTGACATTACAACCATACGTTTAACACTGCCTCTGCAAAAACCCATAACTGGAGTCCCTTACAGGCCCCTGTAACCTACTGTACAAGCTATTTCATTATGATTCACAGTACTATCATGTCCTACATTCTTCTTGGTCTTCCAAGGGGTTCCTTTCCAAAATGTCTGACCCACCAAAAATTCTGTATGCATTCCTTTTTCACTATTTGAATCTTGCCATCAAAACTGTGATAACCTGACTACCCACTTCACATGTTACTTAAAAACCTTCCACTTCAGAGAACTATAAAAGGAATTTGTGGACCAAAGTTTGCTTAGAGCTAGCCACCAAGCCTCATTCTTAAGGCTGATGATGATCAGAATTAACATAGAAAGATTCACAAAATTCTGTGCCCAAGATTCTTACATGCAAGATGTCTCAAAGACACCCTCCATCACCTTGTCACAATGTTCCATAAACTCAGCCAAGTTCAGGATTGTCTGCGTGATCTCAGGCAGATCAGGAACCATAAGCGCCTGTTCCAGGCTCTGGATTAACTCATTCTGCAGTGACTCAGTGAGTTCAGTCCAGCAGGACACAAACGCGGCGTTGAAGAGATCCCGAGGAAGCTGTGAATATGTTTGTGCTAGAGCCCAACATGACCTGCAACCCATTTATTACAGCACAGCCTTAGTTAAAGAAAAGGTAAAGTTGTCTCTGTGCCAAATTATGTGCCACAGTTTGCAGGTCCACTGGGGAGTACATTCTTAATGTCAACTGTTAATGCATGTGAATTAGTTTTACCCTAGTTACCGTACTTCTGTGGGAAAAGCTCCAATACCCAATGGATTGGAGGCTGAGTGGGCCCGCAGCTAGTCTGGACACTTTGGAGACAGACAAAAATCTCCTGCCCGTTGGGCATCAAACCATGATTCTGTGGTAGTCCAGCCTGTAAACAAGTCACTATACTGACTACTCTACCCTGGCTCCCTAGCTGTGAAGCATGTGAAATACAAATTCTGTACATAAAATCATAAAAACCTGTAACAACAGTGAAAAAGTTTAAGTACACATATTTTCCAAATCTGTTGTCAGTGACTTTCAACAGCTCCATAACCTTGCTGTTCATTTACTGTTACAGGGCAAACTAACAACACACCAGGCCCTACTTCAGGCCAATAGCTGCCCCACTAGCTGAATTACCCAGTTCATAAAGAATCATTTACTATGTTTGTAAGAGCCTACCACTGGTCCCTAAATCCCACCCCATTTCTTAAAGAACCATTTTAATATTATCCTCCCACATACACCTTAAGTTTTCTGCAAGGTATCTTCCCTTCAGGTTTTCTGACTACACTTCATGTGCACTTCTGACTGATGCACATGAACAATTAAGTTTGCTCCATTTCATGTGGTTACACGTGTAGTAACTCTGACAGTGTCATGTAGAGGGCATCTCCCTGAAACAAGATGGGCTGCCTTGTGGTTGCTACATCCAGCCACCATTCAAGCAACATGATATCTAATGTTTGAATGTCTATTATAAATGCAGCAATACACATAATGTTTCATCATTTTTTCAACAGAACTTACTTGAACTTTCAGAATCAATTAGAATTTGCCACATAATTACTTTTTTTCAATAGAAATTGATATGGTCAAACATCACACCAGTTACATTATGTTGTTAGAAAGTCAAGGAATGTTCAGTTGGGCTTAAAATACAATTTATCTGTGACCAATCCAAATTAAGTTCCCTCTTTCTCACAAAGTTTTGGGAAAAAAAAAGTAAGTAAATTATGGCAAAGTATGAGACATGCAATAAAATTTTATTTAATTAGGAAATAACTCTCATCTCACAAATCCTTTGATATAACATGAATTCAACTATATGAATAAGTTAACCCTTTGGCACTGGAATTAAATGCCCAGCGTGAATCACACCATAATTTAACCCTTTAAAGACGAAGTGTATCTGTTTTACATAAGGACTCAGTGCGTACCGCGCTGTAAACACTTTCCACTTCAGTTATAAAAACCAATCTCTTAATGTTTTATAAGGCAAAAGTTGCTGTTTGTTCTGCGATCCGTACAAAACACATAAACACAATGTGGGCACTGCGAAGAATTTTTTAATGTTAAACCTGGTAGTAAGTAAAGCTACCGCTAGGCTTTAAAAGGTTAAATAACAGCTGCATGAGGGGGCCATTAAATGCCAACCATCTACACCTGAGAAATGGCATTTTGGGCATCACACTGCATGACTGGTATACCTGAAGTTAGGCAACAAAGGGTTAACGGACCACCAAGCGTAAATTCTAATTGGAACACAGAAGAACCCAAGACTTATTACGTACTATTTAATCAAAATCGGGAGGTGGGGGGGAGGGGGAAGGGAACCGTAAAAAGGCTTAAATATCCAAGGGCCAAAAGGCCGCTGACAGACCAAAGGAATGGCTGGAGAGACAAAGCCACACTGTGTGTCATTACTGGGGTACCAAGCGTGACAAAGACAAGCACACTTCATGCCTACTGCTAAACATCTCTACAGATCCTTCTTTAGCTTCACACCTTGTCAGTCCTCCAGAAAGAAATATGTTTCCCTGCTCACCACACATGGGTCAAGTGGAACCAGATGGCAGAACACAAATATGCGTAAGAAGCATATTGCAAAATTACAAGCAACTAAACTTAATTATGTTTCTGGGATCCTGCCTTCTGCTAAACAGTTCAACTGCAGATGCTGTATTAAATTAACAACTTTTAAACCTTTAAATTTCAGATTTCAGAACTGTGAACACATGTGCCCTGTTACTGAGACTTTTATTATAATCTGATCTGAAAGGTAAGTGATACCTCAGTGCTGGTGATGGTGATTCTTTCAACAATTCTATACTGAGCCTTCGTGACCATTCAAGCCAGTCATCTTTGGAAACTCTTCTTGTCGCTGTCCATGCCTTCTGAAGGTTTGTAGGTGAGACATGCAACTATAAAATAACAATATAGGTATAATGTAACAGTGCATTTGGAACCTTGCATCCTGAACTCCTCTCAGATGGTCCTATGATTTACACCACTGTGGTCACACTTATTGTTGTTGTTCACAATTGTACACACATTACAGACTGTTGGCCCATTATTCTATTTCTCCGAACAACTTATTATTTCTACGTTAGTTTTGCCTGTGTTAAATTTAGCAGTCATACACAACCTCAAATCTTCACCCAATCAAAATATTTTGTAATTGCTGCCTTAACAAACAATACTATTTCCACAATTTGCAGGTATACCAAATTTCATATTCCTAGACATACTCCACAAACATTAAATACAAAATATTATGCATTATCTAGATCACATGAAGAAGAAATCAGTAACTGCACAGGAATGTGACATGATATGAATATGTCAATGGATTATGTCTCACCACAACAAATATATGTGTAGATGATTACTATATTTTGAGGACCATAAGATGCACCAGACCATAAGACACAAAAGATTTTACAAGGCAAAACATGGGAAAAAATATTTTATTCACATTTGAGGCACATTTGGACCCTAAGACACAATGGAATTTTGGAGATGCTGAACAGAATTTCTGGACACGTTCAAGACCTGCCAATGTCTCAACAAGTTCCCAAGAGTGATAACTGGTTGGTACATATAAATTACCATTCCTATGATTAAAGTATTACAATAATAAGCTAGGTAACACTGTCATTCACATAAACTAATCTTCTGAGTCAAACTCTGATAGCTTATTCACAAACCAGACACTCATAACTTGGTGTCCTATACTTACGCCTTTCAGAAACATGCCAAATTTGAAGGTGGAATCCACACACAGCTCTGCAGTGTGATAATCATGAAACTTACCCTCTTGATTGTGGTGGTATCAGACGAAGTTAATGCGATATCTCTGTTCTTGTGTCTGGACAATCTATGTCTCATCAACATGTAATCCTCTTCTTCAGCTATTGTTGTATCCTAGTCATACAAAATATACACATTAACTACTTCATATTTTAAGGTCAAAAAGTTAGGCAGAATTAAAATTACTAACCACCAGCAGGTACAGTAAGATTGTTTCCTGCCACTTGACAGGTATTTCCTTGTATATCTAACATACTCTCTCTCTTCACCCTGGTATAATTCTTATTCTGCAGAAAATTTGTTAACGTCAATTGTAATACATGCAAGAACTTAAATAAGTTCAGAAATTTCAGTCCCTGTTTGTGACTGGTATTGAACACAAATATTATTTTCAAGTTCAGGTTTTTATCCTGGTCTAATGACAGCACAACTTCATTTAGAACTGAACTTACTGTAACAATCTTGCAAGTCAGTATCTCATATCGCTGGCAATTTATTTTGTGTTTCATAATGACTTTTTGGACTAGGGGAATGAAAATCTGGTATTTTCGTCCAAGTTGAACAACAAGAGCACAGAGAGTTTCCATGGCAGTTGGACGTAGCTCTGGACAGGAATCTAATGTCCGCACAAGTGGATGCACAATACGTGATGCAAAGTCAGTGAAGTCTAAAGTATCAGCCAGATGGTCCACTGTCTCAAGAGCAACACGGCATACGGGCACTGGACAATCAGCTGCATCAAAGAGACGTACGATGGGGGGAAGCACCAAATGCAGATAGTCATCGAGATTGTTGCCAAACTTCTGCAATGCCAGCAGCAGCTGCAACAAATAAGTTACATTAGGAACTGCATTTGGCCCTGTACATACAGGCAAATCAACGCACTTTATCCAAGAGTTTAAGTGGGTAACTAATTTATCACTTAATTAATTTGCTAAATGGACATGTGAATCAGAAGTTTCATTACACAATCCTGCCACTGGATCCTACCCTGGAACTATCTGAATTCTCTACATCCTCCTTCTTTAAAACCATTTCAAATATATGTTTCCCCCATGTATGCCTAGAGAACAGATCCAGGGAGTCTGAAACAAAATTCTGTATGCATTTCTCATCCAAAATGTCTGACCAAATATGATGGCATCATTTCTTTAGTTTCACTGAAACAGAATTAATGTCTTTTCCTGATGTTAAAGGAAATATAAATTACTCCTTTACTCACTGCCTATTCACATCTCATTCAACTTCCATTTTTTGTGGTCCATGTCATTTTCGAATATTATTAATGCCAATACACTTATGTGTATATGCTATATACGTCATAAGACTGTTTCATGTCATCATCAAGCAAATGTTTATAACATCTGACAACAATTGTTATGTAATAATACTCTTGCCCAGTGCTGTTCGTCCATTCATTCTAAGAAAGAACAACAGTTATCATGAATACTTGCTCTGATATACTGAATGCAATGCTGTCTTCAGACTGAAATATGAAGTTAGTTGACACCATGGCAACTCTTACTAGTGAGAGACCACCTGTGCCAACAGAGCAACAACTGACAGGAGACAGCATAAACTGGACAGGTAGAAACCCATCTCCTGCACATATGTGCCACCCTGACATTCACTCACCTTAATAGTAACAGTCCGGTCCTTGCTGGTATCATGCATGAGAACTCGCAAGATCTGAGGCATGAGCTGGGGGAGGTAAATCTTGAACTCAGCACCCAGGGCAACAGCAATGTGCTCCACCAAAAGAATCAGAGTGCTTTGCAAAGGGCTGTTAATTGTCCAGAATTCCTGCAACACAACCACCAGGTACACATACTTCCAAATGCCTCAACCTTACATTAGGCTGGTCCTCCAATACAAATTTTAAAAAAATACAGCCTCGTACATATTAAACTGCACATTTAAATCATTTCACATTTCTTTCCACACAGCAGCATAACATAAAGACCCTAAGTACCAAGTCAGCAAATGTTTGCAGGACAACATTTCTGGCACATTCCCTCTGTTACTGTCCCTACATTTTAAATTTATGAATAATTTCAAAGAAGCACAGAAAATGTAAGTATTCTAAATATGCCTTTTCATATTTTATACATCTTGGGCTGTAAGATCTTCCCATTACCTCAGCAAGATTTAAAACATATATCTTGTAAATGTTGCAATCTTAAACAGAGAGATTTACAACCATTTAATGCTCAACTGCCATGCTTTGATTGTTAATTTTTTTTGCCTCACCTCATACCTCACAGAGAACAGAGATGCTGTCAGTTATAAATACCAACAATGGTGAGATATTATAAATGTACGCAAGTCTTCAAGTAAAGCATTATTTTTGTTCAATTTTAACCAACACTGGGGCAAATCAACAAATTCTAGCAAAAATCTTGAATATGAAATTTCACAGAACTCTGTCTAGTGGAAGTCACAATGTTTCACATGAACAGCAGGACATGCCAATGCTAATAGTCACCTTCTGTCACTGCTTTGCGAACACACTTGAAACGTGTTAATGTTGTAACCTACAACGTAAAGGATCATAGCATTCTTAAACCAGACGAACAAATAAAATAGGTGGATTAACACTTGAAATATTAATTCACTGTCTGCATTACTTCTGACAAAGAGACTATGAAAATTTCACTGAACCTGATGATAATCAGTGCTTGCTTTCTGGTAAAAGATTATGGCAGTGACAGAGCATGACCTGAAGCCCATACATAGACTAATTTCCTTCTTTAAAGAAAGAAATATACTGTCACTGCTCATCACTGTATGAAAGAAGACACTGACAATAATTATTACAAATTGACAGGGATATATACACTGCAAATATACATTTCTTAATGAGGACAAATTAGGGTTTATAGCAACTGTTTACTGTAAAACTGAATCAAAATTCATAATAAAATTACTGGAACAAGCAGAAGTTCCATGTTGTACAGTTAACAACTTAACCAACCTTGATAAGTGTGAAGATGTCATCAAGGTAATTACGAATATGCTGCTTAACAATAGCAATCAGGACAGCCAACTGCTGGAAAAGGAACTCTCTGAAATTGACATCAGCTGTTCGAACCACATTGAGGAAACTTGGCATCACATGGGAAATGTATGGGACACACTTTATGCCTAACGATTTGAAGATGAACGTCACAGCCTGCCAATACAAGAAATGACACATGAAACAATACTCAGTGGAAAGTTTTTAGTTACATACCATTTGGTGAGTTTATAACAAAATAAACATTTCATAAACTAGGAATCTTTAATAATGGCACGTAGAAACTTCATGCACTTTAAAAATATGGTTGGTTGCATACCTTGCTAAACTAACCAGCACCAGTTGGCTGTAACTCTTATGACTGTTGCACACTATCTCCACATTCTGATGTCCTCAGGCCATTATTACTTGTTTCCACAATGAAATTTGTGATACCTGTATCATTTATCTCAGCTGTTTGGCTTTGAAAATGGCAGGAGAAACAAGTACAGTTCTCCATAACAAGGGAAGTGGTATCTGATGTGTAGCAACACTTCAAGCAAAAGGTGCAAGAATGGGACAATGCTACATGTCAGGCAGTTGACAATCCCAGGAATCTACAGCCAAGCAATATGGTGCTAACAGCATGTGACTATGTTCACTCTTGCAATGCCACAACCTACAGCCCTGTCTCTCTACACACCGAGTCCAGCACCAACCTGTCCTTGTTAAAGATTCTTTGTCTAGAAAGCATACAACAACCACAAAAATCATATAAAACAGTACCCAAAATGTTCTTTGTTAAGAGGAACAGATCCTCAGTAGCTACCTTCTGTTCAGCAGATTCTTCTGGACTTACATATGTCAATACAGCATTCACCCAAAAATATGCTGACCCCCATCTACCACTATACAGCACATTCCTCCTTGAGATATTAATGTTCGTTCAGCTGGTTACAGAACTCCCCATATTCTTATGGAACCCCAGAGATTCATTACCATGTGTCACAAAGGCACATTGGTGGACCTACACTGAGTCAGATAAATTCAGTCCACATTCTAATGCCTTATGTAAGAACTGCTTCTTCTGCTATTGTATTCAATGGACTTCAAGTGCGAATATTTTTGACCCTTCAACTTCCAAGTCTCACAATCATATTCCATTGTTTACAATCTTCCCACTTTCATAGACCTATGTAACATATCAAGTTGTATGATGAGGGGATGTTAGCCCTCCATCCAATCCCAAACCCAGAGGACTGTCCGTTGTCAGCTAATCTTAACTGCATATGCAGTACATTAGAAAGCCAAGGCATTTCTTTCCCTACTTGGTATACAATGGCACATCCAGAAGTTCCCAGACTCACCAATATGGCTGTGAACAGCAAGCAGTACAGCCGTCCACCATTAGGCACCACAGCATCACCACTTTCTCTGTCAGTTTAGTATTTTAGCCATAACCCTCTGAATGATTCTCAGTAGGGGTTCACTGGTGTGTGAGTTAAGTGTGCTCTGCGATTTTCTAAGAGTTAATCTGCAGTAACGATGCATTTGCATTAAGTTTTACTTCAAACTTGACACGAATGCATTTGAACACATGAAATGCTCAAAACAGGTTTTGGTGACAATGATACGGGGAGAACACTCATTTTCCAATGGTTTTCTCCATTATTCAAGCATGAGGAAACTTTGGTTGAAGGTTGTGAGTGCTCAGGTTCAGTCTCCACAGATCTTGACTGTGAGGACACTGTTCACGCCAAATGGTTTAATCAGCATTACTACTGGGAGGCTGTGCAATGCCTGAGAGAACAAGTTTCCTGAAAATTTCCAGAACAATGGCAGAACCAGCACTGGTTGATTTGCCATGACAATGTGCTCAGCGCACACTGCTTTGTCAGGGCAATTTTTGACTGCTAAAAACATGACTGTTGTCTCCTACTCTCCTTAGTCACCTGACTTGGCTCCCTGTAGTACATTCTTGTTTCCAAGAATGAAGTCACAGCTACAAGGGCATTGTTTGCAGGATGTACCTTGATCAAGGTCTCTCTTCATTTCTTCTTAAAAGTGTATCCAGACCATCTTACTACGTTGTTTGTTACATTACTTTTCTAGGTGTTCATTTCTTCTTCTTCTTCTCCTCCTCCTCCTCCTCCTTCTCCTAAAAATTCTCATCTGTGCTATTGCTACGTTATGCCATCCTGCAGTCCACACACATGAAACAAGTGCTATGAACAGCAATGCTACCTATACTAAAAACACTGAATGCTTTGTACAGTGGTGCCAAACATTTATTCTAGTTTGGTGTTTTTTTTGTTATTATAAGACTATATGAATGCAAGATTATGAAAAGAAAAACACACTTTGTAATTGGGTTGACACAGTATTACAAATCCTGTCAGAACTAGTCACCTGAACTACCATGGTGTGGTGCTGAGACAAGGTTGGATCACGGATAATTCTCATGAGTGTGGCTATAGCTATTGCAGGATAATATTCTTCTAATGTTGACGAACTCATGTTGACCAACATCTCACTTGTTGTCAGATCTACCAACATGAAACAACACTTAATTAGCATAAATAAAAAAACAGAAGATCTAACCCTTTTCACTGAATACATTGATATACAGTCAGTGTTCAAAACACAACCTCATACAATGAAGCCTGTTTATCAGAAGCAGCAAAACACATTACTAGCACACAAACTCATATTTGACTAATATCATACAATATTTCCATAACCATATCTTAAAAGCCATGGAGGGTACATAAACAAGAAAATGCCTCTGCTTTTTTTTATCTTACGATTCTGTTGGTGCTAACATCAAAACGATAAATGTTAAAAATGCATGTTTCAACTTTTCCACAATTCAACAGAAGCAGAAATTACTTACATAAAATCATAAACATATCGAACTTCAGACACTATATTACAATTCTATATGTGTTCCGTTTAACATCAAGCTTTAAATATTATGATTCCACATTAAAATACAGAAACTGTAAATGGCTACGCAGACTATTATCCAAACATTCACGGTACTGAGTGCATCAGAAGCTCGTATTATTTATTTGTGAAAATGCTGATCTGGTGCTCCCAACATTAAAGGTACCATTACATCATCAACATACCATGGCTTGCCTCTGCTTCAGTCCTGTTATCTGTTATGGACAGAAGAGCTGTTGAATCCACCTGGGAGTCAATCTGTCCAAGGTTCATTTTATGCTTATATGGATCTAGTGCTCCAAGAAGTCCAAGCACTCGAATGGTTTCACGCCTAAAACAGTGTCCAAATAAAATCACACATCATTCACACAACCATCCTACACCTATAAAACAATATACTATTTACTTCGGCCTGACAATTGTAGTATTTCGAGTTCATGGTGATAAAAAAAGAAAATGTCAAGTAATAAAATTGTAACACGAAAGAGCAACAAGATACACATTGGCACCAAATTTAACCAAGTTTTAGTACACAATCCAGTAAAAGTAAGCTGGCTTCAAATTTATTAGTATCACTAAATGGAGGGGTGCACAAATTCCAAGTGCCAGGTCACCAAGGCCAATAATTTTGCTTGGTAGCACCTAATATTTGTGGTCTTCAGAATGGAATGTATCATGTCACCTTTCTGATGCCTCAAATTTTGAGGTCACTCCTAAACTTTTGGAAAATTTGTGAATCTCTGAGTACAATTACAACCAAAAATGAAGTGTTTTATAATAGCAGCATTGCCTCTCAGTTTCACTACCCTACAAATACTAGGTAACTTGAAGAAAACACAAACTTCCTCATATTCTCTACTGCTAATTAACAAAAGATTTTGCTGACCTATAACAGAATACAAGCATTATTTGTGATGTGCTTATATGGTGGCCCTTCCTCTAACAAATTAACATTATCAGCATAAATGAGAACCTGATTTAGGACACTCAGTTCCAGCTCCTTTTCATTCTCTGTGAATGTCACCAAAAAAGATTACAGGTGCAACAAAATTCTTTCCAAATGCCCTGGGTTTAAATGCACATGATGAATTTTCCAACTGAAATACATGGTGCAAGGTGTCAAATGTAATATTTTTTTATTTAATCAGAGCACAACTGTCCCAGTCAGATGGGACTGGAGCATATCAAAGTGCAAAAATGTACACTTCAATTTTAATATGCAGTCCATCAACATAAATGCAACTTATGACACAGAATATTATGGAAAAACAATTTGTTGAAACATGTCTTCAGAGATGGTCTATTTGAGCTTTCTGATCTCTTTTCGCTTCAACAGTGATGAAAGAGTGGAGACATCCACACTCCTCAGTATGGGATGATAACAATGATGAGGAGGACTGATACATGTTTTGGAAAAACAAATTCTTTAGTGACTGGTTATACCTGATAAGAGGCTGCTGCTCAGTCTTTAAGAAGTTGATGAGAACATCCAGTAATGTGGGATACTGATTGTATGGCTTTACCACATATCCAGTTGAGCCAACCAACTGGCCCAAAGCCCACAGAGCCACTCCTCGTTTTTCTGGAGAGCTTGCATCTCCTAACATCTCCAGAAGGATGGGAAGTAATTCACCTACCCATTGCTGCATCTCATTACCATTAACCTTCCAAGCAAAATAAACACGAATTGTTTGTATTAGACCTTCTGATGTAACTACAAAATGAAAACTTACATCATCAATAATATTTGTTATTCTTTTTATTAATTTAAGAAATTTTGAGAATTTGGAGGAGGCACTAACCTCTGCTAAGTCTCCAACTGCAGTGAGAACGCTGACCACTACACCTGGATTGGGCTCTTGTTCCTTCAGCTTAGGTACAAGCACCTTCAGAATAGGCTCCATGTATGGGCGAATAAGACGAGGTGCATTCACTACCAAGTGATCCAACATCCGCGCACTTTGCTCCTTGTTGCGTCCCATCCCACTATGCTCCAGCTCTGTCAGGAACTGCAGTTCATGATAAAGAACACCATTCAGAAACACATATGACGCAATAACTACATGACTGTATCATACATTTCATAGGTCTTAATGACACTGTTCATTAATCTTTGTTGACCACACATGGCATTACTGTGATGGTGCACATGTATGGTACAGCAAGCCAAGCACAGTACATGTTGAACAACGACAACGGCGGCGGCGGCGACGACGACGACGACGACAACAACAACAACAACAACAACAACAACAACAACAACTTCTAGATTAAAATATGGCCACCATTCATGCAGAACAGGCAGATTTAAACCCTCCTATTATCAGATGCTAAGCATTACCCAACCTGAAATACAGCTCCCAACCCACAGATTTAAAATCCATATTCCTTGACCATCAAATAGTCAATCTTTACCAGTTGTGGGGTTATAAATAATGTAATGAAGACTAATCCATGACAAAAACGTAACACTGCAGATTAGCAATTCTTAAGACAATGCAGAAGCTTGTGACACTAAATACTGCAATGAATACTCACTAAAAAAACACCTAGCAAACACTAGTTTCCTCACATGTCAGATATAAATTTAGATCACTTTCATTTGAATTAATTATACACATAATATATTTGTACACACACTATGATGGTTAAGAAGCACAAATCTTATGCACACGTCATCCTACATACACACAGGTATCTGGGAGAAACAGGGTATGCATTCATGTGCAACAGCAAATAAAATACTTATGACCAGACAGCCAAAATATAACAACAGATACTACTATAATTCAAAGACAAAATATTAAATGGAGAGGAAATCTACTTTAAAAATATGGAAAAATCGGCTACAGTAAGGAGAATTTAAACAGCTCTGATAACCCATTCCTTTCCACACATAAATACACAAAAAAGCAAAAGAAAAATATCATAATTATAACACACAGACACTAGAATCCTAACATATATTACTGACATACTGATAAGATCTAACCTGTATGAGGGTCTTCCGAAGAGAAGGCATTACATAAGCAGGGTTCATGCAGCTCAGACGACCAATTGTGCAGATGGCAAGCTCACGGATTTCAAACACTTCATCATTCATTGCCACAAAGAGTGCGCTGAGGTTCTCTGCTTGTGCCAGATGACTGTCAAAACTGTCATCCAGTGATTCAAGCACACAGTAACGAACGTCAGCATCTATTAAGAATACAAACGATTTAATTGTTAAACAAAAATTCTACTGGAGGTCTTCATAAACAGCCACAGCATCAAAGATATAAATTTAGTTATTGTTTACTTAGCAACAATATCAATAGCTCAGACTGTGGATAATGTCAAACAACAGGATGACTGATGAATAATGAACTGGAAAGAATGCAGAAGGAAGCAGTAATGGCCTATAATGAGGTACTGTAACAGGATTGCCTGGATCAAAACCACAAGTAACCTCAGTCTGGACAGCTGGTCTGCAGGCAGCCATTTGAGCCCAAGACCTTCCAAATGCTATCCACTCAACTACGCCAATAAATGTGTGCATGCACACATACTCACACACTGTTACTTTATTATTGTAGTTGTTATCATTTATAGTACCAGGCATTACAATATCTGTAACCCCTCCTGGCCCAAATCAAATCCCAACATCTTGTGTTATGCTGTGTCTTTCAGTCCACAGTGGGCCAGCTACAGATACCACAGCCATGGCTTAAAAGGCACAGTGAGACTAAAAGGTACCACCATCACTACCAGCATCACTGCCACCTCCACCGTCACCACCACCACCAAGCTTTTACTGTACTATATAACAGAAGTGTCACATATTAACTTACCAAGAAATTACTCTGATAAAATAAAATGTCTCCCAATGCACCTACCTTTCTTAGGACGAAAGAAATGACACTTCATAAGTAAAATACTATACGGTTACACTAAAAACGTTACCACGTAAGACACTGTAGTAAATAGTACACAGTAACAGAATAAAACATAAACATGTGACACACCATAGCAAATTCTACACAGTAACACAGTAAAACGTAACCAAGTGCCACAACACAGTACATACTTTGTCTGGTGGATATGTGTAGCAAATATTCAGATATCAGTGGTGTCTGTTGTGTAAAGGAATGCAAAATCCTCACCAGTATCAGTAATTCCAACTACAAGAAGTTTCCCCAGCACATCAGCAACTGTTGTTGTAACAGTCTCTGAATGTCGACTTGTGGTACTATGTAGAGCAAGCCTCAGTAACCGACTGCAGGTTCGAACTGCCTCCAACCTCACTTCTTGTTGTTCACTTGTTAAAAAATGATCAGCACATCGACGGACAAACTGCAGCAATGAATGACCTACAAAACACATTAAACACCTCAGCCCTCCCAACAGTATGTATGTAAGTACCAAAGAAAGATGGGAGACACCATATGAAGTATCCAGGAACGAAGATTTCTTTTAGTCAAGTATCATTTCAAAAAACTCATGCAGGAAATGGACATTTATAGAGGGACACAGTCACAATCATAAAATTTTCTCAGTTTCTAATTAACTGGGATGTGCAACATGTTAATACTCAATAGCTTAATGTACTAGACTATATATGGCTTCAAGGGCTGAAATTTGAGACCTGTCAGCACCAGGGTGGGAAAGAGATTGATTACCATTCACCTGCACAAATAAAGATGTTTCACAAACCAAACTCTCAGAAACTTTGAATGCCAAACACATGAGTAAACCTTGATCATCTAACTTTATTATGGCACATTTTTTTTCAGCTTGTCATACAGGTACCTTGCACAAATAAGTTTATGACTTAAGTTATGTAACGAGATGCTGACATTAACATTACCGTCAAAACTGAAACTTCCTAACGTTCTCAATGCCAGCACAATGCTGGGTACATCCTGAGATTCCTGTCCAAGTCCATGTGAAGACAATGATGTCACAGCTGAGCCAGTTGATGGAGGCACCAGGTGTCGTGGCATACCAGGGTGGCGTAATGGCTTATGCATCAAGACATGTGACAGCATCCTTAACAAACCTGTAACATAATGTTATAAAGATGCAAAAATAACACACACTCCTACGGATGTAATTTGAAGATCACCACCAGCAAAGCAAGTGAAACCAGAAAACTCAGTTTTTTAATAATGCTCTGCCAAGTGCTGATGCTATGGTGAATATACAACAAACTACAGAATTATAAATAGTGAGTTCAGTAGTGGCCAATATTATTTTTTAAGTACTGCCCCAGTATATGCTGAAGAAGGAATGAAACAACAAACACATCAGGTCCATGAGCCAGGTTCAGATCTGGGCACTTTCTTGATATGAAGCAGAAATGCCAGCCACTTCACTGTGACATTGAGCTGTAATGCCATTATGCCAAATACAGGCTAAGCTGAATTACCACCTCTGAAATGCACCAATGTGAACAGTTAATAACCTGCATATTGGGGGGGAAAAAAAACACAACTCTTTCAGACCCAGCTGCAACATCATTACACTATCCCCGATGCCTAGCTACATTGCTTAAGAATCGACTTGATCAAGCATACTTCAAACAGAACTTGACATATGGATACTCCTGTGAAACTTTTGACAGCCTCCTACAACTTTAATGTAAACTACAAGAACAAAAGCTAAATCTTGCGCCACATCACAAATTTTCCATGGTAGTTTCTAAGCAAGGAAAAGTTACCCTGGCAGTTTATAACAATTAATTTGAATGTGTCATACCACTGGGTGTTTGTTCATTCATTCATAAGCCATGGATTGTTTTACTTTGTAGGTCTTGGATGAGGCTGATAGCCTGGGTACTGCAGCCTCAAATGGGCCTATTGTTCCATCTGCTCTACACAGGTGAGTATGAAGCGTTAGTAGCATGGGCAGCAAAACACCAAAGTAGCGGGACAAAAACAAACACCACCACAAATTCCATATGATTTACCCTGGGATTAAACCTGGGCCTTGGTGATGAGAAGCCAGTAACTGCCTGATCCACAGCAAAGCCTCATTTGTCACACTGCTTGTCTCTGTACTATGCACATTCTCCACATAACAAATTTATCGTGTTTTAAAAATAGCTCTACCTTCAGATATCTCTTTCTTTAGCTGTGGTACACTGAATGCCAGTTCTCTAAGTGCTGTAGTCAGTGCTGGGCTGAGTCCTGTAGCTAACATGGGCTCCAACAAGTCTTTGACATCTGATCTAATCATCAGTTTCACTGCATGCCCCAGCAATGTGATGCACACAAATACTGCTGGCTCCAGAGACATACCTCTCTTCTTGCTTGGTGTATCCTACATTAAGCAAACAATCAAACAAACCAGAGTATTACACAGAGACATTCACAGCATAAAGTAAACATATGACAGGCTTTTAAGGCTATCCCAAAATGTGACACATCTGGGGTACACAAAATGGGGTTCAGTATGTAATTATTTTATGCAATCCCAGTTCTGCACACTGAATGGATAGAATAAGACTGTTCAGTTCATCAGGTTTTCTCAGTTTTACCATATTAAGTATAATCAATACAATTTAATTGTTCTCTAGTAAAAAAGTTGTACACTAGTTAAGTCAGTGTTGAAAAAAGCCACAATCTACTACAAACACATTTAATCAGGACCAAATAAACATTCCAAGACGCATCTGAGGATGAAATGTCTCCTTGATTCTTACATGATTTATATGTACTGTATTACTAAATCTTATCAAATCAATAATTTAAGAGACTTTACTGAGAATTACAACCATTATTGCTTGTACATCAGTTTTGATTCCCAACTGTAAAGTAAAGATTAAAACAAATCTCACCTTTGCCGGAAGTGACACTCTAATAACATCCATGATCCTTGGAAGGTAAGGTTTAATATCATCCTCAACAGCTACAGCAATCAGACCAGTCGTGGTAAAGGCTGTACTACGGTCCTTCTCACGGCCTCGAAGGCTTAACAGAAGGTACTGCATTGATATATTTAAGTGTCTGGCATAATAAAGAGAAAAACATCCTTTATATTTTGTATACCATATAAGACAAACTCCTTTAAACAGTTATGAGTCAATTTTAAACACTAAAAATTCATCAACTAAGTAAGAGGACTGTGTATGTAAGATCTTACTAATGAAACTTTAAACTGTGCCATTTTGTTAATACGACTTTTGAGACTAGCTGGCAAATTGCCAGAAATATTGATGCCAGGATAGTGTGCACTTTTCTGAAAGCATGAGAGGTCACCAGTTGGTCTGTGGAGACAATAATCACTTCTTGTATGAGCAATGTCTGCATATTGAATGAGTCTGAAAATGTGCTTGGTTATTCTCAACGAAATTACTCAATGGGAAAATGTATTTGCAAGACAGAGCTAGGATCTCTGATCTCCTAAACAGATACAATGTATCAGTACAATCTGCAGAAGTTCCAGTTAAGCTCTGTGTCAGGTGCTGCAAGTCAAAGTAAAGTAACTTCTTTCATGACATCACAAAACATCTAGATAGCACACAAGTAGTGACCAATTAATTAATATTTAAAGAAATAAGCAAACATTTAAAGTCCTGTATTTATTAATGTATTTCATTAGCCCTGATATTTTAGTACCAGATTTTCTGGGAAACACACAATGAGCATGTGACAAGGCAAAATGTACTTTTCATATCTGATACATTATTCAACAAAAATACTCACGCTTTGACAAATTTCTCTTTGTTGAAAGCTGCAAGCCTTGGTAGTATTGCAAGTAATGTGTGATGGACATGGGAGCTGCGTGAGTTCCGTTGGTTTAGCACATCTTTGCATACCTCATCAAACCGTTCAGTCATTAGCTGTCTGCAAGCTGCACTTTCATACAGAGAGAGACAGTGGTTCCCAACAGGAGATGACACAGCTACTGGGCTCCCTTTTCCCTGTTGTGACTTGGGCACCAATGGTGATTTCAGCCTGGGCATTAAGCTCATACAGTCCTGGAACAGATTCACACTGACCAACAGTAAAGACTGACTGATACTACATCATTCTGCTTGCAATGCAGACACCAAAATAAAGTCAAATATAATCTAAAAAAAAAAAAACAATCCACCATCAGGTATGTATTCTGCTGGGGAAGACTGAACTTAAGACTCCAAACTGCTAAAATAACAGCTGGTAAAGGTGTGAATAAGCAAAACATGTTTTTGATTATACTGAGGACAATGAGAAAAATCCCCTCCAGGTCTTCCTTGAGATTTACGTTGCACTTTCCAGTGTACTTCTCCCTATTTCCCTCCAGCCATCTACAGCCATTCTTTTCATATGAATGCTGGCAGTTACAACCACATGAAGACCTTCACAAGTGATGAATGTTTTGGGCTGGTTTACATACTGCAGAGAGCAGATGTAGGGAAATAAAACACAGCTCAGAGATTGGGAAACCTCAAGTACCATCTTCACTACCATTCACAGAATTTCTCTGTGCCTTCAGGAAAGTTAGTTGCCAGCTTGATAATCAAAGCCATAATTATATGGACCGTGCAATTAATCACTTCATTTAAAGCAGGCCCACTCAACCCGTAGTTCACAGGCAACATGTTGCTCATGACACTGCGCAATGTTCCCCATGTAGACACTTGAAATGAGAAAATGTGTTTTAACCCTCTCCCTGGCAAAGCTGAGATAAAAGGCCAAAGCAATTCTGAAACTTAAAAGCTGTTTATAGAGACACACATTGTATTACTGATATGTTTTGCAAATGTGTGCTAAAAATAGTGACACCCTAGCCTAGACAGTGAATTGCATTTTTTACCAGTTTTCCTGTTATTATCAACACATTTTTCATTGCACATTATGTAAAAAATACACACATAAAATTATACATATAATAATTATATGTACGCTTACTCAATCTTAATTGTGTGAATTAAATTTCATGTTTTCTGCATGCACACCAAATTTTGCCAAAGTTGCCCCACCATACAGAAGGTTGAGCATGCCCCACTCAAAGTATTAAAATGCAGTTCTACCTTCACTCATATATCCAGTCCATTAGTCTTGCAGCTACTCTGTATGTGACAATATGTTTGCTACTGCACAGAACTCACGTTAGCCTGCTGTCCTTGCTGGTATTGAACCCGATCCATCAGCTCTTCATAGCTGCGTTCCCACTCAGCATTGCTGCATCTCAGCAACTCATTGAGTACAAGCAATGAACCATGGACTCTATCATCACGATTGACACCCTTTTCTCTCGTATAAGCTTCATCAAACCCATTGGTGGACTCATCATAGCACTGCTTGTACCTATGCATGTAAACACCACCCAACAAAAACCTACATTAAAAAAAGTATGTACCTTTGGTGAGACCATGGCAATACAAAGACATTTCATCTGTTCACCCATGGGGACTTATTTCCACGATGCACTGCAGATATTCTAATGGTTCTGACCTTAACTAAATTACCTATGCCAAAGATTCTTACCTATGGTTTGCAACTCAAAAAATGAAGGTCTGACCCAAAATAAGTGTTTTGGTTAGTGCATTGATGGTGCACCAATAATGTTGGAATAACACCAAGGCTTTTGTACCAGACTGAAGGTAGTTAATCTGCAGGCAGAAATTTTCCATTGCCTCCTCAAAGGGAGAATATTATTTCCAGGAAGCTGGCAAAGGAGTTGGTTATTGTGACAAAAAAGGTTATTCAGAGTGTAAATTTTATAAAGGTGAGCTCACTAAACAGAAGCTTTAGTCAGGGGTGCTCAACTACTGGCTCCAACTGCACACACTTATGTTATACTGTATTTAGGAGGTCAAGTACCTGTCATGCAAAACATCCTTCAGCATGGTGTGGCATTATGCTACGCAGTCAAAACTTTCTTGTCTGGAAAAAATTATTCCCTGGCTCTAAAGTTCTTGAATTTCAAGTGGATATTAAAACTTGTCCATCATTCAGGCATACCTGCTGAACTCAGGAGGGTGAATACTTTAGTACAAGGTTCTGACCAGTGAGTGGGCTAACGTACAAGTTGACAGCTGACGCCATGAATGCGTAAGAAAAAAATGGAAGAAACTGTGTGAATTCAAGGTTTATACAACATACAGTTTAACTGTACAGCTTTTTAATTTTGCACAGCTTTAAGATTCGTGTCTTTGTAAAATTACTGTGTACAACCAACTTATATAATAATTACGGATATCATCATCATCCTCTACTTTATGCAGGGTATTCATGCTTATATACCTGAAACAAACCATGTTTCTAGGGTATACAGTGTAGCAGCTATTCTGCATGTACTGTTAACGGTGCAGATAACGCTGTCTTCTATATTAAACTCTTTTGTGCTTCTACATTAGCACTTTCCGATGTATGTATGCTGTGCCCAGTACAGCTGTTTTCAATAGTTCCTTGATATCGTGCTTTCCTGGTATGCTGCTCAAGTATTTTCTAAATGATTTTCAAATGGTTCCAGTTGCTCCCATTATTACTGGTGTCACCTTTGTTTTTGCATTCCACATGCGCTGTATTTCTATTATAAGGTCTTTACATTTTAGAATCTTCTTTGCTGTCGTGACTCCTAATAATATTTACAAACTGGTCTTCTTTATACTTTTTGTTAAGATATTATGCAATGTTGATTACCTCTGTTTTATATGCTGCTTTAATTTGTGACAGGCCTCTTCCTCTTTACATACAGCCTATCTATATCAGTTTTAGAATGACACATTTTGTACATTGTTAGCATCTTCCTGGTTTTCCTATCAATTTTTTTAATTTCTTCTGATCTCAAATTAATTATACCGAAGCTGTCTCTTAATACTGGGATGGCTAATGCTACAATTGCTGTGATTTTGTTTTTGGCATTGAGTTCAAATTTCAGTATCATTCCTAGTCTCCTGGTGTATTCCTTCTTCAATCTTTCTTTCATTTGCTGATGTTGTATGCCATCACTTTCCTCAATCCCAAGGTACTTGTACGTCTTTCCCTGTTCAAGCTCTTGTATTTCTCTGTTGATGGCCACTACTAAATTTTGCAAGTGGAGTAGTTTTCCTTTCTTAAATACAATCTTTGCACACTTGTCAAGCTCGAATTCCATACGGATATCACCATTTAAGGTTGTAACTGCTGTTATTGCTGTTATTGTTGTTGTTGTTATGTACAAATACTTAAGTATCCCTTATATTTTCAAAACAAAAATAAACTTATTTTGTAAACAACAGTACAGAAATTTAATGAATTACATAAAGAATTCAAAATTAAACTATCCATCATGTAATCCGTGTAAAAGGTAAAGCAGTCCCATTACAGGCCAAGACAGGCCATTAGGATTCCAGGAGACTGAGGTCCCCAGAATTTCTAGACAATTGGCAGATGAAGGTGGTATAGGTTGTCCGCCCTATGCAGCAGCCACCTTTACCCCAGGAGATAGTCCTGATACCCATTTCTGCTATAGGCCGGGTTGCCCCTGCGCCATAGTGCGACCGGAAGGATTATGTCACTGAAAAATCCCAATGCATGTACTCTGGGCCAAGATGAAAAAGTTTGAAAACCCCTGTTGTTGGCAGGGTGAATCTCAGCACTGAAGCTGACACAGCCTCTTTCCCCAGTGTTAAATGACCAAAGCACAAGGCTGATGACTGCTGCCACCCCACCCCCAACACCCCCAACACCACCACCATCCTTATTGGGACATAGTTCACTTCCTAGCAGAGATAAGAGATTTTTTCTACTCCCATTGCATCCTGAACAGCTCTGACACCCACGCAGCCGCCTATTCAATGCACACCAACGGAGGTTTCTTAAAGGGATAAGGTGGCCAAGCCATGAAAGTGACCACTCATCCCATCTAGTGCTGAGGTTAAGAATCAGTGGAGTTATACTTCCTGTCCACCATATGCCTTCATGGAGCACACAGTAACAGATATACCCATGCACCAGGGACAGCAATACCTATGTTCATACACAGTCCCATGGCACACTCAGGGACAATTATACCTATGCCCATACACAGCCCCATGGGACACTCAGGGACACATATATCCATGCTTATACACAGCCCCATGGTGCACAGAGAGACAACCATACCTCTGCCCACACACAGAAGCAGTTTTTCATTTCATTATGGCCATGAGTCAGTCTCATTACGAGTGGACAGTCAGTTAACTACATGTTATAACATTTATCAAAAATTCGTCAGTATCATTAAGAATTTTAACACGTGCAACCGGCACTCACCTCCCCCTAATAGAAGACTAAGAACATGTACCGCTTTACCTCAATTCCTTTAGTACTCCTTTATAGTGAGGTGCTGAGGCATATGGATACACTACCTCTACCTTTATCTCATTTTGTATTATTTCAAAAGCCTCAGTGCTAAAGTGTCTGAAAGTAAACCACAGGAAACAGTCTAGTCCTAGAAACGTTGCTACTGTTGAAATGCCTGCTTTCCATGCATCACATGTCAGAATTCTTCTGAGACACATCTGATTAACCTAAATCTCCTTCAATACAGTAAGTTGCATAAGAAATTGCACAGGCCAGAAACTGCATACTTCATCAGTTCTCTGATACTACGGGCAAGTACACAAAAGGATGGATATTCAGACAGCTGCACCAAACCCAAGAGGTGTTTCCCTTTGACACTTACGACTGTACCTCACACAAATGTAATTTGTCCACCACATTCAGTTTAGTCTGGAGTCTCAGATTTGATTCTATTTCATACCCACCACTGTGGTTTTTGTGTCTGTTTGGCAGTCTCCCTCTGTGCAGTGACTACAAGTGCTGCCCTCAGTGCCTCCACAGCACCCTCTCTAATTACTGGTTTCGGATCCCGGACAGCATTGAAGATGAGATCAAAAAACTGCTGAACTTGTTGAAAAAAGTATGTTGGCATGGAAACTGCTAATTCTCGAAGAACAAGCACCTGTAAATATTACAAGCACTATATATAAAAGAAAGCAAGCGAAACTTACATTATAGACGTTCCCAAGCTTTCTCAGAAGGTTCTGATCACATGACAGTCTTCTGGTTCTGATATTGTAGAGAACAGTGGGCAAATACTGACATCTTGGAGGAATACCCCATGTCTATCTTCAGGATGATGGCATTTTACGTCCATGTAGATTATGACATATACTTCAGTGTCCACCAGGACATAATTCCATCACCTTAAGGATGGAGCGAGCATGTTCCCCCAGACCATGTGTCAATTCACAATCCAGCAGACTAAAACTGAGTTTTAGACAGTCTTGAATAACAGCAACAAAGCCATAACATTGCTATAAACTCTCAGAAGAAAAACATTTTTGTAAGAAATTGCATATGTAAGGTAGACAACACAACTTTCCTTCAAATTATTTATACACCAAAACAAGCATAAAGGCAGATAACAAATGTTCTTTGTATCAAGTTACATATGTTACAAAAATAAGCACAACACAACAAACCTCCTTCCTTGGCATCAGCTTGAAATCACGGCCAGATTCATTCACATGCTGAGGTTCCTGCCTTCAGAATAACATCATACAAAGAGTAAGGGTTGTGAGTTTTTAAGTTTTTGTAGTGGTGTGGATAAGGTATCCACTTTTCTGGGATATGATGCTGCATCACTGAGTATTTGGTTTCTGACAATTCAAGACAAAGTAGTGATCTCAAAATGTCAGGAACCAGATACCCAGAATAGCAGCATCATACCTCAAAAGAGTGGATACTTTATCCACAAAACTGCAAAAGCATAGTGGTTTCAAATGTCAGGAACCAAATGTCCAGTGATGCAGCATCATACCCCAGATACCTACCTCAAGAGTGAGCGTGGTTTCATGCATGCACCTAACATCTCTATAAGACAGTATTTGAACTATAGAAACTTAGCAACTGAAAATCAGAGAGTAATTTTATAGAAAGATAAACTTGTTTGAACTCTATTTCAGTTGTTTTCATCAAAAAATTAAACAAAATCATGTTTCAGAAATATTCCATCATGTTAGGGTAAGATTTACTTAACCCTTCAAAGACGAAGCGTATCTATTTTATATAAGGACTCAGTGCATACCACGCAGTAAACACTCTACTCTTCGGTTATAAAAACCAATCTCTTAATATTTTATAAGGCAAAAGTTGCTCTTTGTTCCGAGATCCACACTAAACACACAAATGCAATGTGAGCACCACGTAGAATTATTGAATGTTAAACCTGTCGGTACGTAAAGTTATCACTAGGCTTTAAAAGGTTAATCACCCAGTCCACTACGAAAAGCATGAATGACAACTTCTATCAACTCACATAACAATAATAAAAATCATACTAACATCCAAAAAAGTTACACAAACAGGCACGCACAGCAAAAACTTGACTTTCAATGCTGGATCAGATACATGTGGGGTAAAACATTTTAAGCTTTGGGAAATGTTTTTTACTAATATTAAATTATTTGCTGCTTAAGTCTTTTTATTACAGTAGAAACCTCATACACAGCCTTAAAATTATGAGTCACTCAGTTTTTGTTTCATACACAAATTTTTACTTTTGAGAATTCTTTTATGCCTAGCAGAGAAAAATCCATTCAGAAGTTTTAACTGAATATTTCACACACAACTGCAAATTTATCACTTCTGGCACATTTTACAATTTTTATCCTACTTTATTATACCTAAGAACCTGATAATTGCAATATAATTATATCCAGCAACAGCTCATAATACAATAAGTTTTCACATACTAAATTATGTTGGTATATTATAGAAAAAAATTGCATGTTGTGATACGGAGTAAGAAAGAGATGAACATCTGACAAAAATTCACTTTAAAGAAAGTATACAAAACACTTATCCCTCAGCCCATATAATCTCACTCACCCTAACCCTCTCATTAAAACTTAGTATACCATGCTTTGTAACTGCAAATTGTTAATAATATTAGAATGCATTCACCTAACTTTTCTTCAGCAGTGTTAGTAAATTATGGTTCCACAAGAGATATGCAAAATGCCCCAGTTTTTTGGGTTAACAGAAATCTGTGCTGAATTCAAGGCAGTTTTTGTTTCTTAATGTGACAGAACTGCAGCAGGAAACTATACATCTATGCAAATACAACACGACAGACTGCAAGTTGATTTGGATTTCACACTGCATCAAAACACACTGCAGTGTCCTTCCCCCCCCGCCCCCCCCCCCCCCCAAAAAAAAAGAGCTGATAACCACTGTACTAAACAACAAGCAGAACACAGTGCAAGCAGCCAGATAATCCACATTCACGATTCTAGCCACACATAAAATATCTTACCGCAGCATGTCTCTTTCCCTCGTGACGATCCCCACCAAGCCATTCGAAGGCCCTCTTCACCTCAAATTCTACATATTCTGCAGCATATGTACCAGATACAAGCGCCAACTTCCCCACAGTCTTTGCAGCCAATTCCATCACACCAATATCACTTGATGGTAACAAGTTTCGTAAGTAATTGGCAAACCTGCTGATGCGTGTGTTGATGTTACCAACATCTGCGCCTATCAGGCAAACTAAAACACAATTTCATGATTACAGCAAAACAGCTAAATATTGTTAATTCTAACATAAACTATGATCATAAAACAATCAAAGCAGTTATAACGAAATTCCTTCGCCAACAAATTAATATTAACTTAACCCTTACACTACGAATGGCGACTGTCGTAGTCGCGCAGGGGGCATTTAAACGGTCTGTCTGGGATGAACGACGACGTCAGTCGTCGTCAATATTGTGTCGAATTTGGAAGCATTTTTTTCACCCCTATCCCACGTACCTCTCAGGATTTCTGTGTGGTATGTCCCCTGAATGTGAGAGCCGGTGTGTGCAGTTATAAATGCTCCCTGTCCACCCCTGTAAGGCCTCCAACACTGGCGATATGTATGTCAACACATTGGTGAACTGCGCATTTCTCTGCTGAGTAATACTGTTCTGGAGAAGGAGTGTTTTGTTTATCAGTCGCACTAGGATCGTGTGTGGGTTGAATATCAACAGTGTGCTATGAAGCCAGTTACTAATTGACGGCTGAATGGTTTTCAGTGGCGGACTGTAACACGTATTTTCAGACTGAACTAATACAAAAGTACTGGAGATATCCACAAAAATCTATGTGTACAGTTACAGGAGGGCTCACAGGTGTGTCTGTTGTAGTTCTGGGGCATTCTGCAGGAGTTGTGTGGCAGAAATCTGTAACACAGCCGTCTAATATAGTAAAAATGTCGTGTTCACCCTTGAAATATGTGGAATTTTTCACAGCGTTTACGCCATAGGCTTAGATCTGTTTTGCTCTCATCATGTAAGTCGGTTGTTAGTTAGGGTATTAGATTTATGAGTGCACAGGAATACAAAACCGTCTTTGTAACAGACCGGGTAGTGTTCAGCAAGCAGTAGCAATAACAAAAATGACGGACCGGGTGAGGAGGAGGAGGAGGAGGAGGAGGAGGAGGAGGAGGAGGACGAGGACGAGGAAATTGCGTCCGCTGTTTTTCACAGCGAAGCCCCAAGGTAGTAACCTGGCCCAACAAATGACCTTCAAAAGATGAACCCGTACAGTGTTTCACACATAGTGCTTACGTTGCCCCAGCTGTGGCTAGACACAAACAATGCGACTTCCTGCCATCGTCACGAAGGCTTGATAACCCAAGCCATTAGAGGCTGAAAGAGACCCAACCAAGGTGAGGAATGTGACCGGCCATGGAAAATAAAGACAGTCTTTTGAAACATTCAACCAGGTTTATGCTAAATTCTATAACCCCTCGGAACATTTGGCAGTGGACAAAGTAATTGTAAAATTCAAAGGCAGAGTTATATTCAGACAGTACATTTCCATAAAAAGGGAACGTTTCGACATCGAAATTTATAAACTGTGTGCCGAATCAGGTTATACACATGACATGAGAGTGTAGTTAGGTAGACTCGTACTGCGAGTCTGACGACATGAGTGCAACACGCGTGGCGTCTTGTTTCGCGGATTATCACACGAAAACTAATTTGTGTAAACAGTGCGGGCGAATGTGTATGTGTGTGATGATAGAAGAGTGATCAAAGGTGCCATGGATCTTGTGCAGCAACCAGAATTATGTGAGTAATAAAATATTTACCCCACATTTTATATAATGCATGTAATTTGCAGGACTAAATTTATTGCAAAAATTTGTGAATATTTTTTCCCGAATTCACCAATTCATTAACACACTGCGAAATTTTTTTTCATGAAATTTGAATGCAAAGTCTATGAGATATGCTTTTTTATCTAAGACCAAGCATTAGAAATTAAATGCCCAGAGAAAAACCTCGGCTGGGGGACCTGTGCCGGGTGATTTAATCGCGGAGTGAAAGGGTTAAACCTGAAAAACAAAATTACAAAGTACATTATCATCAAACTTAATTCAGCATGCTTTACCATGGGGAAAACAGCCACACCACTCATGGCACCAGACATTATAAATTTAATTTACTTTGTAAATTTGTGTTTCATGATGTTTTATGTAGTTATCTTTTTCCACACATACCACAGAAACATTCATTACCCAGAATAAAATGATTACATTAACAGCAAGTGTAAAGAAGTGTCTCTTGCAGAGAACTTTCTAACAAATTTAATATACTTCCCCTTGCCACAGAATTCTCACAGCCTATTCTCATTGCTATGTTTTGCTGTAGACAACATAGAAAATGTTCAAACACACAGTACAAATATGGAACATAAACATGAGCTCCAACTTCCAAATGCTAATTTCAACAGACACCAAAAAGGTGTGTACTACACAGGAACCAAGTTAAACAATGCTCTTCCACCTAACATTAAAATCTTAAACTATGATGATGATCCATTGGGAGGGTATAAACTGGACTGATCTGGCTCAGGATCAGGATAAGTGGTGGGCTCTCATGAACACAGTAATGAACCTTTGGGTTCCATGAAATGCAGAACATTTCTTGGCCAGCTAGATAACTATTTGCTTTTCAAGAAAGACTCTGCTCCATGGAGTCAATTGATATTTTAACCTACCTTAAAGTCAACACATTCTTACATGATTACTCACCAATTGCCAGTATTCCACCTTTTTTCTCATTCACATCCGATCCTGAAACCATTTCAAAAATATGATGATTGAAATCGTCCATAAATGAGGTGACCTCTTCCACAGACACCTCCCGAAGCTCTGTCTTCACCTACGACAAACCATGACAGTTTGGAAGCACTTGCCTTGTGAACCACTCCAGTAAGTAACAGGAAAATTAAGGTCTACTCCGTACTTACGTAGTGATGCAAGTCTCTTGCTGCCTTTGAGCGAGTCTCAGCATTACGGGACTTAAGACCCGCCACAAACTGTTGCATTAGGGCATTCGACATTTTGCTTTCATAAATTCGTCAAATTGTGTGAAACGAGATACCCGTAATGAAAAATCTTTAACTATATACGGTGACCGTAATCACAGTACGTACAAAAGACACATTAACCTAACTTACACGACCCGACCTACCCTCTTGTACTGGGGTGCTCATTTTATGTGTAAAGTCATTAAATGACATTACGGTTTTCTACCACGACACATTCTGTACATACGTGACATTTCAAGTAAACAGTACTATTAGCGTTACTCAGACGCTACTGCCAGACAACATACACACCCGACATCCATACACGCAGAACACCACAGACCGCAGCCAGAACAAGCCATTAACCATGTACGCCACAGGCCACTTGTGTGGAATTAATGCCATTACAATTCAAGGATTAATACTAATCACGGATTAACGCTTGCAATGTGGCCGTGCATATCTTTTATCACGGATAAGAGCGTTCTTATACTGTGATCTATTTGCAGTCCTGCATGATTCTTGGTACCATGGTACCTTGTACATCCTTCATTGTAATACTGCGAGGTACCGCCGGTGTCGCTACATATGTGACTACGATCATTAATGATGCAGAAGCGCATAAATCGTCTTTCGAGTAAAGTGTATATTTATTCACGCTGGTTTAAAATGTACTCGAACCTATGACACTAACACTGCGAGGTACCGCATGTGGCGCTACATACATAATTACCTAAGATCCATGGTGCAACTTTGCACTTACTGTCCTAGGAGAAAAATGTATATTCATTCATTCCAGCTTAAAAACATTCTCCTACTTTACACATAAGAGTATATGACTCATTTGTGTTCACAAAATTCAGCCAGTAGAATCACAGCCGCATCCTGATGCAACCTTGCTGTAGAATAAATGTTAAGGTACTTTCTCATAAAACCTGTCACCTACTCTCTCCTGTTTGAGGGGCAGCTGAATGGCAGATGAAATGGTACAGCTACAAACAGCACAAGACTATAAAAAAGTTTTATAAAACACACACACAGAACCATCTCATTTGCACATTGGCGAATTTCTGGTGTTACACTTCAGCGAACTATTTCAATTTTCAGGTGCTGTATACACAGTGAAGACAAAAAAAATTCCAAATTTATATAATACTTCAAGTAAACAAACAAAAGAGAAGCTGGGAGTACTGTCAGTATAATGGCCAGACTACACACTGGACTGAGGAATTAGGATTTTGATTCCCATGATGTATGAAGATATGTAACTTTATCTTTTACGTACAAAAAAGCAAACCACAAAGTACAGTAATAAATAATTTAACTTTGTTAAGGACATGCAGGCAGAAACAAAAAATAATGAAGATGATAGGCATTAAATATTTCAAAAGGCAGTAACATACCACATACACAGTCCTATATACCACCAAAATTATGGAACAAAACGGATCATTTCATTCTCATACAACATACAAATATCTTCAATGCCCGACTACCATGGTAAACATGCAAGTCAGTGAAACTGCTGGCCTGTTTTGACAGGGTTAAGTATAAAAGTCAGGTCAAAAGAAACAAATATCCTTGATTCTAGCAAATATTATGACAAGTAACAGACTTCATTATTGCTAGTTTGTATAAATAACTGACTTGTTCCTTACAGGACACAATATACCAGTTCCTGTCTCTTCTCGTGTTACCACCTTGCTTGAAACACATGTAATATGGCCAAGTACACAGCTGAAAAAACAAAAGTATCCCTCTAAATGCACATGTGCCAGTTATGAGTCTTGCGTCATGTCACAGTTGTTTCATTGTGTAAATGCACAAAAGAAGTATTTCATGTCCTCTTATACCGAGTCACACAAAATTGCGGAAATCAAAACCTAATACAGCCTTTGTGCTCTCTTAACACATCTTCATTATTGCTGAATTTCTACAAATAATGCAACCTGTTCCTTCTGTTGCTCAATATGGCGACCACGATGTCGTCTCATATCCCCAGCCTGTGTGAAACGTTTGCCACAAAGATCACATTCAAACGGCTTTTCACCTGTATGCACCCTCATATGCTGAGCGATGAACGACTTTCGTCCAAATCTTTTGCCACATACTGCACAAGCATGTTTCCGATCACCTGTGTGGGTAAGATGATGTTGCAAGAGGTTTGGGCGGGAACGAAATTCACGTCCACACCACTCACAAATATAAGGTTTGGCACCTGTATGAATACGTTCGTGATCCTGAAGACTGAGCTTTGTAGAGATACGTTTTCCGCAGAAACGACATATCCACTTCAACGATGACTTCTTGCCTTCTGCATCTTCTGCAGTTGGGTCACCAGCCATGTGTGCTTGCTCCATATGGGACATCAAGTCCTTCAAACGTTCAAACTTTGCCTCACAGTGAGTGCAGTTATGTTCCCATAGATTCTGGGGCTTATGCAGTTTGCGATGCTTCAACTGGAAACAAAATCAGAAATCCAGAGAAGGTATGGCAAAATTATGAAGCAGACAGAAACATTTTTAATACAATAAAACAAAAAAAGCCCACCTGAAATAAGGAAATTTTAGGCTAAAAAGGGATACAAAAAAGTTACAACCTGATAGATTGTTACTTATGTTTTTAAGAAACATAAGTTCATGCATTTCCATTTGCAACAGATAAAAACCTAACCTACAGTGGGCAATCTCAACCTTGGCAGTAAATGACACTGGTTTGTCACCTTCACACTATGGCTACTCATCACCTGGTGGAACTGTTTGGTGCCCAGTGAATAACACACTGGGTGTGCCTTCACAACCTACTCTAGGATCTGTTTTAACATTA
Organism: Coptotermes formosanus; assembly: GCA_013340265.1. NCBI lineage: Eukaryota > Metazoa > Arthropoda > Insecta > Blattodea > Rhinotermitidae > Coptotermes > Coptotermes formosanus. Next base: position 3,758,311 of record BLKM01000468.1, on the reverse strand, counting down.
CCCTCTCTTCTCCTCTGTGTTCTAAGAATTCATTTTCTGAAAGGTTTTCCCAGTCAATCTATTGTAACCTCCTAGATTTAACAACTCTTAACAACAAAAACTTGTAACAATACATAACAAGAAGACTAGTTCACATACCATATTCGCAAACCTATTGTACGTACGCCCACAAAGATCACACATGTGAGGTTTTATGCCATCATGCAGTTGCATATGGTTCTTCAGTGCATGAGCATCTCTGAACGGCCGCTGGCATGTCTGGCACTTAAAACGATCCCAATATTCTGGATCATGTATCTGTAAAGTGGTAGTATCAGCAGATAATTAACTCCAACAAGCAGAGAAATATTGGAACTCCTACAACAAAACTGGCTACATTACTTTGCCTATCTCTACTTACGTATCTGTGCCTCTTGTAAAATGTCTCATTTGTAAACACCTTCCGACAAGTAACACATTTCATTGTGGTTACTCTTTGATGTGTCTTCTTGTGAGCTTCAAATTTGCTGTATGCATCAAACTTCTGTCCACAGTCGCACTCATATTCTCTCTGTTCTTGGTTATGAACCTGTAAAATACAGCAAACTCAATTGTAAAATTAACTCCATGACCTTTAAACTGAAGCAGACAAGCAAATCAAGAAATTTAATAAATTTAATAAATATCTCTTGCACCAGAAATGGAAAATTTAGTCTGTGCACTCCTGAGAGATAAAACGTAATTAAGGACCATGCCACACTCATTAAGAAAAATGTACACTGCCATCTATAAGCATATGATGTATAATAGGGAAATCCATAAATTTATGCGGCCTGCAAAAAATTCTTTTAAATGCTGACTTGACAACATGAAGAAGTTCCACAATTATTCTCATGGATTACTGATATTACAGATCAGTGTACAGAACTGGTACACAAAAATAAATAACAAAAATACAGTGCATTTTACAGTTTGGAAATAATAATGCAGTCAGTATATTAATTCCTTGTTCTTTAATTCTGTATATGAATTCAACTAATGAATTTTTAGATTACAAGGATGAAATAAATATTGATGATTATTGCTACAAGAAATAAATTATAAATACAATATTTCACTTGTATATGACTTCGTCAGATCTTACTTGTTGTCTTATGACTAATGATTGCTTATGTAATCATGTTGTATTGTACCATGACTTGTTTCACATACAAATATCATATGACAGAATGACAGATCAACAGAACGTATGTACGTAAACACAGTAAAATGTTTCAACTACATAAGGAAGTACCCACTAAAATTTCAAAGGCAGCTCTGTTACAACAGGGATGCACTATACAAGGGTGTATCAAAAAGTTCCAAGACTGGACCTATAGACTAGAATGTATTTACTTGATTTAAGTTTGGGCAGCATCCCCTTCAGAATAGTCCCCTTGTGCAGTGACACATCGATCCCAGCACCATTGCCACTGCCGGAACACGTGTTGGAAGTCCTGTTCCCGAAGCGTACCAAGAACATTCTGTGATTCCCGCTGGATCTCCTCCACTCTGTCAAAGCAGCGACCCTTTAGCTGCAGCTTCATCTTCGGGAAGAGGAAGAAGTCGCAAGGGGCCAAATCTGGTGAGTAAGGTGGATGCGGAAGTGTGATAATGCTGTTGTAGGCGAGAAACTCACGCATTACGAGAGCTCAGTGAGAGGGTGCATTGTCATCAGGGAGCAACCAATTGCCCGTGCGCCACACTTCAGGTTGTTTTTGTCGAATGTCCTCCCTCAGACGGTGAAGAACATTGCAGTAGAACTCGGCGTTCACGGTCTGGCCTTGGGGGGCAAATTCATGGTGCACAATCCCTCGAATGTCGAAAAACACGATGAGCATGCTCTTGGTCGTGCTGCAGCTCTGCCTCGCCTTCTTCGGTCTTGGGGATCCTGGGCTCTTCCATTGCGAACTGTTGTTTAGTCTCGGGATCATACCAGTAGACCCAACTCTCGTCCCCAGTGATGACCCTCGACATGAAGGATGGGTCATCCAGGGCACACTGACAATGCTCTTCACAAATTGCAACATGGTGGTCTTTCTGTTCGGGGGTCAGAAGCCTGGGCACGAACTTTGCAGCAACACGGTGCATGTTCAAATCACACGTGAGAATCGTCTACACTGTTCCGTATGACACATTAACGATTGCAGCAATGTCCTTAATGGTTCTCCGATGATCCTCATGCACAAGCCCCCGAATTGTTTCCACATTTTTAGGTGTTGAGCTCGTGGAAGGTCGCCCTGACCTCTCATCGTCTTCGAGTGATGTTCTGCCTCTCTTGAAGCGCGCGTGCCACTTGAAACACCTCGCACGACTCATGGCCTCATTTCCATACGCACATCGTATCATTTCAAAAGTCTCCGCTCCAGATTTGCCGAGTTTCATGCAGAATTTGATGTTTGCGCTCTGCTCCACTTTCATGTCCATGCTGAAATCGCAAAAGTGAAAGCACACATGGTGACAAACACTCGTGTTGTGCAACTTCCAATGTTCACACAGCGACGCCACTCGGCCTACTGAGTGGCGACATTCCCTGCTCCCAAGCATAGCGCACGCATTCACGTACTGCCATCGGTTGGCGGTCTATGGAACTAGTCTCGAAACTTTTTGATACACTTTCGTATTAAAAAATCTCACAATCACTCACTAAACCACCAGGAAAATTTGTATACAATACCTCCTTTGACATTACAAACCTGTGCATTTTGCCCACAGTATGAACCTCTGGATTTAAAAAAAAAGCCCTAAAATACGATACCATATGCATTTCACTTCTACCCTGTACAACTCACATATCCTGTCCATATCATCCTTCTTGATTTGATCACCCCAATTAATATTTAGTGAGGAGTACAGATCATGGAGCTCCTCATTATGCAAATTCAGCCACTCCTGTTACTTTGTGCCTCTTAGGTTCAAATAGCTTCCTCCTAATCTCAAACACCCACAGCCTAAGATCTTCCTTTAATGTGACAGACCAAGTTGCATGCCAAGTTATATGAACATATTTCTTGCTAACAGGTCTGTGTCAACAATCAACTGATTTACAAAGCAGACAGAAGAAGTCCGCTGCAAAGAAACTGGGAAAAACATTCACTTCACTCTGAACACCAAGTGGTAAATATATAAAGGCATTAAAATGGAAATGTCTTTATACAGTAAAACTCGTTGAAGACATCCCCAGTTAAGACGTTTTCCCGCCTAAGAAGTCAGAATAAAAAAGCACCAAAATTCTCTCATTTGATTAACATTACACATTGCCCTTTTAACACATCCCTGCATAAGGAAATTTCCCACATAAGAAGTAACAAATTTGACGATGAAACATTTTCTTGCCCATTTAATACATTTTCTGTTTCAAAATCTTAAAAAATTTCCACGAGTTTCCATTCGTTCTGTTTCCAAAATGCAGTGTTCAAATGGCGTAGTTACTGCATATAGGTTAATCTCCAAGGTCATTTCCACCAAGTTTCGCACAGCAGAGTGACGCAACCTCATGGTCGATGTGGGGGTGTTTTATTTCTTCTGCAATGCAGAGATTGCAGTCAGTCAATCCCCACTACTCGGTCCCTATCGCGACAACTGAAAAACTGTATCGGGCAGCCAGAAGCCAATCCTAGCTGCTCGGTGACCTCCGTGAGCCTGCGTTTGGCAACACTGGCATGTGGCAGCTCACTTGTCGCTTCAGCTGCCCAGGATTAGAAGGCAACTCAGGCAGCCAATAACATTTGAAGAAGTTTAGGCTCCCAGCCGAAGTCACACATTGCTGGGAGGACAACGGTTTGATGTGAGATAGGTGGGTGGTCGATTGTGACATCTTGTTTAAACGTGACTTATCGGCAGTAATATAAATGTGTTGTGGTGTTGTGTGATTGTGAAACATTCGTGGTGACTATGTGCAGGTAAGTTACATCAGCAATTCCAGAAAATAAATTCAAGACACTGCTGAGTTGGTGAAAGTGACTGGAACTGCTGACCATCCCTTATGGTCTACCTAAAAGCCAACCTATCAAATCTGAAGATGCATAGTGCTATTGTTTTATAAAAAAGAGCAAGACACCCCACACTTGAAAATATTTCAAGGAAAAGTAAACATCTGGAATGAAATGTGAACTTGTGAATGAAAAATCAGTGACAGTACAGTTAAAGGTGTAAATAAAACTGTGAATGAAAGGTTACAGACAAAATGGTTAAATGGTCAGATACAAGTGAGAATGTGTTAAGACAGCTGCAAATTGTACAAATTCAGCATACATATGTAATAAGTTCACAAAAAATTTAAAAAATAGAACTTTTTGGTCCTACCCTTTTATGAAATTTGCCACTTAAGAAGTCAGATTTTATGGAATTTTCAAAAATGTCTCAACAGGGTTTTACTGTATCTGTTCTTGTTGAATGTAGAATGTTGAATGACTTATTAGGAAATAAATTTACCTTCATATGCAGCTGGAGGCTGTATTTACGCCAGAAGGTGCGGTCACACAAATTACACATGTAACGCTTGCTGCCACAGTGCCTGCGATGGGCGTTATACATAACATGATCAAAAAATGTCTTCCTGCATACATCACATATGTATCGTTCTTCTTTAACATTTCGCAAGTGGTTCCTCTTATGAACAGACAACTCATGTGATGAGCAACATTTTAGACCACATCTGCTGCACACCAGTGGCTGCGGTGAGTGAACCAGGTAGTGATCCTTCAACTTTGCTTCATCACAAAAATTCCTATCACACAATTTACAGTAAAATTCTGTACTGTCTTTGCTGTTGTTGTTAGCATAAATTTTGCTTTCACCACCGTGAGTTTCACTTTCCTCAGGCCACCCTTCCTGAATCCCTTCATTCACAATATTTTTGTCTTTTATTCTCCCTTCCTGACATCGCCCACAAGAGACTGGTTCTTCGCCATGAGTCACTACCTTGTGCAGCACAAGATCTTGTGGATGCTCAAAGCTGTCGTCACAACGGAGACATTGCCATTTATGTTTCTGAAGATGCCGATCTACAACATGACTGTCAAACTCATCCATATCAGTAAATGTCACATTACATAGGTCACACATTGCAGGTCCATATATTGTGAGGGATGGTACTTCCACAGACATCAGCTTGCCATCACTGGTCTCACTGTAACTGTTTTTAAGTAACTCTTCATTACTTCTTTCAATATCAAACTCTACTCTGGATTTATGACACTCTTCTTGAAGTCTTACTGATTCTGCATTTCCACCTGACCTTTCTGAAATTTTATTTTGTGCTCGCAAAGTGTCAGGAGTAACCTCTGTCATCATAGAATCTGTCACTTCTGCCTTCTCATTATTTCCAGTTTCACTGGATATCACAACTTCACATCCATATATACCTGGTAACCTAAAACAATAAAGCACAAATTATAATAATGAATTGAAAAGAAACAAAAAATACGATAAACAACTAGACTAACCAAGTTTCCAATTAACCTGATTCACCTCTAAACATGTAGAATTTTATGTAATCTGACCACAACTGTTCACCACATTATAGAAGCACAAAGTAACTCATATTCACCATGTCCTTATGTTCTGTTTTAATAACAAATGACCATAACAAACATTTTTAAAGCTTCATAACTCAAAATTTCAGAATCTTACACTGACAAACTCCAGTGCTGATTCCTCTCAAAATTTTGCATGGTCATTATTTTCAAAAATATTTGTAAAATGCAGCTTGAAGGAGGCCTGCAGTAGAATTACATTCTAACAAAGTTTCATTAAATGGTTTATGAGGTTTAAAATAATAAGGTCACACACAAAATGAATATTTCTCTTCTAGAATGTGATCTAAAAACTGCATCAAAATGAATGTCTATGCAGACAGAAGTACCAATGGACATGTATCACCAGCATGGTGGTTTATATTATTCTCAGTCCATTTAATGAGGTTTAACCATTTCCACAAGATATATTATTACAACACTGGTGCTTCTGGTATGAATTTACTACATATCTAACATCAGCACCATCCCCCTCCTGTTGTTTCTTAAGCAAACAGTTCTGCATGGCTTTCAACACCACAAATTGCACAAGAACATACACTAACAAACAAAGCTTCTTTACATAAAAATTGGCACAGAAGAAGGGTCCACTTATTCTTAGTTTACTTAACAATCTCTTCTCCACATCTGCAGAAGTTATGCAACAAAAATGGAAGAACAACTTGGCTTAATAGATCAGGCAGAAATGTGAAAATGTAATCAAAGTACTGATGATTTATTTAAGTTACCACCTGAATGGATCTGAACTGACAGTCCAATATGAACTCAGGACTTACGTAGTTCAGTGGCAAATTCTGATCTGGAGGTCAGGTCTTGTGTAACAGTAAAATGCCACACTGTGTATGCTTCTGTGTGACCTGACCTCCCAATCAGGATTTGCCATGATACAGCTGGTTGAATGGGTGGGCTGGTTGTTTGGTTGACTGATAAGACAGACACTATGTCAACACATTAACCTTCTATGTAAAGAGTATGTGAACTGACAAAAATGTTTCATGCCAAGAGAGGAAATGGATCAACTGGTTGTTAAGAATATTCTCTCAGACTTGTAGCCAACGCAAAACAAGCATCACCTAATGGCAGTGCTCTTTACGTCCCGACACCAAACTGAACATTTACGTAGTAAAGCAGCAGACAGGCACTTAACAGTCACTTTGTTAGGATGGTTAAATAATCAAGTACCTAAAAGTTGATAATTACCATCAACAAACCTTCTGCTCTTAAGGTACCCAGTTCCATTGCTGTGTTCACAAAAACCCAATCAGTGGACCCTATCCTAAGCTAACCAACACTGTATTTATTCAGAAGTACATTATCACTGTCTTTCCATCTACACCTAAATATCTCAAAGTGGTCTTCTATAAGGGTTTTCTAATTAAAATTCTGCATGCATTTCACATCATCCCATAAACGTTACATGTTCTACTCATCTAATCCCCCTTGACTTAACAACAATGACGACGATGACAACAAAGACAGCGATGAGAACAGGTTAAGATCACAGATTGAGCTCTTTATAATAAACTTTCTCAGCGCTCTTGTTAATTATGCTAATATATTACATATATTATATATATTATATGCATTATCATATATTATAATATTTTCCTCTGCACTTTTCCAACATCTCGTCCTATGGTCATCCTTTAGACCAAAACCAAGCGTCACACCCACATACAGCAACAAAAACTTATTTAAATTCTGCTCCTTCTTATAATTTAAACTGAATTTTCAGTGTGAAACTACTCCTACCGTGCCGCAACATAGTGCATATTAGACTCACTCAACAGTGTCCAACAAATCCGGTTTCACTTCAGTGCCAGGCTCCTCTTGCTTCACAAACACTCGAGTTAAATGGTCACCTTCAGGTGCCTGTAAATGTTTAGGGAAAGAGGAACTAACATAAATGTGTAAGAAGTCACAGAAAAATACAGAACGTTATATCTTTTCCATACTAGCACAAGTTCCATTAGTTTGGACAGAATGGGAGAGTTTAAGGCTAGTAACTTTAAATAAAATCCAAATACAGGTGTATGTGGATAACGTACAGCAAAGCCTTTCTGAAAGAAATATACAGAAGTCTTGATTCCTGATGTCTAAAAATGGAGAATATATTGCAGTTTTTCTTAACAAGACAGGCAGTGTACACATAACATAAGACTGCAGTGCATTCATATAACCGTTCTTGCCATGGCAACAAAAATGCCTTCCCTATGTACTGTTCACATACATGAGACTGTCAATATAATAAACACTGGAAGCACTGCCAATGCATTCTATTTACTGTTCACTACATCACTGCCAACAATATAAAACACACACCTTCACGTAAAGGGTGCAATATTTTTTTCCCATTTCAACTGAATTTGGATTTTCTGGACGGTTTTTCATAAAAGTTCCCAAACACCAAATTTCATGGAAATCTGTCCAGTGGGAGTTGCGCTGATACATGAGGATGGACAGACAGGCAGGCAAAACAAAGCAAACACATGCCTTCCATGACTATATGAGTACAAATTCTCTTTAAAAACTCTGGGTAGAACTTACGCACATGATGGCACTTTCTCTGTTTATCTGAGAATGTTTATGACTGTGTTATCAGCAATGATTAGCAGCAGCAAGTGGATTAAGGTTATATTCAGTATCCATAATATGTGTGACTGACCATCATGCCATGCATCTGAACAGAGGACACGAAAATGTACAGGCTAAAGGATAAAAGCCTGTTACTGTAGCCTCACAATACAGACGAATTTTCAAAAAACAACCCCAAACGAAAAATTACATCAGCATGTCTTAACATGTGATAAAGTGTTTCACAGAAAAATTTTAGACACTATACTAGTTTCACATTTGTAATTTCAGTATTTCTCAGACCCATCCAAAACAGAATAAAAAAATACATATTTTGTAAAGCCACTACTTTGTTCCCATCCACTTCTGGGGGTGCTAGAGGGGAAAGGCATATTTTTACAATATTGTACCTAGCTGTTTTTGGATTAGTAACCTTAAATATAAACCAAATTCTATGGCAAAGGTCAAGTAGGCTAGAATAATCTGTTCAGTCCAGTATTTGTAAACAAACCTCAAATTCAGAAGATACATACTTTGGAGATATCCATCCCATCCCCCCCCCCCCCCCAGACCAACACTACAAGAAACTTATTTCTTAAAATTCTGTAATACAATGCATGAAATTCCACACATCCTTCAACACTAGCAGACACAATTATGATTAAATTATTTATAATATTTTTACATTATTTTCTGTCAATATAAAACACACACAAAACTTTGGTCTTATTAATACCACTAACTCTGATTCTTCCATAATCTTCCTTTTTTTCCTCTTTACTTTCCATACATATTGTTACGCACCCTGCATAAAGAGCATTAACACACTGGGGAAGCCATTACATACATACCTTCCTCTGTATGTTTTATCTCCAAAAGTAATATATAAATTTTGGTAAAATTAGATATTCAGTGCCCATGCTAAAAGCTGTCACTTATAATTTTTCACCACACACACAAATCCTACTCTACACAAAGCTCAAACAAAACATTATTCACATTCTTGAAAGTGGCTATCACATGTGGTACATCACATACATGGCATGTTCAAGCAACAGATTGTTATTTGAAACTTTCTCTTTATACCTCCAACACATGAATATAAACTCTAACCACGGATGCAAAATTACAAAGGAATACTTACACATTTGCAAAATATACATACACAGCAAAGCAATCACTATTACCTTCTTCTTCAATCATATTTCACAACTGCATTTAAAATCATACAATTATTCCATATTAATTTACTTGAGGCCTGAGAGTGACCCTTTTAACTATACTGTACATATCTGTACCTATACAAAAGAACTGTCACAGCAACAATACCTCCAGCTGGATAGGATCTTCAGTAAAATCCAATCTTGCTTTCAGCTTAGCTTCTGAATTAAGAGCTGTAATCACCAATTCATAGCTTGTGTTGAGTTTCATCAAACATTGGATACAGATATTTAATGGTAGGGTATCTGTTGGAAGTACCTAGAAACATAATATATAATTAACTAACCCCAAAAATGTCTACAAAAATGTAGAGAAATTTTATCACTTTCACTGATTTCTAGGTTACTGCCACTGTTTGAAGTGCATGGATTATGTAGTGATAACTCAGATGTTAGAATGATAAAAAATAATACTGAAAGGTTTTAAGGTGTTTATCAATATCAAGATCAATATTTATTTCACATACCAGCCATCCCAGAGGGTACCTCATGCACACCATGGGATATGGAACTGGTTACAATACATGTACATACTAGCAATTTCATATGCTATGTCAAAATATATAATAAAACACACATATATGGCCTAATTCAAGGCATTAAAACACCTAAAAATATAAAACAAAGTGTTAATTCTTGAAATAAGTGAGGCTGTACATAAGTATCAATACATCCAATTCAAATTAAATCATACGTACAATAATTGGCAAACACCGTCCAATCTTCTCAGCCACATCCCACAATTCACCTTCCTGGCTGAAGATTGAGAACAAGTTACCAGAGCCTGTGGTTGCACATATTCGACAGAAGGAGGTGACATCAGTTTCTGAAGAAACGGTGGAGTATACAGCTGGTAATGCACTTGCTAAATCCACGGCCATTTCTAGTATACTGTCAATAATAAATAATCGCTGCAATTCCTATCCTGGAATTCAATCAAGTGAATTTAACAAAAACAACTTTCCTTGAAAATGTGATTCGATACATGACGAGAGTCATTATTATTCACCAATTAAGACATCATCAGACAGTGTTTAATAATTAATATAAGCGCATTTGTAAGAGGCATACTTACATATTTTAATGAACGACCTTAGCCTATCCCATGCTTAACCATTAACGGGCACAAAGTAACACATTTCACAGGCATTTCTGATTTTGAGAGCAGAAACTTAAGTCGGCTCATACTGATGGACTGAATAAAATCTTGACTCTTGTGAAGTGCAGCAACGCAGGAAAAAGTCTGACCAAAAAAAAATGTGAGCCACAAACCGTGTCACATCACTTTCGACCTAACGGCCCTAGCTCTCAATTTACTGGAATTGGTCCTCTGCCAAAGAGGTTGTAAAATTGAGATCAACTCTCGACGATAGGGATTTACGCTACCAAATAATATTATAAACCTGCATCACCTTGGATTCTTCAAATGTTGATATTATGCGGATGATAAATACTACATAAAACGATGCAATCCCAATCCAACTTACATTCTCCTATCAACAACAAAAACCTTTTTACGAACTACATCCTCCATGTTCACCAAAGATTAAATGTCATGTTTGTACCTCTGAGGTGATAATGTCAAAGAGTAACGATCGTCGATGAACCAATTAAACTTTCTGATAAGAAGGTGAACGAAGAACTGATTGCCTTATAAATTTTTTCTCATGGCACGACAGCCCATGGTGGGCCGAGCTCCCCGTTGTCGAGGTTTCACAATCACACTGAGACAAACCACACTCCCAAAGACTCTTGTAGACGAGTGTTCCGCTCGACGCAGAGACCTCTACCTGACAACACACAACACTCGCACGGGACAATCACCCATGCCCTCGGCGGGATTCGAACCCCCAATTACAGTATCGGAGCGGCCGCAGACTCACGAATTAGACCGTGTGGCTGCTTGGATTGGTTTGTATTATAATAGATCCTGTAATAAATTTTATTTGGCAGCGTGTGAACCCAGCTGAAGTTTCCACTCATGGAGGAAATATATTATAAATATGTTTATATCTGAGTGCTGCTGAAGGGTGGTAAAACGGTATATCAAATGATAATCCTGAGAGTATGGACAGGTGTGTAGTTATGGTAATTTATGAATGACTGGGAGGTACTGGTAACGACAGACAGAAATACTCTACTAAAAGTGACATAAGAGAGCTTGAGGGAGGCCAGAACAGGTGGAAGTTTAAAGTTGACTGAAAAGTAGATAGGCAGAAGAAGGGAGTTTATAGGACAGTGATGGTGTTGATAATGATGAGAAGTGGTTTAGAAATATTACAGAATAAAGTAGAGGTTGTAAGGAATGGATAAATTTAGTAAATGTGACAGGAAAGTGACATTTAATGGCAGTGAAGAGAGGTGAGATAGAGAGGCAAAAAGGCAAAGAAAGAAATTTGTGCAGGAGTAAGAGAAGTACAGTTTTCATGGAAGAAGTAAAAATGTTTACATACTAACAAAAAAAACTATGAATAGAAGTATGGTATACACACCCGTCTGGAAAAGTGAGGAATGTAACCAACCGACATGGGACTTGATTGTGGGGCTTTTGTTTACACACAGAATACCTGACCAAGAACTACCGCGCTTGGTTTTATTACACACTGATGTAATATTTATTCTTAAAATATTAACAATTCATAAGCATGTGTATCACAGCCACAATGATGATCAACCATATTAATACAACTTTATCACTGAATCTTACAAGAAAGGAATTTGTATTTTTATTTTATGTTACGATCTTCGTATGAAAAAAATAATACTCAAGACAGCTGCAAGCTTTTCAAAGTCATCATCTTCTCTCTGATAGAACTGATTTGACTCATTACAGTTCTGCCCCTTTGTTGCATGGCGTCTATTGATCATCCAGTTTGATCACAAATTGGCTAGATGGAACAGACTGTTTCATTCCACAGAACTCCTACAGCAGCATTAGTATGTTTAGACTGTCATGAAACTTGTGCTTAATTTAATTATTTATATTTAAATTTAATAATTTTTTGTAATCATATTTATTAATTACATATTCAGTGTCATTAAGCATGTACGTCAACATCTGACTATCAAGAAACACATAACATATTTGATGATATTATGAGTAACACAATATTATGTTTTTTCTGTTGAATGATCCATCGCTGGGGCACATAAATAACACTACTGATCCCCCAGCTACTACCCAGCAAGCAGCTCCTGGTGTTACATTGTCTGGTTACACCGCTGATTACCAGAAGCTCTGAAATGGAAAGAAATACTGTAATTAGAAGGTTTAGCTGCTTTAATATACAAATAATATTACTTTTTCTCATAGATAAACAGAAAACACCTTCTGGTGTTCCTATGATTATAGTAATTTGTTTCATTCAGCCCTTGCCACAAAAATGAGTCCTATATGAAAGATTTAATTTTCACAATTTGGAGTCCATTTGTTTAATATGAATTTAAAAACAAGAAAATATCATGCAAATTTCAATGTTAAGAGTTTAGTCCCCATTCACTATGACAGGTAAAATACTTTTCAACAAATATTTCTCTCCTCAGGTATCACATTGAAAAATTAAGGTACAAAAAGTCAGTAACCACATAAAGGTAACAGATGAACTCCTGTGGATACAGAACAAACAGTAAGACATATATTCTGACATGTTATTGCTCCTTGGTCTTGGGATGACTGAATATGTGCATATATTTGCACACTGTTCTTAAAATGATATGGCATGTATTTCAGACCAGAAACTTAACATTCACAAACATATTTCAGAAATGAAAACCAACTAAATGCACAATTTTTTATATTATTTGTTATGTTTTATTCACATAACAAGTAGTACAAAAAATTGTGCATTTAGTTGGTTTTCATTTCTGAAATTGATTTTAATGCATGGAAATGCACAGTATAAATTCACAAACACAGTTAAAAAACTGCTAACTTAATGACCAAAAATAAGCCCAAATGTTAGAAACAGGCCTGAAAGCAAGAAATATATTATACTGCATTTTACATGACATACTGAGCAGGCAGATCCATAGGGTTTCACTAACGTGATGAAAACATGAATATTAGTGGCTTATAAATAAGATTTAAGAATATTGTTATCTAAGTTACACTGCTTTATGTGAAGGAATGAAAACTGGTTTTCAGTATACCATATAGACTGCTTAAAAAATTAGGTATCATATGTGGGAAGTATGACCAAATGGCCATATTAAGCAAGTAAAAGATATTACATCACTTCGGGGGAAAACACACATGCAAACAAATGATGGGATCATTGCCCAGGACCTGGTGCAGTGTACACCGAACTATATGTCCAGTACCAACCATTTCTGTCTACTATCATGTGACAGATATCTGTGATCAATTAGATACAAAAACTTGTGGAAAACGTCTGGCTGAAGAATTGATCATGGCTTCATAATTTTGTCCTTTGAGGAGATCTCTGCTACCTGATTTCATATTATCTTTCTTATCATAAACGTATATTATGCCTTAATGCAATTATTTAAAGACATGCACTTGCCCTACAACCCTCACTGGTCTCCTAAACATACCAGTTTTACTCTTTATCCCTTGATCTATACCATTATTCTTTTTTGATTAATACCTACGATACGACATACCAAGGCTGCATTCAAATTTATTTTACTTAACAAAACTGTGTGTTCATAAGGCTACTGTCCTCTGCGATGTGACATCTTGCAATCTAGTCGATGCATGCCAACATTTTAACCACTTACACCCTGAAAATGGAGGCAGCAGGGTCCTCCATAGCCCTGGTATGTAGGTACCCAGCTACATAATGTTACATCCTGGAAACTCTAATCTCAGTAGTCAATGACGAGAGAACTTTATACTCAAATTATGTGTTCCTGCATCTTAAGCAGTTGAACAATTACATAAATATGCAAAATATGACCCACACTGTAGTCTATGCATCGGCTGCTGCATAATAACAAAAAATTAAAGTGGGGAAGGAAGCAGTGCCATTACAAAAAGAGCACTAATTTAGTACCATGTAAGTTCTTTCTTTTCCCAAAACAGAAGATGACATTAAAATGAAGGAGAGTTAATGATATTGCCACGATTAAAGTAAAATCACAGGATGCACCTGCCAAGTTTAAAAACAATTCACTTCAAAAAATGCTTCAGACAGTGGCACGACCACTGTGGTCAATGTATAGAGTCTCAAGGAGACTACTTCGAAGGGGACAACACTGATGGGAAGGTAAGTGTTGTTGCTGCTGTGGAGCAAAAGATTTAGGCTAAAAACTATTCAATTGCACCACATATAAAGAATTATACAACGTTCAATGGGAGAAATTCATTTCCAGATTCCAGAGACCATTAAAAGTTTAATAGAGTAATGACATACTTCACACTTAAAATTGCCCAACAGCTGCACAACGTTTCAATCTAGATATAATATCCCATATTTCTTAGTGTATGAACTATGGTGCACAGCACAATAAACCCAACAAAAACGTACTTACAGTTGCTGCACTCCCTGAAATGCTTCCTCCCCTTCTGTCACCTTCTTAAGATTATGCACAGAATATCGATTATAAAGTCCCCAAATGCTGTTCATCAGCTTGCTGTTGTATTTAACTGGTGGTTGTTCTAGGACTGCAAAAAGAAACACACTGTTGTACGAATACGGAAAAATTGTTCACACATCTAACACACAATCTCTGGGGAACAGGATGAGATTGTGTCTCCAACTGAAATAACAACAGCCACTAGTAATTGTTAGGTTAATGACATCCAGGGAGCTAAAAAGGGTTGATCACATGGCTCAGATGGGACAGACGGGGATTACCTGCAGAATTTTGGTGGGGCACCTCTTGGAAAACATCTACTTGCAAGGTAGTGGAGATGGATAGATAACACGAAGCTAAATATATAGTAAGGATCAGAAATGGATGAAAAAGGCTCAGACTATGACCAGTGTTGTGTCTTGGTATTAGCAATGTCTGAATTGTGTTAGTACAGTGTTCAATACTATACATTTCTACAGTGACACAAAAACAACTTCTACATCAAAAATACAACTCTAAATACTCAATTTGTGAAAAATTTATAGTTTTACTTTCGGAAAAGTGCTTTGCATGAAAACTTTACAGCTGCGACTTCAAGTATTATGCTCCTTTTTTTCATAACATACATTGGTTACTGATCTAACAAAAGCTCAAGAGCTGCACTTTAGCCTTCACTATTGAAAAATTATCAACTTCTGCACACAGCATCAAAACACTGTCACAACATAAAGGCTCTTGGTCCAAAAGGAGCATTCTGATCAGTGGTGAGTAATTTCATGTTTTACATGCCCTAGTAACTAACATTATCAGAATGTTTACAAGCACAGTGCAACTAAGAGAAGAGATACCATGTTTTGCAAAGTTACGGAGGAAATCCTGCCGCAGTTCCATCTCAAATCTAATATACTGCCCTGGGACTAAAACCAGGCCATCACTGCTAGAAGCCAAAGTCATACTATCTGAGCTATGGCACAGCTAAAAATCATTTTCTGAAGCAAAGTAAAATCCTTACACTTCTTATAAACATGCGGATAATAAGGTTGTTGAGGTGTGCTCTTTTCTGAATCCTTTCTCTTGGCATACAACATGTTGTTAGTGTTTGGAACTTGATTCTTGTCTTCATTCATGCGCACCTTCCTAGCTGCATAAGCTCCTTGAGGAATGGAAGACATCTTCTGTTTGTGACACTCTGTAACATCACACAAGAATATCACTATGTAGCATTAAAACAGCAATAATTGTTTCCTCCTTTACACATTTTCCTTAGGAATACACGAATTATGTATGCCTAAATAGTATTAGTGCTTGCTAATATTGATGTAATTTGAAGAAAAGGAGCACAGAACATACAAGATTACATATTACATTTTCAGAAGATATATTTTGCAAAAGAATACTGTTTGATTTGGTATCTCTGTACAGTATTCATCTAATGCAAATGCAGTCTATTACTGACAGAGGTGAGCAACAGTACAGATACAGTATTACACTGGATAGAATAATAAATTCATTTTTTAGCAAACCTAGTCAACAGAACAAATATTACACTGCATCCAGACAAATAATTTCCTCTTTCCTGCATGCATGTGCATGTAATGATGAAGGCTATTTTGGGCAGCAGTTATGTTTTTCTATGGTGTTTACCTTTATGGTCTGAGGTAAAGCATGAAAAATGTTTCATATGATACCCATAAATTTGATATCTGACATACCAAACACCAACTGGCCACAATATATCTTGCTAAACATGTTGTATGAGCATACAACACGGTACTTACAAACTTGCAACAAATACCCTTGAACTGAACTCACCAGACATTTAAATTATCTACTGGTGTAACATAAACGGTGATATTTAATGATCATCAACTGCAGAATAATATGACCTAAAATTTATTTTAATTTGAATATGATAACAATTGATGAGGATAAACAGATGTGACTGACAGGAGGAAACATTTAAAATATCATGTAGTTGTGAATTTTCTGACACTGAATTTTATTGTTTCATGCTTTTAATAAACAGCAAACTGAGTGAATGTCTTTTGTCACAAAAAGATCAGGAGACAGAGGGCGAGGAGTTTTAAAATTGTCAGCACTTTGAAATTATAATCTGACAAGATACATGTCAGCATATAATATGGGTTGTTGTAAACACCCTCCCCCCACCTCCCCAATTTAAAACCCAGTGAAATACAATGCAGAAGAACTCTATGTAGTTATTCCCTTTTGATATAATTTCCACTTGGTTCTGAAATGAACCAACCAGGTTCTGAGTTGGGAGAATTCAGCAAAGGAATACAAAGACGAAAACTTACATCCAAAACATTAATTTCATGTCAGATTGATGTATTTGTTAAATCTGAAAGAAAACTTGTGGCTCCTGATATCAAAGGACAAGAATAACAAACGAAAAAACTAAAACAGTTTCACACCATGTGCAATAATCTAGTCATTAGAGTCACTTGCCATCGTCATAAAATGAATCAGAATTGGCCCTACCATCATTCAAACCATCATGAATGTACCGAAAGTCTGCATAGAAAATATTTGATCCAAACATGTAGTCAAAAGCAATATTTCAGGTTCCCACAGTGGACCTGATAAAGATATCTGTCTCCTGGGAAATATGCTGTCCTCATATTATTTCTAATGCTTCTGATAATTGTGGCCAATGTTGAAAGGTAATTTAGTATATTAAAGAAAATAAAATACTACAACAGAAATTTGATAGGCCAAACCAGGCTACATGAACTAGCTATTCAGGATACAAAACACCAGCTGTATAAAGCAGCCAGAACAGACATTAAAGAACTTATCAATAACTCTGCGAGGTCAGGAAGAAGATTTTTAAAAATCAGAACACATGTACATAATTAGACAACAATTCATTGTTAACAACTGATATTGTAGTCAGTTGTCCTTGGAAATATGAATCAACATCTAAATAGTCTTGACATAAAAAAATTGTATGACGTAAAAAGGCAAGCTGCATCGACTGAAAAAAATGGACGGATTGGGTGACATCAGAAGTGGCTTGATTACATAAATAACACTACATCTGACACAACCTTTATTTATTATTATTTTTTCAAACACTACACGTAAAAAATAATTAATAAAGATCGTGCCAAATGGAATAGGTAGTGTTATTTACGTAATTCTCTATATGCAATGGGATGGATACTGTCAGCAGGCTTGATTGCCTACACCCTGAAGAAGAAGAAGAAGAAGAAGAAGAAGAAGAAGAAGAAGAAGAAGAAGAAGAAGAAGAAGAAGAAGAAGAAGAAGAAGAAGAAGAAGACGAAGAAGAAGGAG